>BLSH010435789.1:1191179-1204330 GCA_018402905.1 Glandirana rugosa
GGGGGTGGATGAATTGTTTTTATACTGCTGGGTTTAGTAACACTTTAAGCTCTAACGAGCTACTGTATTCAATTGTACAGTAATTCTACTGTCTAGCTGTTGACACTAATAAATCCTGTATAATAATAATAACAGGGTAATGTAACAGGGACTCTGTTGACTCTGATGGGGACCTTGACTTAAGGGGGGACTCTGTTGTAAAGGGAACTCTGTAAAAGGTGCAAACTGATTTCATATTTGTTGACGTGACATGCATTAATAGCTCAATAAAAGCTTTATTGTGGCCTTCATACAGAATAGATTGGAGAGCCCTGATCTACATGAACAGAAAGAATAATGAAATGTCTTGTCCATTATTACCAATCTAGTAAGAAGTGATATATGATTTTTTTTAGCAGCTTTAAAAAATCAGTGCTGGTAAAGGGAAAAGGTGTGTTTTAATAATATTGAGTTGTCTAGAATTTACATATCAGGTCATATTTTTACAAAACTGGTATAAAGGGACCCTCCACTGCTGCATTAAACTGCATTACATGCAATGTTTATCGCTGTTTAGAATTCATAGAAGCAGGGCACAAGTAGATGGGCTTCATTTACTTCTACTGACCCCAAAGCAGATAATAGATGTTCATATTGAATATTTTTTTTAGTTTGGCTGGAGCAGATCTTTAACTCTGTGAGGAACATGCAGCTTTAAATGGTTTCATTTCCATGCTGATTGCACTTGCCAAGCTCACAGAATTATTTGCTTTCCATAGTAAATTATGATTGCGGGGGGAAAGTGTCATTTAGATTCTGTTTCCGCATGAGCTGCTGATGGTTTAGCTCGTGCCTAATATCTCCCCTTCCTCCAGATCATTTTCTCTGCCTCATACTTGACTGAGTAGGCCGTAAGTCATTTGAACTCCCATTCTGGGCCATGGAGGCAAGGTTTGGTTCTTTGGTAATTTGCTGTTTTCTTCGGCGGTAAATGGGCAAATGTTTCTTCACTGTTCTCTGTAGGAAATTTATTGTTATTCTCTGCCATTCAAAACACCTCACCAATGATCCTCATAAAAAATAACAGCCCCATTTGTTAGATTGAGGTGTATGGAGAAGTCAAGGCCCAAATATTTCTCTCGTGTGCAGACACAAGGTAGGAACAAGAAGAACTCCTGATAAGGCACTAATTAAAAAAAAAAAGTTTACACACTTTTTCTTAACTCTATTAAATATAGAAAAGTGCAGAAACTTTTTGAAGACCCCTCGTATTAAAGGATATTGCTTGTTCACTTTAAAAAGTCTTTATTAATGTACATATTAGGTTATGAAAACTTTCTGAAAAACAGTGATCATATGTGCCAATTAAGTCTGAACCCAGAAGGTAGCTGTCATTGCTGGGGCAAGAAGCTATGGGTGGGAGATTCCCTGTACCGCAGATGATGTATACAAAAGAACAGGGATGCCCTTGACATCGTTGACCTAATATAGGCATTGCCTTATTAAATCAATGTCATTGACCTAAAGTGGCCATGTGGCCATATTACACAGACAAAATGGAACAAAGGGCACAAACGCCTTGTACATTATCAACAGCACTTTATTAAAATATATAAAGTGTACATACTCACAAAATCCAAATATGTAGCAGCATTGTACGTAAACTGAGGAACCATAGGGTATGTCATATGATGGAACTCCTCTGGTTCAAATGGATGTCATAAAAACAGCTATCGCATTTCGGGTGACAGTCCCCCTTCATCAGAGCAAAACTGGTTTGAACTTCCATCCCCTCCATGACACAAATTCTCCTTATATAAAGGAGAGTATGGGAGGTTCAAACCAGTGTTGCTCAGATGAATGGGGACCATACCCCGAAATACATCAGCTGGTTTTATGACATCTATTTGAACCAGAGGAGTTCCATCACATGACATACCCTACGGTTGCTTTGTTTATGTACAACGCTGATATATTTGGCTTTTGTGAGTGTGCACTCTTTATGTCTTTTAATAAAGTGCAGTGGATAATGCATTAGGCGTTTGCGCCCTTTATTCCATTTTGTCTGTATAGTTACGTGATTCCCTGGTTTGAAGAGGGCTGCATCATCTACATCATCCATTTTGATTGTGCAGTGACAGTGACTGCTTGTGGCAGTTTCTTCAGTTTCTCTGGAATTCTTTAGCACTACAGTGTCAAAATAGCATTCTTTTATGTGGTCACATTAGGCCATTGATGTCATGAGCATCTCTGTCATTTTATATAAGTGCAACTGTGGGGCATGGAATCTCCTGCCCGCAGCTCATACGCCCAGCAACGACAGCTATCTTCCAGGTTAAAACTAACTTGAGTTCTTTGATTGGTGCTAGGGATGATCTTGCGTTTGGTCTGAACCCAGAAGTTGGCTGTCATTGCTGGGCTCATGAGCTGTGGGCAGTAAATTTCCTACCACACAGCCAACGATCACAAAGGGACAGGGTATGCTTTTGATATTAATGACCTAATATGTGCACATGACCATATTAAGTCTATGTCATTGACTTAACCACTTCAGCCCCAGAAGGATTTAGCCCCTTTCTGACCAGAGCACTTTTTGCGCTATGGCACTGCGTCTATATAACTGACAATTTCACGGTCGTGCGACGGTGTACCCAAACTAAATTGATGTCCTTTTTTTTAACACAAATAGTGATTTCTTTTGGTGGTATTTGATCACCTCTGCGTTTTTTTATTTTTCGTGCTATAAACAAGCAAAGCGACAATTTTGAAAAAAAAACAAACATATTTTTTAACTGTTTGCTATAATAAATATCCAAAAAATATATAAAAAACAAATGTATTCCTCAGTTTAGGCCGGTATATATTCTTCTACATATTTTTGGTAAAAAAAATCACAATAGGTGTATATTGATTGGGTTATGCAAAAGTTATCATGTTTACAATGATGGGAATAGATTTATGGCATTTTTATTATTAATTTTTTTTTACTAGTAATGGCGGTTATCTGCGATTTTCAGCGGGACTGCGATATTGTGACGGACAGATCGGACACTTTTGACACTTTTTTGGGACCACTGACATTTATACAGCGATCAGAGCTAAAAATAGCCACTGATTACTGGATAAATGTCATTAACAGTGAAGGTTAACACTAGGGGGCGATCAAGGGGTTAAGTGTTCCCTAAGGAGGTGTTTCTAACTGTGGGGGGAGTGTAGTGACTGGGGGTGGAGAGAGAACAGCAGATCTTTCTCCACTGCCCTGTCAGAATGGAGATCCGTTTGTTTACATGAAGGGATCACTCTGTGAGGACCGATCGTAGGTAGCCAGCGGACGTTGCACCCGCTGGTCACGCGCATTGGCTCCAGAGACGTGCAGCGGCCCCCCTACAGTTTCTTAAAGCCCCACCATATATCTACACCGATTTGCGCAATAGGGCCGACCTGCCTTCACGGCGGCTGGTCGGCAAGTGGTTAATATGGCATTTTGGCCTTATTAGGCCATTGATGTCATGAGCCTCCACACCTCTATATATACACGCAGCAGTGGGGCAGGGAATCTCCTGCTCAAAGTTAATTTGCCCAGCAATGACAGTATCACATATAGGGTTGCCACCTCATCCCTTTAAATCCGAATACATATTAAGTACACAGGTTCTGTGGATGATTACATTTGTAATTAAACTCACTTGGTGCCTTGTGTGCATTAAATTAACCTCAGAACTTCACATATGTAATTCATATGTGTTTGGGTTTAAAGGGATGAGGTAGCAACCCTAATCACATACCTGGTATCAGAGCCTTATATGATGAGGAAGGCCTTTCTTACACCTCTGACTTGGGACCCCTGATAGTGTGAACAGAAGAGTGCAGAGTGGCCAAAGTGCCTGTAAGTCTTGCTAGCAGAGCAGGTGTCCATGGCAGGGGTAGGTCTTCAGTAAAACAGGCATGCTGGGTGCCAACTGGTGAGCAGCAGACCAAAGCAGGCTGGTAATGGCAATAGCAGGAAGGTGAGGAGTATACTGGTAGCAGACAGTGGGTAAGCAGGCACAGCTGGTTAACAGGTAGTTCCTGGTGACATCAGGTGGAATAGCAGAGTTAGAAAAGCTGGGTCATACACTGGCAAGACAGATCAGGTACAGGGGTACAAGCAAAAGGGTGGTCAAGGTGTAATTCAGGTCAGGAGCCCATTGGTGGAATAGTAGCAAATGGAGCTGCAGAAGTGGTCTTCAGAAGGCAAGCCAAGGTCAGTACAGGCACAGTTCAGCAAGTAGTCAGATGAGCTGGATTAGTAACTGGAGGCATGATACAGGATCACAGGCTCTAAAACACCGCCACTCATGTCCCTGATGTGGCGGCGCAACATTCTGACTTTCAATATTACCCTTTGTGATTCGCATCAACGTGCATCTTCAGGAGTCTGACTGAAGGGTAGTGTAGTGTCCCCTACCTGGAGGTAGGTGCTTAGTGTGAGGATTTTTTATAGGAGAGGTAAATTTAGTCAGGCCTGACTGGATGTCAGGCCTGATTGTTTTGATTCTGGGCCGGGGAGTGGCCTAAGGAGTGGTTGGTGACTCACAGGCGGTGACACCTCTCGGTTGCCTCCCCTTTGCTTCTGGAGGGTTCTAGAAGGAAGGGTGGGGAAGAGAGGTGGTGCTGCCTAGGGTGTTTGGGAAGCCCTGACCAATCCCCAAGTTGGATTGGCAGCAGGCAGGCCTTCTCAAATTCCTGGGGTCAGCTCAGCCAGGGAGGAGAGTTTGGGTGGAAGAACAGGGAGATGGAGCATTAGTTGGGGAGATCTTTGAGGGAGCCCCCTGTCTGGGGGGGTGACCTTGGGTCCGGAGGCTCGGGAGTGGAAGGGCCCCCACAGTACATCCTATGGGGGGTCCTGACCAAGGAGCAAGAGAGAGCAATGGAGTGGTGCTGCCGGGCAAGTCTCCAGGACACCAGGTGTCAGTGAGTGACACACACCCAGGGAAGCTGGAAGAGGCACACTGGGGCAGATTTGGGAGAGAGAGAGAGTCAGTCTGAGAAGGGTGCAAGAGCCAGTTGGGACTGTGATGTCACAGTGGAGTTGGGTCACTGAAGAAGGGACTGGCTGAGAGCAGTAGTCCGCCGAGGCTAGCTGGCACACTTGTACTTTTGCTACACCTGAGGGGTTTGCAACCCCTTGCCTGTAATGGGCAGTTCACCGAGGTCTGACCAGAGTCAGAGGCGGGTCTCATCACGTGCTAGCTAGGCCTGAGAAGTGTTATGCAGGAGAGAGAAAGGAGAGGTAACTGCAAGCAAGATTGTGCTAGAGGAGGAAAGTCGTTTATATACAGGATTGTATATAGTATGGTCCCGATCAAGAACTGTTCAATTTGCTGGGCATCCCATAAGTACCCTTTACCCCATCCAAGTTAAATCCCCTAATAAAAAAAAAAAACACATGTACCAGCCTGTTCTTCCTGACTCTGGATGTGTGGAAAAGAGTGATGAACCCTGGAGGGGATTAATACAAAATTCATACAAGTTGTCCGATCTATCACAGGAATTCAGCAAAAGTGCTGACTATGCCTGCCCATCAATCCAGTCATAAAGCAGTTTCATAGAAGTACAGCTTTATGAATGGAGGAAGAGGGTGGAAAAGACAGGCATAGTCAGCACTTTTGTAAAGTGCCCATGACAGGCCCAGACGCTCGTACTAACACCCGCAGCAATAGAAAATCACAACAAAATAGCCACCAACACAGGAGACACTTTTCATTTGCTGTAAGTACAGGTCCTGATACTGAGTGAAAAAGAAAATTCACTAAATTTAAAGCCTAACTCCAGGAAACTTACAAATGATCCCTTGCCTGATGCCATCACAAACAATTCAGGGTCCATAGCCCTCAATGGACATGATGATGCTTTGGGACAGTCCACTGCCAGAGCACTGGGGAGCTCTGTCTGTCAGGGAAGCAGAGGATCAGGTAAGCTTAAGTGTGTATTCTTTCCTCTAGACCAGAGGTATCCAGCCTTTCTAAACAAAGGGCCCGTTTGCTGTCCTTCAGACATTTGGGGGACCAGACTTTGGTCATTGGGAGTAGAAAAGTAACCGATTTCAGTGGGAAAAAAACAATGCCCCATCTTTAGTGTCAGTGGGAGGAATTGTCCCCCCATCGTTGGTGTCAGTGGGGAATTGCATCCCATCATTAGTGTCACTGGTCCCTACTGTTGGTGTCATTGGGAGAAATTGTACCTTATCATTGGGGTCATTGGGCCAACTGTTAATGCCTTTGGGAGAAATTTTGCCTCATCATTAGTGTCATTGGGAGGAATTGTGCCCTATCGTTGGTGTCATTGGGAGGAATTTTGCCCCATTATTGGTGTCGTTGCGAGGAATTGTGACCCTTCATTAGGGTCAGTGGGGAATTATGCCCCATTGCTCCATATTTGGTATCAGTGGATGAAATAGTGCCCCAAGAGCCAGATAAAAGCAATCAAAGGGCTGCATCTGGGCCCTGCACTACAGCTTGCAGACACTTGAAGACTAACAACGCTACTGTCCAAATGTGCCCCCTGTGGTTCTTCATTCAGAGTGGAGGCACTCTAACACAGGAGGTGTGTTATATCTAATGATTGGTAAACTGAAATACAGTGTTTTGAAAAAGTATTCATACCCCTTGAAATTTTCTGCATTTTGTCATGTTACAACCAAAACGTAAATGTATTTTATTGGGATTTTATGTGATAGACCAACACAAAGTGGCACATAATTAGGAAGTAAAATATGAAGGAAAATTATACATTTTTTCAAAATTTTGTACAAATAAATATCTGAAAGTGTGATGTGCATTTGTATTCAACCCCATTTACTCTGATACTCTTAAATAAAATCTAGTGGAAGCAATTGCCTTCAGAAGTCACCTAATTAGTAAATAGAGTCCACCTGTGTGTAATTTAATCTCAGTATAAATACAGCTATTCTGTGAAGCCCTCAGAGGTTTGTTAGAGAACCTTGGTGAACAAATAGCATAATGAAGGCCAAGGAACACACCAGACAGGTCAGGGAGAAAGTTGTGGAGAAGTTTAAAGCAGGGTTAGGTTATTAAAAAAATATATCCCAAGCTTTGAACATCTAACGGAGTACTGTTCAATCCATCATCCAAAAATAGAAAGAGTATGGCACAACTGCAAACCTACCAAGCCATGGCTGCGCACCTAAACTAACAGGCTGGGCAAGGAGAGAATTAATCAGAAAAGCAGCCAAGAGGCCTATAGGAACTCTGAAGGAGTTGTAGAGATCCACATCTCAGGTGGGAGAATCTGTCCACAGGACAACTATTAGTTGTGTACTCCACGAATCTGGCCTTTATGGAAGAGAGACCAAAATTGAACCTTTTGGCCTAAAAGCAAAATGCTATGTGTGGAAAACAAACACTGCACATCACTCTTAACACACCATCCCCTCCAAGAAACATGGGGACAGGATCATGTTGTGGGGATGCTCTTCTTTAGCAGGGACAGGAAAGCTGGTCAGAGTTGATGGGAAGATGGATGGAGCCAAATACAGGGCAATCTTAGAAGAAAACCTGTTAGAATCTGCCAAAGACTTGAGACTGGGGTGGAGGTTCACCTTCCAGTAGGACAACGACCCTAAACATTGGAATGGTTCAGATCAAAGCATATTCATGTGTTGGAATAGCCCAGTCAAAGTCCAGACCTAAATCCAATTGAGAATCTGTGGCAAGACTTGAAAATTGCTGTTCACAGATGCTCTCCATTCAATCTATATGGAAAGGAATGCTCACTGACTAATAGTGCCATTATCCCTAGTGGTAAACCAAGAAAAAAACGCTCTATGGCACAGCTAGCTTTCTTGACACATATTTAATATCCTGTTTACGTTCAGGAGAGTGGGTGGCACTTTGTGGACGGGCCCCCTCCTTGGCCTCACGATTGAACTTTTGCAGGCCTTGTTCCCGGATGCATTCCTGACCACCTTGGCTGCGGCTGGTGATGGTCGTTCATAACTGTTTAAACCTTTCTAAAGACATACCTCCTTTTTCATCTATTTGTTCAATTTGATGACCTACAGTGGTCACTCCAGGCTACTTCTGATGAAGGAAAATCCCGAAACGCGTTAGTAGCCTGTATTGCACCATATTCCATCTGTGGCATGTCATTTATTCAATTTTATCCTATTGTACCATGCTCTTCTACTTCTATATGTACCAATAAACGTATTGTTTTTACCACACTGTTATAATTTGTATCATTTAGTGCCAATGATAGTAATTTTTAATATTTAGTATAATCCTACTCTTGAGGGTTTTCTTTCTTGGCTCTCCATCCAATCTGACAGAGCTTGAGCTATGTTGCTGTTTTTAAGAAGAATGGTCAAAAATGTCACTCTCTAGATGTGCAAAGCTGGTAGAGACATCCCCAAAAAGATAATTGCAGTGAAAGGTGGATCTACAAAGTATTGACTCAGTGGGGGCTGAATACAAATGCATGCCACACTTTTCACATATTTATTTGTAAAAAATATTGAAAACCATTTATCATTTTCCTTCCACTTCACAATTATGTGCCACTTTGTGTTGGTCTATTACATAAAATTGCAATAAAATACATTTATGTTTTTGGTTGTAGCATGACAAAATATGGAACGTGTTAAGGGGTATGAATACTTTTTCAAGGCACTGTATATTACATTTTTTGATTTTGGGTTTAATACTGCTTTAAGAACATATACTGACAATTGCTGATCTCTGGGATTAGTTCCACTTTCAGGCGTATTGAACCATACAGTCTCTATACCAGGGTTTCTCAAGCAGGGTTCCGTGGAACCCTAGGTTTCCTCGATAGGTTGCTAGGGGTTCCTTGAACAATGAGCAATTTCTACCTCTCAGATAAATTCCCAATGACATCATTGATCTTTTTAGCTATCTGTAAGGGGGTAATTCTTCCCAATGACCACAAGTGTAAGGAGCATTCTTCCCATTGACCATCACACTAATGTATCATGAGTTGTAGATTTTAAATTTTTAGCAGGGGTTCCCCGAGACCGGATAATTATTTCAAGGGTTCCTCAGTGTTGAAAAGGTTGAGAAAGGCTGCTCTATACAATCCACTTTAAATCTACCAAAACTTGTATTCAACCAATTGCTGTCTGTTCTGGCAGGCTCTTGTACTATACCCTTGATTGTAGATTGAAGGAGATTTTTACAATCAGATTGTAAAGTGTGCTATGAGCTTACAACAAGCACTCATAATACTGAACAACTTTCTCCTCGGTGCAGCGTGACAAACGCATGATACAGTAAAACTTTTATAATTATACGTGACCTTTTTTTTATCTGAGTGGGAAGATTAACTTATTAACTCATGTAAAATCCTCAGGCAATAACAGTTTTAATTTATACAAATTTCATAATAATGTCACACATCTTGAGATTGCTGCCTAGCAACCACGTTCCATCCTATATGGTGAGAAGGAAATGTGCGGAGATTAATGCTAGATATTTATTTATCCCAAACCTGAAAGGTCAGGCTAACTTGTTACGAATGCACAGCATGTACTTCCAACTGAAAAGATGAGAGCACATGTATTTTATTTTTAACAAGGAAACTTTAAAAGTAAAAAGTTTGAAGATGAACCCAGGGCACGTATAAAAGGCACACATTATTGCCACTCTGTAATCAATAACATATCATTAAAGTGATATCAAAGTGGAGTTTCGGCCAAAATGTGACTTTTAAGATAAACATACCCCAGAATACTCATGTCTCGTGCAATGCAACAAAGGCATGCTATAAATTATGCTCAGTTTTCTATTTGTGCAGCATCGTTTTCTTACTTTGTGAAGTTCCTGCACAGCGCGGCCACCTCCAGTGTGGGCATCTGAGGCCTCAGTGTCCTTCTTCCTGGATTCCGTGCATGCTGGCTACCCAGCATGCACCTGCCAATCTCGCGCATGTGCAGTACTGTGCAATCTTGGTCAGCTTGACATGGCACGGCTCCAGTAACATTTAACATTGGCTTCTATTGGAAATCTTGGTCAGCTTGACATGGCACGGCTCCAGTAGCATTTAACATTGGCTTCTATTGGAAATCTTGGTCAGCTTGACATGGCACTGGAGCAGTGCCATGTCAAGCTGACCAAGATTTCTCATAGATGCCAATGTTAAATGTTACTAGAGCTATGCCACGTCAAGCTGACCAAGATCTTCCATAGATGCCAATGTTAGATGTTACGGGAGCAGTGCCACATCAAGCTCACCATGATCTCCCAGGAGCCAATGCAAAGCCAGAAATAACATACAATGCCACGGCCCCTAAAGGAGGAAGTGAAATTAGATATAGGCATAAATCAGGTAAGTGAACAGGAAAAAAAAATGCCAATTAATTTTAAGGATGCACATTAGTGCTGCATGGTGAGGAGTGAAAAATGTGGGTGGAACTACGCTTTAAGGTAAAAAAACCCCACTACTTGTCCTACCTCCCTGTCTCTAAACACTTACCTGACTCCTCTCACCGCTCCAGTGATGTCTTGGCTGCAGCACCATTCCTCTTGCTTTCTGGTCTCACAGGAAACATCAAGGGCTGTGGAGCCATAGGCTCTAGCTGCTGTGAGTTAAACTCCTGTGAGGGAGTGAGGATGTGGCTTACTGGGCTGTGTGTGTCTATGGACACACACAGTCCAGATCAGGAGTGTGCATACACGGGTACCCTCATAGCACATAGCGGGCTAAAGGGGTACTCAGAGGAAGCAGGAGAGGATAAAGAGCAGGTAAGGGACCACTATGTGCAATATCATTGCACAAAGCAGGCAAGTATAACATCCTTTTGTTTTTACTAGTGTTCCACTGATACTGATATTACGCTCAACATTTGCATGCATTTGTACTCATGCAAATGTTCTGATGCTAAAACTTTCAGACTCGGTTCACATATGTGCAGGCCGGTTTGCAGTTTGATTTCAAGGTTCAGGTGATTCCAATGCGAATTGTTGTGTATGAGATTAAAAATCGCACCTGAACCGGGCTGAAATTGCACAGTACTCTGGCTGGCCTGCATAAATGTGAACTGGCTGTAAAAACTCACTGAAACGCACATAAAAAACAATGTGAAGCTGATATCTCTGCAAGTGAAATCTGTGAGGTTTTCCCATCACTTTTAATGCATATATGGTGTAAATGAGCCCTAAAAACTGCAACGACACTAAAAATAGGTATCAGTAATTGGTATTGACAAGTACTTGAAAAAAAGTATTGGTACTCGTACTCGGTCTTAAAAAAAATGGTATTGGCACATTCCTAGTTTTTCCCACAAACAAATTTTACCTTTAGTATCACTTTAAAGTCCATTTAAAACTACATGTCCATCTGGTACACGCTAGAAGGTTTTTTTTGTTCAATCCAGTAGGCTGCACAAAAAAAAAATGTACAGATTCCAGTACTAACCTGATGTTGGTACAGCGATCTTCCCTGCTGAGCTATTGTGTTCTGACAGGGGTACAGCCCCCCCGCCAGAACACACTGGTCAGTGTTGATTGGATGCTGGTTTTCCATCATGCCTGTTCGACATAAGCGAGTTGTGAACCAGTTGTAAGTCTACCTTGCCTATAGGTTAGCAATACTGCTGTGCAATTTCACTGCAGAACAGCATTGTCACCCTGTAACAGAAATAGCAAAAATAACATGCCTACTATCAAGATAAACTCATGATAAAACTATAAGAACTCACCCAAGCTCTACCGCAATAAAAGGATGATGGGCTGTGGGTCAGTGCTCTGGCTATCCCGTCCAACATGAATCCATGGAAATAAAAAGCCAGCACACACTCGCTCCTTCTTATGAAATTTTATTTTGCACTGAAGCCGTTACATCTTTGAAATGCTAACGCGTTTCGGCCTAAGCCATCCTCGTAGTATACGATGATAAAACTATGTTTTCAGAAAAACAACTGCTTTTATTGACAGACTGCACAATAGAAAACAATTTGATAAGAACACTGTATACAAAGTGACATGATGTCACTGATGTGGTAGCTGCATTCATTTTCATTATTTTGGCTAAGACTATTTTCAGTAAGCATAGAATATACTTGTTTTCTGGCCAAACATTCTGTTTCCTTTACACTTCCTGTGCGCAGACCTGGAAGTGTAAAACAATGTTACCTTATTTGCGCACACTACTAATCCCATCACCCCCCATCAGTTCAGCCTATGTGACAACCATGGTTCTCTGGATACAGTAGAGTAAGTGAGTTTAGCCACCCAACACCCACCAAAAAGTGTGTTGTTTGCAAAATCAGCAGGCAGATAAAGGAAAGGTGCCTGAAAAACAAAAACAAATGCAGCCTCTACATTTGAGAAATGGTAAGCTGGAATACACAATTTATTGTGAAAAGTATTGGGACACCTGCCTTTACACGCACATTAACTTTAATGGCACCCCAGTCTTAGTTTGTAGGGTTCAATATTGAGTTGGCAACCCTGTGTAGCTATAACAGCTTCTGCTCTCCTGGAAAGGCTGTCCACAAGGTTTAGGAGTGTCTATGGGAATGTTTGACCATTCTTCCAGAAGCACATTTGTGAGGCCAAACAATGATGTTGGATGAGAAGGCCTGGCTCACATTCTCCACTCAAATTCATCCCAAAGGTGTTCTCTCAGGTTGAGGTCAGGACTCAGTCAAGTTCCTCTACTCCAGACTCAATCATCCACACTATATTGCCAAAAGTGCTGGGCCACTCTAAATCATTTGGTGGAGCAGGGATTATGGTGTGAGGTTGTTTTCAGGGGTTGGGCTTGGCCCCTTAGTTCCAGTGAAGGGAACTCTTAAGGCATCAGCATACCAAGACATTTTGGACAATTTCATGCTCCCAACTTTGTGGGAACAGTTATACGACTACGGAATTCTCAAGGGAAGTGACCTTGATTCCCCGGTTCGGGTTGGGGACTTTTGTTGGAGTGTGGTATTAGGGACGAGGTGGTTTACTAAATCTCACCGGGTCGTGAAAACCGTTATATCACACCTACTAACTCAGACCTCATCTCCTTGAACTGACTCAGGACTGGAGTTGGACTCTCTTGTGGAAACCCTACTTAAACTCACCTCTTACACTCGGTCCGGAAGAGTAGGTTGTAGTAACAAACCGGAGTGTTTACACGAAGACCTTCTTACCAGTTTGTAAGGGTAT
>BLSH010435789.1:1206694-1218796 GCA_018402905.1 Glandirana rugosa
TCCAGTCAGTTCAATTTCATGCTCCCAACTTTGTGGGAACAGTTTGGGGATGGCCACTTCCTATTCCAACACGACTGCGCACCAGTACATAAAGCAAGGTCCAAAAAGACACAGATGAGTGAGTATGGGGTGGAGGAGCTTGACTGACCTGCATAGAGTTCTGACCTCAACCCAATAGAACACCTTTGGGATAAATTAGAGCGGAGACTGCAAGCCAGGTCTTTTTGTCCAACATCAGTGCCTGACCTCACAAATGTGCTTCTGAAAGAATGGTCAAACATTCCCATAGACACTCCTAAACCTTGTGGACAGCCTTCCCAGAAGTGTTGAAGCTGTTATAGCTGCAAAGGATGGGCCAACTCAATATTGAACCCTACAGACTAAGACTGGGATGCCATTAAAGTTCATGTGCGTGTAAAGGCAGGCGTCACAATACTTTTGGCAATATAGTGTATTACATTTTGTTTTCAGATATAAATACGATCTACATTTTGCTGCTGCCATCCCCACATATGTTGTGTGGTCCCTGGGAGACAAAGAACTGGCAGTTGCAGTAACTTGCATTGTATGGCACAATATAAACGGTTCTTCATAGGATTACTTTTTGAGTGCTGTCTCCATCAAGAGTTTTTATGACTATACATGGTACCTATTACCTTCTAGCCACACACCTGGGCATAAATTACTCTTTTATATGAGAGCATAATAATCTGTCACACCTTTGGAACACTGTTAAAGGTCCTCTTACAGGAATGAATCATCCAACTCCCATATAATAGCTTAATAAATAAAATAATAAATAACCTATAATTTCAAAATGCTCTTTACAGGACTGCCATTATAAATGTGCATTGGATTTTAAAACAAGTCATCTTAGGCTTATGATGGATAGTCAATTTCATTTAGTTATGGACTTGAATGGCTTTGGAGGCCATTATAGTTAATTGTGATATTGACAGGGACCCTTTATCATGTGAGAGCCTAATTGATTGTTACGCAGTAGTCCCATTGTTGGTGGCTAATGACACATACTGGGCCTTCCATGGGTTGGGGAACCATAGGCCATCCTATTACATGGAACCATTCACCTGTTTTCTTAGTGTTAAATGTAATAATCATATAAATGTGTCTTTATAGGCTATATACATGGGATCTTGTTTATTAGGCAGTAACGTGGATTTTGTGATGCATTTTATGTATTGCTCATCCATTGCCTGACAATTACCTAGTGATCCATTTTCTAATAGACGCAGTCTGCAATCTGAGGATCATTTCTCATGAGGAATGCGTGTGGATTCTCATTAGCACACATATAAATGCATGACAGGCGTCTGGGATCTCACCAGGGGGAGAGTGGAATACTGGAACATTTTTAGCCCCTGTTCTAAATTAGGACATCTCAGTGTTTCAGGAATATTGCCTGTTAAATACTCCATTATTTCACAACAGTAATGTTGGAAAGGGGATGTAAATTCTAAACCGTACCGCAGTGAAGACATTTATGAAAATGAACATTTCCTGCAATGCACAAATGGGCCTATTGGTCTGAGTTTTACTGATAACAAGTTGGATGAATGTTGTTTCTTCGGCACATGGTGCTATATTTTTTACATTTCCGAATGTGAGTCATTCATTGAGATTCTATAAAAGAGTGTTGAAGGAAAATGACAGTTTCATTAAAAATTCAAATAACATGTATAACTGCTACCAAGTCATATTGCAAATACTGTTATTCATAAATACTTTGACTGCTGGGAAGCATAGGAATGAAAATAGGCAATTGTCAGACCCCATGAGGAGTTGCCCGAATAATGGTCTTGAAACGACTTGACCCGGGTAGGGGTGGAATATTAAACATCAAAACCAAACACATTAAACATCATAAATAATATACTATGACACAAATTATTTTCGTTAGAATGTTATGGGCACAGCTTTTATTAAATAACAATATAATAATAATCACATAATTTAGACATCAATTCTTCATACATACAAGAATTCTAATACAGTCATTAAAGCCGGGTCCTTGACAGCGTCACCCAATGTCGTGTTCCATTGTAAACCCGTACCAGCCACCAGCCATTCACAACAAGCTTGACGGGTACACAAAAGTCATTTTACAACATTATTCACCTTGAATAAACCGGAGTAATTACCTTCTTCATGAACACCATATTTGTGACTGTGAGTAGTTGTGGCGTGGTGCAGCAGCAGAAAACACAGAGCAGAGTCCAGGTGCAGAGACCAGAAATATATTGTAACTGAAATATGGCAAAATATAACAAGCTTCATGGGAAGGTAACCCAACTGGGAGTGCTCAAAGGATTTAACAGCAATTAAATAGCACAAGGCCTCAGGTGTGCTGACAGCATCTGTCTTAAGCAGCGGAATGTGGCTTGGCCAATCTGTAACCAAGTGGGGAGGTTTCCAGGTAGGATGGCATGTCCCTTCACTTTCCCTACTACTCAGGAACCTCTCCCTGATGCTAATCACTGTCCCTGACAGATGTGTAACCTGTCTTACTCTAGCCACATGTGAAATGCAAGCCTGGGAGCCAGGGTCCTAAATAGACTCTGCCTGACCCAAGATGGCAGCAAGAGTCACGTGCATGGGGCACCAACATCCAATCAGATAGCGGCCCCCTTGTGACCCAGGAAACCATAGAGGAACTAGGTTCCATTTGACTTCCTCGCCCTCTGCAATGCCACTGAGGTTGAGCACCAACAGTGGAGAAAATAGAATGCACGTGCCTATAGTGACCGTTAAGGTTAAACCACCTGTCCAAACATTACAATCGATCTTACTTTTTTGGCACCATCAAGGACCCACAGATGCTGTGTGTGTACAAATGTACAACATGCCCCACAAGTCCCCCATCTTCTTCCCATACCTCAATTCCCCAAACGTATGCACTTCTCAACCATATCCACACTTTTACCAAGAGGGTGGACAGCTGGTCTAAACTGCTCACCTTGTGGTCTGTTCCCACCGGTGGTTTAACTAAGTTATATCCACCTCCTCCCTAATACTTGTGTCATATCCTTAAACCATTCCTCACCATTCTTAACCCTTCTCCTGCCTTCCACCCTGTCATGTGTCCTTTCTCCTATGTGCTCAGGGCAGCCCTTATATATGGTCACAATCTTGTTGGGTTGAAATAACCAAGAATAAAACCTCTGCACATACTATTAAATACTGCTGTAATCAAGATTATGCACCACATGAAGTACCATCAGAATTCAACACTTTCTGGTTACGTACTGGGTTCAGTGGCTCCTCCCAACACCCCCTGCAACACTTAGAACAGTAGCAAAGAACCTTTCATAAAGGGAGAGCTTTGATTCAGAATTTATTTTTAGCAACAGCTTTAGGTTGATTGTTCTGTTTAGAACGTTGATTTATGCAGTGACATACCACCATAGACCCTATTTGTTTGGACAGTATGGTCACCTGCTGACTTGGCACCATCCACAGGCAGCTTATTTCTTCATGCCACAGAGGTTGAATGCAATGCAATATTACATCAGCTAATTGCAGTACAGAGGATGTTTTCTCAGTCTTTAGAAGTGTAAGAAAGCAATGACTTTCCTAAGCACATTGGTGTCTCTAAAACACCAATAGATGTTAGCATACTACAGAACAAACGTAACCTCATGTACTTGAAAACAAAATAGAAAAAATACATATAAGTGGGACAGGGCATTAATAAATTGTTGTTATTTACCCAAAAAAGTAGTGCCTTTTGAGGTGGACAAGCTGCTAATTTGTCGAGTATTATTGAAGCTTTGAACAAGAAATAAGAAGGTCTTTTGCAAGTTAAAATAAAGAAAATCGCCTGTGCCAATACATGTTGTATGCACTATGAATCTGCCCTGGAGGGGTTGGATTGTTGCACGGGGCATTGTGTCTTTTACAAGAAGGCATGCAGTCATTTTTATATCTCATATCACAGTTGAACTGAGTACCCTAATGGCATAACATATGCCTTTGTTAACCATACATTTTAGACAGGCATCCAACTACTCAACAAAAAAAAAAAAATTAGAGGCCATAAAGCAGGTGCCATTTCAGCTCCCACAATGTGACTCCTACAAAAAGCCTACATAAAGCCACAACAAAATCCAGGTAGGGCAGGTGGGGACTAACCATATGGCTGGAAGATTTGACCTCCAAGAACTAAATAGCATCCCAACCACACCTCTCTAGGGAAATAGAGCAAATAAACCTTCCTTCTATAATATATTCAGAGACTTGAAAGTACTTCCTAGCTTCCATCAATTAACATAGCTTAAAAGGGCCCTTCAATCCAGGTCCATTAGGTCAGGTCAAGGTGTTTCTTCCTTGCAACTATGGTAACAATATTCATTTTTTATATGGGATTTCTACCAATTGTCCCCAAGGGTGGGCACCTCGAGTATCTGTTAATAAATATATGGTAGGTTTTTTAGTTTGAATTATATGGAAAGTTAGTTTTTTTATGTTTTGATATCTTCTTGTACACTCCTCTGTTTTGGTGCTAGTTACTACAATCTTAATCTCAGAGAATAATTAGTCTTTTTTATTATACAAGAAAATCAGAGAAAAAATCTTTGTAAGCCTAAAGCTGGATCAAATTACATTGGACTCTACTTCGGTATCTACTTGGTGAATTAAGTTGGCTATGGATCTTGTCAAATCAGCAAGCCTTCATATGCTCCATACAGACTGTCTTAAAAAGTATGATCCTTAGACTTTGGAGACAAAAAATATCAATTAGGTTTTTATAATTCACATAGAAGTATTTTAAAGCACAACTCCACTTTTGTTGAGAAAAAAAACATTCCCCTCTGGCTAATCTATGTACATTGAAAGGATTATAACAACCTTTGTTGCAGATTCCTACCTTTTGTTATTCTGAAGAAATCACTGTTTGTTCCTCTGTGCCGCGTCGGTTTAATGGGAGTGGTTTCATAATTATAAATCAGCTGTGCACCTGCAGAACACTAATGAGGAAATGTGCTGGGCCTGCATCACCTTAGATGTGTTCCTATTGGGAGTATCTCACCAAAAATGACATTTTTGTTGCATGGGGATGCCTGAAATCTGACTTGTATCTTAGGCAGACTTCTGGGAAAATTGGTGAGCCAATCACACAAGCAGGAAATTATGTTTCTGGGGAGAAGTCAGTACACACTCTGTGTACAAAACAACTCCAGGTAGCCATATTGCACTGCATTTTCAGGAAATTACAGCGGCTGCAGATTGAAAAGTAAAGGAAATTTTAATAACATTCAGTTACAATAGTTGTGTCGCAATTGTATATGCTATATTACTTTTTCTTTATTTGCTATTTTTTCCCCACGAAGGTGAAGTTACCCTTCAAATATGTTTAACCTTTTTACTACCATCACTATAAGTACTAAAGCAGTACAATAGCAACTGCAAGTGTGTGTTTAATTTATTCAGTGGCCTGTGGGCTTTGTACTAGAAGTGATCTGGTTGGCTGTAAAGTCACTGGATTACTGCTACATCACTGCAATAGAACAATCACTATTGTGGTTTCCATGTTCACCTGCCTTTCTTTGCCAATGGGATAGGCAAATGAATGTTGTCCTGGCCTCCAGAGTATGAGCCAAAAAGTGATTGGGTTCTGACATCTTAGACCTTCTGGGTACTGAGATGTAAGATCCCAGCTCATGCAGTTGGGTAAATAGCAGATAGGGGCTCTCTGTAAGGAGAGCCCTTAGAGGTCTATCAGACAGTTGATGTCTCCATAAAGAGTAGGGATGAGCTCAAGGTTATATCCAAACATAGGTGTGGACTGAACATTGGCTGTTTGGGTCCTGTGATCCCTGCGTTTGTCTTGAGGACATCAGGGACCTAGACCAGTGTTTCTCATCTCCAGTCCTCAATGCGTACCAACAAGTCATGTTTTCAGGATTTCCCTCACATGAAACAGCTGTGGTAATTACTAAGGCAGTGAAACTTATAAAATCACCTGTGCAAAATAATGGAAATCCTGAAAACATGACCTGTTGGTGCTCCTTAAGGACTGGAGTTGAGAAGCACTGCCCTAGACCACTGGAGTGGAGAGGAGAAGACACTTTGGGGACCAGTCTAGCAGTGTGGAGTCACGGAAACTTGGGTAAGTAAATCAATTATTGTTCACCTAGACCTAAATGATAATTTTACTCTTGCAGTGCTGGTGCAGCTTCACTGCAAGGCACATTTACTTAGCTGCCTATAATTTGGCTTTAAAGGTACAATAGCTCTCTAAGACTCCTTATAAAGCATAATTAGAGACTCAAAATAAGTTGAATTTTAAGATAAAGAAACTAGTAGAGGAGAAGGCATGGTGTTCATTAATATGCTTGGAAGATGGCAAAGAAAGTAAGTAGTCACATTTATATTATAGTCTTTATTTAAGTTCAAGTATACAAAGACATTAATAGATCTTTCTGTATGATAATGGAACTTTGATATTGTTGAATCAGCATCCTATCATACTGCTTAACTTCAACATTTGATTTGGCACAGTCAAGGCTATTATTGAATTACAGAACGCAGGTGACTGCCCTGTGGTTTTACACTTTAATTAACGTACGATTAATGATCTGCAGGGCATTACAGTAAAATGTTTGGGTTTGGAGAGCTTAAAGTATGACTTTACATTGATCATGCTTTTTGAAGGAGATACACAGCTGAGATGGAAGAAACAATACATGTGACAACTATAAACCCAATGCTTTACAAAGGGGAACTTTGTGAAATTGCAGTCGGAAAACCTTTGCTGAAAAAAATGTGTATCAAACATATCAAGGAAAAAAGAAAGTGAGGACATATGTACGGCACAGAGTCATTGATTGTCCCATGAAGAATGAGTTTAACCAGTTGATTAAAACATTCCAACATTCCCATGCTCTCATTGGTTAATTTCCAAAATAAGCTGTTATTATACTTGCATTTATCTAAAATAGTGATTTATTTATTTGAATTATGCTTTCTTTTTTTATACTATATCCTTTTCACTTTTACAACTCTTTTATTTAATTTGCCCATAACTATAAGGCACCCATCAGCAATACTTACTTATTGTGGCCGATGAATAATGCATGCTGTAATCCTTTAACTGAGTGAGTTCTCCGGCAAATCATTTAATGCATTTTATTTTCATGACTCTGTTACAGGAAATGAAGTATGAGTTCAGACTGGGATGTTTTCTTATTTACTTAACTTTAATGGTTCCATAAACTTTAATTAAATGAGGAAACGACATTCATTCCTCTTTATTCAAGACCAAGGACAGGGTGAATGACCTCACTTGCATGGAAGTTTATTTGTTTTATAGGTTTATGTAAAGTGGGGCTGTGTGTGCTTTACAGTAAAAGCTTACATTGTTTTTATGAATTCGGGTTACAAATTATCCATGCAATACTAACAAATAAAGTTTTATCTTCACATACATTTTACATTTATTTACATCTTTACAGCTATTGTATGGTGCCTGCTAATACCTGTGTAAACACCAGTTTCTTTGTTTCTTTGTCCTTGTGAAGCCCTTAGGCAGCCCATACATTAGTCTTGTTTTTTTTTTTTTTTTTCATTCAAACAGCAGGTTGAGTGAAAAAAATTACCGGATTCCTCCATCCACACACTCAGTGTGAAGTATTATACTCTGACAGCGGGGAGACTTCTCTGCTGTCAGAATACACTGCTCAACACCAATGGCTATAGCAGACATTTTTCCAACAGATACATAATAAACATGAGCATACATGTATGCTATGAGGAAGCTTTGGCTGAAACGCATTAGCATCATATTGGATTCTGTCATTGCTGTTGTGCAACAATAAAAGATCCTTAATGAAGAAGAAATTGAGTTGCCTGCTCATGTTTATTATGGATCTGCAGTGAACGTTATAGCCAGTGCACCGACACTTTGCTCATACTCCTTCCTACATAGCGGTAGAGTTTAGGTGATAAGTTATTGGACTCAGTAATGAGATATAGTAAGTTCAGTAGGTTGATCAACATTCAATATTATAATTAGGCCTGCATCTGACACACTATTAACAATACTTGATCACTGAAAGACAATAGGGCATGTATTTATAACATCCAGAGCTACTGCAAAGATAGTCACCCACGTATTCCCTACTGTGCCTCCTCTTTGGCCTTCTCAATGAAAATGTGGGTGGCCAAAGAGAAAATAATGTTAGCATATTCCCAAGAGTATCAGTGAGTAGTTATGTGCAATAATGTTTTCTCAACTCTTAACAAAGATGGGGAAGGAACGGGAGTTGTTCCTTGCCTCATATTCAGAATATTAGGTTCATCATCCTGATGAGAGCTGCAATTATGAGTAAGCTATTCATTCAACATGTTGTAGGAATAAATAAGATTGTTATTACTTTAATACAAGTTTGGAAACATAAAAAGATGCGAGCCTCACCCATAAATACTGCACTATGGCATATATTAAAAAAAATCCATCCCGCCAGATACCTCCTCTTTTCGGTGAAATATGATGGAACAGATGGAAGACAGGCGGGAAGGTATGCTGTGAACCTTTGTCACTGGATTCAATTTTTTTGTGGCCATGTGGCCCATTTGCGGCGGACACCTGACAGAAGCCAGAGATTCAGCTTGTGGGGAGTGTTTGGAGTGATCTGATTTACTACTGATACCACCAACCTCCTAACGAAAGAAAAAGTGCACTGCTCTAGGCTAAACAATGTCCACTTGCCTCTACTCCAACCTCCGGCTTGTGTGCATCACGGAAGAACGTGTAGACAGCTGCACTCTGTAAAAATACCTTTATTAAATGTTGCATAAAATCCATGGATCCAAATAACAGACAACATACATTAAAGAACATCAGCGGGTCTATACAGCATGGTTTACGCGTTTCACACCATTGTATGGGGGTGCTTAATCATAGCCTACCAACCTCCTCTAAGATGTTTTGCTCTATGCAGAGCTATGACTAAGTTCTGTATAGTGTGAAGCACATCCGTGGAAAGTGTCCAAATGGGGGATTTCAGTGTGGCTTTTTTCCTGCTACTGTCCCATGTGTTGCATTTAGTATCTAAGAATTAATCTGCCTGAGCTTGTGCCCTGTATATGATAACAGATGCAAGAATAAACTTCTTTTATTTCAGCCTGGATCTATATTCATAAAAAAGACATGTGGTGATCAAATACCACCAAAAGAGAGCTATATTTGTGTGAACAAATATAAAAGGTACAATAGATGTTTGCAGCTTTACTTCCTACAGACATGAACATTCCTTTTGTGGGTGGAGAGAATACTGAAATGTAATTTCCAGTAGGCACTTTTACTGGAACATTTCTTTTTTGAAAATATTGGCATTATATTTTAAACATCATTTGGTTGCTTCTGTCATATATGCATATAAAGATGTATTAAAGAGCTATTAGTTTACTTGATGGACTATGTTAATGATAGAGACTACTTTCTTTACTGAAGCCACACAATCAGCTCTATAAAAACCTTTTATCACTGCATCCTGAAAGTTACATGATACATATGGAGTTGATTTAGGGTACTTTCACACCAGTGCCGTCCGAGCATTAGCGGTTAAACACTGCTGATTTGCGTCACTTTTAGCAGCGCAAGGGGTTAAAAAGGGGTTAAAAGTGCCGGCTAGCGGTGCTTCCAAAGCGGAAGCGCTGCCCATTCATTTCATTGAGCAGGGGCGGTGTAGGAGCGGTGTATACATCGCTCCCACACTGCCCCAAAGATGCGACTTGCAGGACTTTTTTTTACCGTCCTTGCAAGTGCACCGCCCCAGTGTGAAAGCACTCAGGATTTCACACTGGTGTGCATTAGGAGGCAGTTTAGAGGGGATTTACAGGTGCTATTTTAGCTCAAAAATGCCTGTAAAGCGCCTGTAATGTGCCTCCGGTGTGAAAGTAGCCTTACTAAAACTGGAGAGGGCAAAATCTGGTGCAGCTGTGCAGGGTAGCCAATCAGCTTCTAACTTCAGCTTGTTCAGTTAAGCTTTGTCCTGGAAGCTGATTAGTTTCTTTGCAGAGCTGCCCCAGATTTTGCATTCTCCAGTTTTAGTAAACCAACCCCCGTAGCAGGGGCGTTGCTAGGTGGGGAAAAGACCAGGGGCTCTAGCCTGAAGAAATTTAGCGTGCCAAGAGCACCGTGGCAAAAATGTGTGTGGTCTAAACAAAAGTGTGGGCGTGGCTTAAATGAGGTGGGGCTTTAGGGGTGTGGCTCACATCTGAGATGAGTGAGGGATGGAGGAAGGAAGAAAGAAAGAGATAGAGAGAGAAGGAAAGAGAAGAGAAGGAAAGAAAGAAAAAGGGATGGAGGGACAGCAGGCCCAGATCCTACACCACAATAGCAATATGTGTATTCCAGAAATTTTAACAATCAGCAAATAAAGATACTCCATACATCTGGTGTTAGCGCTTCAATCATCCCAAAACCATGGTTGGTATGGTGTCAGTATGATTGAAGCGCATTATTTCTATTATTACATTGTAATATAAAATTAAATAGTTCAACTCACCATAATGCAGAATCAGTGGGAGCCCCGAGTGTGTCACTTGCCACGTCGCCTGCCCCCATATGCCATCAGTTGTCCCCAGCGGAGTCCCTCCTTCCATCAGGTGTCCCCAGCGGAGTCCCTCCTTCCATCAGGTGCCCCCCAGCGGAGTCCCTCCTTACATCACAGGTGACACCCAGCAGAGTGCCTCCTTACATAACAGGTATCCCCCAGCAGAGTGCCTCCTTACATCACAGTGTCCGCCAGTGGAGTGTCTCCTTACATCACAGGTGTCTCCCAGTGGAGTGTCCCTCCTTACATCACAGGTGTCCCCCAGCAGAGTGCCTCCTTACATCACAGGTGTCCCCCAGCAGAGTGCCTCCTTACATTACAGGTGTCCCCCAGTGGAGTCCCTCCTTACATCACAGGTGTCCCCCAGTGGAGTGTCGCTCCTTACATCACAGGTGTCCCCCAGTGGAGTCCCTCCTTACATCACAGGTGTCCCCCAGTAGAGTGTCGATCCTTACATCACAGGTGTCCCCCAGCGGAGTGCCTCCTTACATCACAGGTGTCCTCCAGCAGAATGCCTCCTTACATCACAGGTGCCCCCCCAGCCGAGTGCCTCCTTACATCACAGGTGTCCACAATGGAGTGTCCCTCCTTACAGCAGAGGTGTCCTCCAGCAGAGTGTCCCTCCTTACATCACAGGTGTCCTGAATGGAGAGTCATTCCTTACATCACAGGTGTCCCCCAGTGGAGTGCCTCCTTACATCACAGGTGTCCCCCAGAGTAGTCCCTCCTTACATCACAGGTGTCCCCCAGCAGAGTGCCTCCTTATATCACAGGTGTCCTCCAGCAGAGTGCCTCCTTATATCACAGGTGTCCCCCCGCGGAGTGCCTCCTTACATCACAGGTGTCCCCAGTGGAGAGTCCCTCCTTACATCACAGGTGTACCCCAGTGGAGTGCCTCCTTACATCACAGGTGTCCCCCAGCAGAGTGCCTCCTTACATCACAGGTATCCCCCAGCAGAGTGTCCCTCCTTACATCACAGGTGTCCCCCAGCGGAGTGCCTCCTTACATCTCAGGTGTCCTCCAGCAGAATGCCTCCTTACATCACAGGTGTTCCCCAGCGGTGTGCCTCCTTACATCACAGGTGTCCACAATGGAGTGTCCCTCCTTACAGCACAGGTGTCCTCCAGCAGAGTGTCCCTCCTTACATCACAGGTGTCCCCCAGTGGAGAGTCATTCCTTACATCAGGGGCGGGCGGATAGGGGTCGCAGGAGTCGCCATGGCGACCGGGCCCCATGCTGGGGGGGCCCATAAGGGCCTCCTGTATGCCTAGATTAGGTGAGGGGGTGAGGACTGGAGCGCTCCGTTCCTCAGCCGAACAGCGCTGCAGGGAGCCTCGTCACACTGTGAAAGTGAAAGCAGTGTGTGCTGTGCTCTTTGTCTCCCCCTACAGTGCAGACGCTGGGGATAGGCGGGCGGGGACTACATTCCTTACTGAGAGGTGACCCCCTGTGGACACTACATTCCTCCCTGTGAGACGACCTCCTGTGGACACGACATTCCTCCCTGTGAGGTAACACCTGTGG
>BLSH010435789.1:1236258-1266719 GCA_018402905.1 Glandirana rugosa
TGGTTGGGGGGGGGGGGGGGACAGTGCCCGGGCCGCCATTGATCACTTACATACAAAAATGAAAAAACAATATACATAGAGAGCTAACACTTTGAGCCATACATCGCTGTGTCTCAGTGGTTAGTACTTCTGCCTAGGGTTGATGTTTTCAAAACCCAACCATGACACTACCTACTTTCATGCTCTCTCTTTGCTTGCGTGAGTTTATTCTGGGTACTTTGAGTTCCTCACATACTGGTAGATTTTTTGGCTTCTGTCTTAATTGGCCCTAGTATGTGTATATGTGTGAAATAGGGACCTTAAAGAGCAAGGACTGATGTTAAAGTACAATATATACCTGGAGAGAAAAGGGTTGCGGCTGCATGGCAATATTAAAATATGCACCTCATCCCCATAATATAGAATAGAAACATCATTGTAGAGAAGGAGGGGGGATTTTACTGAAGCTCAAAAAAACGTTTTAACCACTTCAGCCCCGGAAGGATTTCCCCCTTTAGGACCAGAGCAATTTTTGCGATTCGGTACTGTGTTGATTTAACTGACAATTGCGCGGTCGTGCGACGTTGTACCCAAAGGAAATTTGTGTCCTTTTTTCCCACAAATAGAGCTTTCTTTTGGTGGTATTGGATCACCTCTGCGTCATTTCTGATTGTCGCTATAAACAAAAAAAGAGCGACAATTTTGCATAAAAAATTTTTTCTTACTTTTTGCTAAAATACAAATCCAAAAAAAAAAAAAATATATAAAAAAACATTTTTTTCATTGGTTTTGGCCGATTTATATTTTTCCTCATATTTTAGGTAAAAAAAACCCGCAATCGGCATTTATTGATTGGTTTGCACAAAAGTTGCAGCGTTTACAGATGATGAGAATTCATTTCTGGGGTTTTTATTTATTTTTTATTTTTTACTAGTAATGGCGGCGATCTGCGATTTTTAGCGGTACTGAGATATTGCGGCAGATATGTCGGACCATTTTGACAGTTTTTGGGACCAATGACATTTATACAGCGATCAGAAATGTAAATGTCCACTGATTACTCTATAAATGCCATTGGCAGCGAAGGGGTTAACCTGCAGGGGGTAGTGAAGGGGATAACTGTGTTCCCTAGGCATGTTCTAACTGTGAGGGGGCTGGGCTGTTATGGGCATAAAAGATCTAACTGATCCCAGTGACAGGGATCAGTAGATCTTCTATGCCCCCACTGACAGAGCGGGGAACCGCCATGTTTACATCGACAGTTCCCCGTCCTTTTGCTGTGGCTGCTCATCACGGCTTGCCGGCGGACATCGGCTTCGCCCAAGCCGCGGGCACACTCCTCCGGATTGCGGCGGGTGCTTGCCCCCTAGCGGCCACTCCTCAAATCGCCGTTTATTTAAGGCTATTAGCGGGACACGTCCACACTGCTACAGTAAGTATACTGCGTGCGGTGTGGAAGGGGTTAAATAGACATAATAAAATTTCAATGTTTTACTAATTAATTAGATAAAACAGTACACACAGTTAAAACCATTTTGCTCTTGTACAGCACACATTCATCGTTGAGGTTACAGTAACAATGGTAGGTATTACAACGGTCTTGTTATCTCATATCTTAACATTTTTCTCCATTTGAGGCTTCTTCAGGTGAATAGTGAGACTTAAACTACAAAACAATGAAAGAGTATAAGCAATAGTATTGTAATACATACAGTATGTATACCAAACAGAAAAAATAATATTATTGTTTATTTCATTTAGAACATCGTAGACATATCACAGTTCACAGAACTGCTATTTTTCTCCTGGTTGTTACACATCCACTTAAGGGGGGCATGGTCGGTGACTAGCCTGAATGACCTTCCCAGCAGGTCGTTTTTTAGGGCCTCTAATGCCCAATTGATGATCAGGCACTCCTTCTCCACAATAGTATAATCCTTTTCATGTCTATTAAACTTCCTGCTCCTGGTGGAGAAGGCTGTTTTTTTCTTTGCTGACTCCGTTAGGGGGATCTTCCAGTATCCCTTAGTTAGGTCTAGGGTTGTTATGTACCGAGCCCCTTCCAACCTATACAAGTTTGTGAACCCGCAGTGTCGGGTATGCATCAAACTTAGACACTTCATTCAGCTTCCTAAAATCGTTACAGAACCGGATAGTGCCATTGGGCTTTGGGACCAGTACTATGGGGCTCGACCAGGCACTGTGGGACTCCTCTATCACGTCTAACTCCAACATGGTTTTTATTTTTCTCGCCACCGCCTTTCGTCAAGCCTCAGGTATTCGGTAGGGTTTTACATTTACACAGACTCCTGGTTCCGTGATTATGTCATATTGTAGCACAGTGGTCAGTCCGGGTAAGGAAGAGAAAAAATGTCTATTTTTACTGACAAATTCCTTAATGTTGTTTTGTTGCATCAGTGACAAGGACTCGGTTATGGGGACATCCGGGGTCAGGGGTATCCTGTCCTTTTGGGGAGTGGGCACTCCCAATAAACTCTGCCCTTCCACAGTTATAGGAGATTAACATGGTAAATCTGCTCCGGTTTCCTTTTGCCAGGCTGGTAAACTTTGTAGTTTACTTCCCCTACTCTTTCCCTAATCTTAAAGGGACCCTGCCATTTTGCCAGGAATGTACTTTCGACCGTGGGGACTAGCACCAGCACTCTGTCTCTGGGGTTGAAAGTTCAGGGTTTTGCACCCTGATTGTAAAACCTTCTCTGGGCTTCCTGGGCCTGCTCCATATGCTCTTGTACAAGGGGCAGGACAGCTGCGATTCAATCCTGCATCAACGAGACGTACTCTATGACACTTCTATATGGGGTGGCCTCTCTTTCCCAAGTCTATTTTGTGACGTCTAGCAGCCCCCTGGGATGTCTACCATACAAGTGTTCAAAGGGGGAATACCCCGTAGAAGCCTGCGGTACCTCTCGTATGGCAAACATGAGGTACGGCAGCAAAAAATCCCATTTTTGCCCATCTTTATACACCACTTTTTTAGCATACTCTTGAGGGTCTTGTTAAACCTTTCCACCAGACCGTCAGTTTGCGGGTGGTAAACAGAGGTACGGAGATTTTGTACAACTTGTACAATTCTCTGGTCACTCTGGACATGAACGGGGTACCCTGATCCGTCAAGATTTCTTTAGGGATCCCCACCCAACTAAACACCTGGACCAGTTCCTTGATGATAGTCTTAGCAGAGGTATTCCACCAGGGTATGGCCTCAGGATAGCGGGTCGTATAGTCCAGGATCACTAAGATGTGCTGGTGTCCCCGGGCAGATTTTACTACTAGTCCCACGAGATCCATGCCAATTCTCTCAAATGGCACTTCAATTATGGGAAGTGGGAAAAAGGGACTACGAAAATGGGGTGATGGGGCTGTCATTTGACACTCAGGGCATGACCCACAGTATTCTTTGACGTCTGCATACAACCCAGGCCAAAAGAATCTCTGGGTTATTCTCTCCCTGGTTTTCTCCATACCCAGATGTCCCCCCATTACATGACCATGGGCCAAATCTAGCACTATCCAGCGGAAGGGTTTGGGAACCACTATCTGTTCCAGTTTTTTCTCTCCGTGTTTCACCACCTGATACAACAAATCATTTTTAAGCGCCATGTAAGGAAAAGACATCCCCCCAATTAGGCCCCATAGGTTCCCCATCCATCACCTTCACGTTTTCCCTGGCTCTGAGACTGACATCCCATAGTTGTTCTGTACAGAAATCCTCTCTCCGAACCTCTAAGTCAGGAACTACATTCAGTTTACTGTCACTGTCAGGGAGAGACATGGTCTGGGTCATTAGCCACCTGCTTGTAGCTATCTTCTGCCTCCTCCAGCTCCCCAGCCATTACAGGAAAAGGAAGAGGGTCTCCTTCTTCCTTGGTCCTGCCACCAATCTCTCCTTGCATTTGGCAAAAAGGGTCTGGTGAGAACTCCAATGCCTCCTTAGCAGGGGGAGCTCTTTCCTCCAGGCTCTCTGTGCCTTCCCAGAACCTCCAAAAATGGGAAAAATCACTCCCCACTAGGGCTTCACGAAGCAGGGAAGGTACCACTCCCACTGAATGGGTCACTCTGCCGCAAGGGGTGTCAATCTCGACCAGCGCCATCTGGTAGTCACGAGTGTCCCCATGGATGCAAATGACCCCGACAGTGCTAGGGTGTAACCTGACCAGATTTACACAGCTGCTTTTGACCAATGTTATCACACTACCAGAATCAAGTAGCGCAGTGACAGGTTTCCCGTCAATAGCAATCACACACATTTGCTTCTCTATGTGACTTGAGCATGATTCTGTACATGCGACCTGTGAAAAAAGATAAATGTGTCTCTTCATATAAGCATTATTACATTGTATGGGTTCATCATTCAGAGGACAATTGACAGCAATATGTCCCAATGCATGGCATCAGTACTGTATGTGTTCAAGAGTCCCCAAGATCTTCCTGGCCTCTTTGGCCAGTCTCCAGGTCTAGAGGCCATAGACTCTTTAGCCATAGCAGTCTTATCAAACTTCCCCACGCCCTTGACCCCTGGAACAGTCTTACTAGGTCCGCCGGGTGATTTTTCACCTCTAGACACATTGGAGTGGGGTGCAGATGGGTGTAACAAGTCCTCCGCAGCAGTGTATCTCTACACGAGGTCGACCAATTGGTTGGTAGTTTTGGGGTCCTCATGACTGACCCACTTCCTCAAAGCAGCAGGGAGCGCACGCATGTAGCGGTCCATGACCACACGCTCCACAATCTGGGGGCCTGGCAAGGTCTCAGGTTGCAACCACTTCCTCATGAGATAGATCAGGTCGAATATTTGCGAGCGGGGTGGCTTGTCCATGCAGTAGGACCACTGATGCACCCGTTGAGCCTGGACGGCCATGGTGACCCCCAGGCGTGTGAGTATCTCCATTTTTAGAGTCTCATAGTCCTGGGCCTTTACTGGTTGCATATCAAAGTAGGCTTTTTTGGCATTCACCTGTCAGGAAAGGTGCTAACAGTCCCGCCCACTGCTCTTTTGGCCATCCTTCATAATCAGCGACTCTTTCAAAGGTCATGAGGTACGCCTCCACATCATCATCTGCAGTTGTCATCTTTTGTGGGTGGTAGCTGACACGTACCATCTTTTTTCACCGGCATAGGACTTGCAGATCCCTTCTTTAATTCCACTTGGGCCTCCATAAACTGGCGATTCATCTCTTGCTGAGCTCCAACAATCTGCCGAGTTGCCTCCTGTTGAGCCGCCTGTTGTGCTGCGATAGCCTGGCGACTCTCCTCCTACTGTGCTGCAGCGGATTGTGCGACTTGACGATTCATTTCCTGCTGTTGGCGATTGCTCTCTTGTTGGGCTGCCGTGGCCTTTAAGCGGGCCTTTACTACATCCTCCATGTTCCAGGAAGATGCCCGCTGAGTCCACCACGTATGGGAGATTAGCTTGTGGGAATCACTTTTCAGATGCAATTATTCGACATGGAGGACAGTTTCTTAAAACTCTGGCAGTTTGCCAGGTTTGTTGTTTCAGGTTTGCAAGTTGAAAACAAAAACATAAAACAAAACCTTGCCATCTGGCGCTAGACTAAACAAAACAGGTTCCTCTCTATACAGTGTGTGCAAACCTTGTTCTTAGAGTCCAAATTAGCACACAGAGCTCTCCCAGCTCCCTCCCTCTGAGATCTAGGACAGAGCTCAAGTGAGATCTCTTCCTGATCATTAAATGAAGGTGGAGAGGGCTTTGAATAGACCAGAAAGACCGGGCCGGAACCAGCTCTGCCACAGTGGCCGGCTAAACCCGGGTCGGACTCCTGCTAGTCGCCTCAAAATGATTGCATGTAAGGAGACAAGTATCGCCCGTCCATTGTCATGCCTTGCATAACGTCACATCAGCTAATTATATTCCATTTGACCATGTGGCCCTTTTTTGGGATATTTTAATCTTCCCTTCTTTATGGCTGATTTTTGGGGACTTTTTGGGGACATTACTACCTTCTGAGTATATTTCACTCCAGTATCTCCAGGGGACATCATACATCTTTTATAATTAGCGTAGTGTTTTGACCCAATACCCCCAGGGTAAGATGTGCTTTCTTACTTGTCTAGCCGTTTAATTATTAACAATATATCAGTGCACATATGCTATATCTCACTTATTCATTTAAGGAACACTTGCAGGATTTTTGTGGAACCGGTGCTCCTTCCCATGGGCCAGTAGGCGCATTCTTACACATATACAACTTGGCTGTGATTATATGACCCCCTTTTATTACATATAGGTGTAGCACCCTCTAGGTAGGTAGGTGCTAGAGGTTAGATTTTTTTGTGAGAGTAGGAAAATTTAGGCTGGCCTAGCTGCTGGCTAGGCCTGTTTGTTTTCATTCTGGGCTGGGGGTGGCTCAATGTAGAGCTGGTGACTCACAGGCAGTCTTCCTGAGACCTCCCTTTTCTTTCCAGAGCTTGCTGGAAAGTTATGGAAAGAGAGGAGGAGAGGGGAGGTGGAGCTGTCTGGGGTATTCTGAGGAGCCCTGACCAATCTCCAACCTAGATTGGCTGGGCGCAGGGTCATCCCAGCTGGGGAGGAGTTGTTTGGGTGGAAGAGCTGGAGATGGAGTACTGAGGCTGTCAGTGCCTTTGAGGGAGCTCCCCAGTCTGGGGGGGGGTGACCTTGAGTCTGTGCTCAGGTGCGGACAAGGGCCCTCCAAGAAAATGTGGTGGTATGCAGGTCCAGAGGAGCAAAGGACAGCGGGAGAGAGAGCACTGCCGGGGCAAGTCTCCAGGGAGAGGAACCACCAGTTGCGGCCACGAGGGCTGGTGAGTGACATGGATCGGGAGGACTGGGGAGGCATGCCTGAGAGGACAGAGAGGGTACAGTCGGAGATGGGTGCAGAACCAGAAGAGAGGACTGTGATATCGTGGGCAGTGGAGTTGGGCAGCTGCAGCCAGGAGGGCAGACAGGGCCTGGAGAGGGCTTGGAGAGGACCCAGTAGCTGTATGTGGGACACTTAGCACCAGACCTTTTCCTACAGTATAGGGGCCCGCGGTCCCTGCCTGCAAAGAGCAATTCACAGAGGCCTGGTTGAGTTAGTGTCAGGTCTAACCACGTGGTGCTAGCTGATCAAGGGAACTGCAGCAAGTGAGGTGCTGGAGTAGTGATAGTCTGCAGAGTGCTGGAGGAGTTAAAGCGACTCTTCAGTAATTGTTTCAGTTTTCCATCTATTAAATCTTCTGCCGTTGTTTTAACTTTAGATAGTAAAACATTTTTATTTTGCCAGTAAATACCTTATACAGCCCACTTCCTCTTTCTTGTGTGGTCATTAGCCTAGACTTATAACTTCATGCCCAGCTCTCGCTCACTCTTGTGAGAGTTTGCAAAGAAGGGAGGGGGGATGAGTCATAAGAGGGCCAATGAGAGCTACAGGACTGCAGAGCTGGAGGTATGCCTCTGTGTGTCTGTGTAAAAACAGGAAGTGAACAGGCAGAAGCTTCAGCTGCCCACAGTTAAAATGGATGCAGCCAGACTTAGTGGAGGGAGATTTCTGCAGCATATTTGGCAAGTACAGAATCACAATATATATAGATGAATATGCAAAGTGGTTGAAGGGAAGCTTCAGAATGGCAAAATATGTTTTTATTACAAATTATGTGAGCAAACTGCAGTTCCTCTTTAAGGAGAAGGAGTCAAAAGCAAGAGTTGTGCTGGAGTGAAGACTGGAGTGTATATTCAGGAGTGTATATAATAGTCCCAAGCAAGTTCTACAAAATCCTCCTGGGCATCCCATATTCCCCTAACCCCATCCAAGTTCAATCTTCTCAATAAAAACACAAAATAACAAAGTTCATGGACTGTTCGTTGCCTCAGAGTTTCTGAGAGGTGAATGCCAGCTGTGCAGGGCAACAGCCAGCAGCCCCTGCGGGGGGTACCGCTACATAGGGATGAGATACATATTTTTTATAGATTTTGGAATAGCTTTTCCTCTCCTCATTTACTTATGATTCACATATAAGGTTATAGATGTATTTGTCATTTTTTTCTTTTTGTTTCCTCAGAGTTATTATTTCTAGTATTGTGTACAAACCTTTATTTTTAAAGAATTATCAGCGGTTTTGATGAAGCAGGGGATCCCATGAAACACATAGACCTACTGGAATGGGCTTGTGACAGCTTTGGAAATAATCCAGTCTTGTTTCGTAATTGACAATGTGTAACATTTTATATATTGGTCATATATTTGACCTTTTTTAGGCTGTATTTTGTAACAAAAACATTGTTTTAACTATATGCTTTTTTGGTTTGACTCCCAGTAGTATATTTAAAGTCTCAATCTTGAATTCTATCTATTTTATATTTGTATTATAGGGTCCCTTACATTACTGTTAATGCTCCAGTGTCAGGTGTGGGAAAAAAGGCTAGTGGTCAGTGAGGGGAAGGCTGTTCTGAAGTCATTGCACCCTTGGGAACAATGCCCAGTGTTGGTGGTCAGGGGAAAAAAAAATACCCGGTGTAGTGGGAGACAAAAATACCCAGTGTCAATGGTCAGTGGGAGGGAAAAATGCTGGTGATTGAAGATCAGTAAGAGAAAAAATTCCGTGGGCTGTAATCAGTGGCAAGTGGGAAAAAAAGACCACAGTCAGTAGTCAGTAGGAAGAAAAAAACACACTGTGCTAATATACGTGGGAAGAAGAGGCATTAGTGTCAGCAGGGCACAGTGAGGGGAATTGGTCAGTGATGGGTGAAGGGAAACAATAGTGCCCAGAAGGGGAAAAAATGGGGCTTAGGGAGGGGAACATTAGAACCCAATGAGAGGTGGGGAGGAATAATAGTGCCCAGTTGGGGGTAAGAAAGAATAAAAATGCCCAGCAGGGGGTGCGGGAGGACCAGAGCCTATTTCATAGGGAATGCGGTGGTCTAGCAGTTCTGGCACCTGTAGCACTGAATGCATGTGTTGGCAAAGGGTGCTGATGTGTGCTGGAATGTCTATAGATGATGGCTGCTGAGGGATCTATTGTCGCTGGGGGGTGTAGTGCTGTCGAGGGGGGGGGGGTTATGTTGCTGGAAGGGATCAACTTTTGAGGGGGGGATGTATATTTTTGCTGGCTGCTGGATGGTCTATCGATGCTGACTGCTGAGGGATCTGTAGGTGCTGATGGGGGGATTTTGTTGTTGGGGGGGTCTATTGTCGCTGGGTGTGTGTATTTTGTTCCTGAGGTGGTCTTTTGTTGCTGGGGGGGTCTATCGTTGTTGGGGAGCATCTGTTGTTGCTGGAGGAATCTATTATTGTCGGGGGTAACTATTGTTGAGAGCTGTAGGGGATCTGTTTTATCGCCCTTCTTGTTAATAACACATTCTATACAATTTACTTAGCACCACATAATGATACTTGGTTTAAGGGTGACTTGGGGGAGATTCAAGGGGTGACTCAGGGGAGGGGGAAAGCCCCTGCACCTATTCTCTGAGGAAAAAACCCTGAGGAGAACAATTGTGCCCAACAATGGGTGGGGACTGGGAAGGAACAATAGTGCTTTCCTGGCTGATAAAGGTAATAGCAGGTATCTTTTGATATCTGCTTTGGTTTTTTTTTACAATGGAGTTTAGATTCTCTTTAGGACAGTTGTACACTTCAAAGTTTCTATTCCAAGAGCACCCTTGTGTTTGGATGTAATCAATAGCATAAGTCAGGGGAGAGCAGATGATGACACTGTGTGATGCCGTTTGTTAAGGTGTACAGATGTCTGCAGACAGATTGTGGAAACCAGAGGCTGACATAAAACCGCTGATGCATGATAATGGAATAGTCAAGATACTCTGTTTTTCCAAATTAGCCCTGTTCTCAGCTTATGCGAGGCACATCAAGGCAATGTGCACAAAGCTTTCATGACTGCAAACAAAGGAGGAATGCTGCAAAATCAAGACATTTGTGTGGAAAACCCATTATTTCCGGCCAGATGTTTATCTGTGGAATTCAGCCGTATTTGGGTTTCAAACATCATATCCAGATCAGTGTGGCTGTTTGATAGAATCAAACACACTGAAGGCTGTATGGCAATGTATTGGGGTTAAAGTGGACTTCTCACTCATCGGCTATTGTCTATGTTTTGATGCAACACAAACGTGCCAACACTGTAAATTTGTGATATGTACTTTGTTAAATGGTGACTCCACTTTAGTGGAAAAAAATACAGCAAATAAGAAAAAAATAATAATGTAGCGCCCTCTATGCTAGGTAGGTGTTAGAGTGAGATTTTTGCTAGGTGAGGCAAATTTAGTCAGGCCTGAGGTGTAGCCATCTGAGATGTTATAGTGTGGAGCCTGTGATGGTCTTGGGGGAGCTCCCAATCTGGGGAGGGGTGACCCTGGACCTGGAGTGCTTGGGTGCAGCCAGGAGGAGGGAGATCTTAGAGACAGACACGAGGCAGAGCTGAAAGGACTGCCATGCGGGTGTCCGGGGTCCCTGAAATACCGGCCGAGTCCCGAGTTAGTGATGGGGGAATGTGGCCCTTGGTGAGCCAAGTGGGGACATTGAGGACAGGGCCATAGACTGGTTGTCTCCAGGTTAAAGCTCTGACGAGGAGTGGATGATGGGGGGTTCCTACACTTTGAAGGCCCTCTCAGAGGAAAATGAATCAGAGTCTTTGCGGGACTCAATGAAGCGGCAGGTATCCCCAGATCCAACAGCCAACTTTTCTTAAATTGGTCTTCCACCACCCAGACCAGGGCAGCAACCTACCACCAATGGGTGGTCAGATCTCCAGACACTCATATCTTGCCGGGAGAGGGAAGGTCAAGAGTCTATCTAGGATCTCCCAGTTCCAGAGGGAGGTACAGCGAAGAGTTACCCTGGAGTGGGACCTGGATTACCGTATGTCCCACCCCATGTCATGGACATTGTTGAGAGCTCAAGGGAGGAGTGGGAAGATGAGATGACATGGGAATACCTTAATGTCCCTAAACCTTTGAGGGGACCGAAAAGCAGCTGCTGGGAGAGGTTCAAAGATATCAAGAAGTAGTGGAACCTAGGGCGAGCTATCCTAAAGGACTGTGTGATAGTTATCAAGGCAGGCCAACCCGTGAGGAGTTACTCAATTTCAATTCAGGAAGAAGGGGGAGGCCAGAAGAGGTTGCCCGATCCCTCGATACTGCATTTACAGACTGTCGGGTCTACAGCAGATGTAGATGCACTCCAAGGACTGCTGGTGAAGTAATGGAGTATGTAAGTTCTCCCTGAATTGCCGGACTAGCCAGCCTGCCACCCTGTGCCCAGTGCAAGAGACTTGCCCATTGGAAGGACACTGGGGTGAGGTTTGTCCAGTCCATTTTCCCCTTTTGAAGCCTGCTGTCCGGGGACCCCTCCCCTCAGGAACTTTGAAAGGAACTAACTTTACTTATGCCCTTTTCCCCCTTTTCTACTTCTTCCAGTGGGATCCTAACCCCTCACTGACAGAGCAGGCAGGAAGAAGAGTTGTAACTGTGTGCTGTGTGGCTGTTCTGTTGGGAGGCTTATAACCTCCTCCCAATAGACCTGTTGTTATTTAGTTAGTTGTAGTTTAGTTGTTTTATCTTCTCTTAGGATCCTTGGGATGGAACGGCTGTTCGGCAAGAGTCAAAACTTTCTTCTGCAACTGTGTGAGCGGAGTGCTTTTCTCCCAGGAGAAGTGCTCTGGCACGGGAAAATGTATATTGATTGTATTTACATGCTGTTAGTAGTAAGGACAGTAGTTACGAATGTATATTACTGTGTACAGGTGTAAATACCACATAGATGGAAATATATTTATTTGTACAGTCCCCATCCAAGTTTGTTCCCTTTTTCCCCTTCCCAGTTTTGGATCATGGGATGCCCTGCTCCTGGGCGCAGGAGCTATTTTTCTAAATTTCTCAGCTGTTCCTTTAAAAAAAAAAATCTGATCACTTTTATTGCTATCACAAGGAATGTAAACATCCCTTGTGATAGTACGTCACTTCCAGTTTACTCAGTTTTAAAAAAATTAGACCCCCCATCCCTCCATAAAGAGTACCTGTCACCATATATTACTATCACAAGGGATGTTTACATTCCTTGTGATAGCAATAAAAGTGATCAGATTTTTTTTTAAACAAACAGTGTTAAAAAAAAGATATAATAAAATAAATAAAAAAATTAAAAAAAAAAATTTAAAGCGCCACCGTAACCGCGAGCTCGCGCAGCAAAGAAAACGTATACGTAAGCCACGCCCACATATGAAAATGGTGTTCAAACTACACATGTGAGGTATCACCGTGATCACCAGAGAGTGAGCAGTAATTCTAGCAAAAGACCTCCTCTGCGCCTCTAATCTGGTAACCATTAAAATTTTTTAAAGCGTTGCCTATGGAGATTTTTAAGTACCGGAGTTTGTCGCCATTCCGCAAGTGTGCGCAATTTTCAACCGTAACATGTATGGTATCTATTTACCCGACGTAGCATCCTCTTTCACAATATACAAAAAAACTGGGCTAACTTTATTGTTGTCTTATTTTTTTAACACAAAATAGCGTTTTTTTTTCCAAAATAATTGCGCTTGAAAGACCGCTGCGCAAATACCGTGTGACAAATAGCATTACAACGATTGCCATTTTATTCTCTAGGGTGTTTGAAAAAAATATATAATGTTTGGGGGTTCTAAGTAATTTTCTAGCAAAAAAAATGGTTTTAACTTGTAAACAAGTATAAAAAAAGGGCTCCGGGCCTTAAGTGGTTAAACTAATTTACAATAGCAGGTCCCGTTTCTGCGCCCAACAAGAGTAACTGCAAGACTGCAAGGGGTTACAGTGTTCTGGCACTGCCAGCACCCAAGGCTCAATTTTCCGCCACCTGTTTGACTGGGGGCTTTCGTCACAATTTGTAAACTAATTTACAACAGCAGGGCCAGTGCCAAAATTAAAAAAAAATGATGTGGGGTTCCCCCCAAAATCCAAACCAGGCCCTTCAGGTCTGGTATGGTATTTAAGGGGAACCCTGTGCCAAAATTTAAAAAAAAATGACATTGCCCCCCCCCTCCCCCCAATTCAAACCAGGCCCTTCAGGTCTGGTATGGAATTTAAGGGGAACCCCGCGCCAATTTTTAAAAAAAAATGGCGTAGGGGTCCCCCCAAAATCTAAACCAGACCCTTATCCAAGCATGCAGCCCTGGCATGGCAGGAGGGGGTGGGGACGAGCAGGTGCTCCTGCCTCCGTACCATACCAGGCCAAATGCCCTCAACATGGGGAGGATGCTTTGAGGTCACCCCCAAAGCACCTTGTCCCCATGTTGATGGGGAGAAGGGCCTCATCCCCACAAACCTGGCCGGTGGTTGTGGGGGTCTGTGGGCAGGGGGCTTATCAGAATCTGGAAGCCCCCTTTAAAAAGGGGGCCCCCAGGTCCTGACCCCCCCATGTGAATAGGTATGGGGTACATTGTACCCCTACCCATTCACCAAAAAGGAGTGTAATGTAAAAAGAAAACATTACACTCCTTTTTTATTCACTTGGGGGGGCGGGATCTGTGGGCCCCCTTATTAAAGGGGGCTTCCAGACTCTGATAAGCCCCCCACCAGCACCGGCCAGGTTTGTGGGGAAGAGGCTCTTGTCCCCATCAACATGGGGACAAGGTGCTTTGAGGTGGGGGAGGGGCAGAGCCCCGGTCCCCCAAAGCACCCATACTCCCCATGTTAAGGGCATGTAGCCTGGTACGGTTTAGGAGGGGGGGGGCGCTCGCTCGTCCCCCCCATCCTAACCAGCCAAAGTTGCATGCTCGGATAAGGGTCTGGTTTGGATTTTAGGGGGAACCCCACATCAATTTTTTTTTAAAACTTGACGCGGGGTTCCCCTTAATATACAAACCAGACCCGAAGAGCCTGGTATAGACTGGGGGGGAACACCACACACTTTTTTCAGCAATTTTTTTTGAGAACCGGCAGTACAGCCGCGACTTTAAATGACAGTTTTTCCTATGGAAATATCATTTTGCTTTGGCTATGTTCTACTCCTCACAGACATGCGCCCTTTTACTCACAGACTAAGGACACCCCCCAGGCACAATATTTACAGGAATTTTTCACTTTTTTTCACTTTAAGCTTTATTAAAATCACTGCTCCTGAAAAAACGATTGATTTAAATACTTTTTTTTTCATCCATTTCATTTCACCTGGGTCCCCATACTCTTTTTAGGGCAATGACATTGCATATAAGCCTTTAAAATGAGCACTTTTGATTTTTCATGTTCGGGTCCCATAGACTTTAATGGTGATCACATGTTCGCCCTGAACTTTTTGTCTGTTCGCATGTTCTGGTGAGAACCGAACCGGGGGGGGGGGGGTGTTCAGCTCATCCCTACACACTAGCTAGCACATTGTACTTTAGTCCCTCTATTAGTCCCTGCCTTTAATGGGCGGTTCAGAGGCCCTGCTTCAACTACAGCAGGCCTCACTATGTGCTAGCTAGGCCGAACAAGATGGTATGGAGACAAAATATAAATAGTGTTGCGCTTAAAGTGATAATTGTATCTCAGCAAACAATATGGATGGATAATTAAATAAACACAATATAGTACATTTTTAGAAAATTGACAAATTGGATGCTTACCAGAGCAGTTGGATTTACATGGTCATACAACCAGCAAATCAATCAGGCTTGTGTGGGGTGACCCCAGCTAGGATGATGTCCGGCTTCCACCTCTGTATTCAATATGCAGTGGGTACCATGCAGATATTCAGCAGGAGCTTCTCAAAACACCATCTTTTCAATCTGCAGCTCTGTAATTTTCTGTGAAATGCAATACGGCATTTCACAGAAAATTGTTCCCTGTAATGGGTTGGTTGTCCCTTTCTTTTGTCCATACTGTGATGCCTATTTTGCTCAGAGCATTCCACCTATGCAAGTCTACTCCTCAAGGCCACAGCTGTAGTGGCAGCATATGGTTTCATTCCCAGTTAGGGCACCCTGAGAATCCATTGTACTTTGTTTTTGCCACATTAATTAATTAATTTCCTTGTTGCTTAGAACCTATACATTGCTTACATGTAACTGTCTCAGGTGTGTTCATTTGATTCTATGTCATTAGGGCTGCGTAGGCACCTACTTTGTTATTATCTGTATTGTTTTCTTGCTGACTTTTTTTGTAATTTGATATTTTTCAATAAAATATTTAAACAAGAAAAATGATGAGCAGTAGTTTACTGCATTTCTTAAAGCGGTAGATACCACTTTGTGAATGGAGCCCAATGTTCTGTTGTTGTCTACCATTTATTCTCCTGTGTCATCCCCGTGACGACGTCCATTTGGAGACGAAACGTACGTTGGGAGGGCACACTGACGTCACTGCTTTTTGGAGACACACATACTGAGCTGGCCGGCTTGTTGTTTTTGCACTGACTGTTTGGAATGCTGTAAGTGCAATCTTTTATATGTTAAACTTATTTTTAGCAATATCACACTATATGAGTTTTCTTTTATGGGATGACCATTTTTTTTGAACGGAGTCCATCCTCCCTTTGCTATTTGGTTGAAGTTTGTTATACCCTGTAGTGGGGTCCAGCTGAGTGTGAAGCTGCAGTGTCTCCTGTCCTTATACCTGAGGTCTCTCCTATGCTGGATGGTCACTTGAACAGAGCTAGTCTGCCTTGGTGTGGTTACATTAAAAGGAGCCCAACACACCCCTAATGGGGACCCTGGCTCAGAAGCACTTGGGGTGTTCTATCCATTTATGAACTTTTTCACTTAAATGTATTCTACTACATATCCGTGAATCCATTGGGTTCCTATTTTTACATTGCTATTATGTTTTAGTTCATGTGGATTTCATTATTCATACTATATTATCACATATATAAGTTTCATGTTTATTTTAGCCATGGTTTTGGTACTTTGGTATTAGCACAGCCTTTTTTAACTTCTTTGATTGTTCTCTTGCATTGCCACCTTGTCATATAGTCTCCCAATGGTCATGCCAACCCACCAACGGTGTTTTTCACTGTTGTCATCATCAGAAACCTGCCTTGTGATATGACATTCTGCAGATAGTGAAGCGCATGAAGGTAGGAAGTCGCTGCAAAGAGGTTGCAGGAGGTCATCAGTGCTGATTTGTTATAAAAGGATAAGTAAGGGTTTTCTGCTTTAGCAAACAAAAGCAAAACACTGCCTAGCATCAGTGGTAGTGAAGAAGAGTAAGGACCTCTGATGTAATTAGATTAGCAAAAAGACACTTGGAAAAAAATATTTACAGTACCTCGAAAAAGTATTCATACCCCTTGAAATTTTCCACATTTTGTCATGTTACAACCAAAAACTTAAATGTATTTTATTGGGATTTTATGTGATAGCTCAACACAAAGTGGCCCATAATTGTGAAGTGGAAGGAAAATGATAAATGGTTTTCAAAATGTTTTACATATAAATATTTTTATTCAGCCCCCTTTACTCTGATACCCCTAACTAAAATCGAATGCAGCCAATTGCCTTCAGGAGTCACCTAATTAGTAAATTGAGTCCACCTGCGTGTAATTTCATCTTAGTATAAATACAGCTGTTCTGTGAACCCCTTAGAGGTTTAGTGAACAAACAGCATCATGAAGGCCAAGAAACACACCAGACAGGTCAGGGATAAGGTTGTGGAGAAGTTTAAAGCAGGGTTAGGTAATAAAAAAATATTCCAAGCTTTGAGCATTTCACGGAGCACTGTTCAATCCATCATCTGAAAATGGAAAGAGTGTGGCACAACTGCAAACCTGCCGTCCACCTAAACTGACAGACCGGGCAAGGAGAGCATTAATCAGAGAAGCAGCCAAGAGGCCCATGGTAACTCTGGAGGAGCTGCAGATATCCCCAACTCAGGTGGGAGAATCTGTCCACAGGACAACTATTAGTAGTGCACTCCACAAATCTGGCCTTTATGGAAGAGTGGCAAGAAGAAAGCCATTGTTGAAAGAAAGCCATAAGAAGTCCCGTTTGCAGTTTGCGAGAAGCCATGTGGGAAACACAGCAAACATGTGGAAGAAGGTGCTATGGTCAGATGAGACCACAATTGAACATTTTCAAAGCGCAAAGCGCTATGTACGGTGGAAAACTAACACTGCACATCTCCCTGAACACACCATCCCCACCGTGAAACATGGTGGTGGCAGCATCATGTTGTGGGGATGCTTTTCTTCATTAGGGACAGGGAAGCTGCTCAGAGTTGATGGGAAGATGGATGGAGCCAAATACAGGGCAATCTTAGAAGAAAACCTGTTAGAGTCTGCAAAAGACTTGAGACTGAAGTTCACCTTCCAGCAGGACTGCAAACATACAGCCAGAGCTACAATGGAATGGTTTAGATCAAAGCACATTCATGTGTTAGAATGGCCCAGGCAAAGTCCAGACCTAAATCCAATTGAGAATCTGTGGCAAGACTTGAAAATTGCTGTTCACGGACGCTCTCCATCCAATCTGACAGAGCTTGTGCTATTTTGCAAAGAAGAATGGGCAAAAATATCCTCTCTAGATGTGCAAAGCTGGTAGAGACTTCCCCAAAAAGACTGCAGCTGTAATTGCAGTGAAGGGTGGTTCTACAAAGTATTGACTCAGGGGGCTGAATACAAATGCATGCCACACTTTTCACATATTTATTTGTAAAAAAATTGAAAACCACTTCACAATTATGTGCCGCTTTGTGTTGGTCTATCGCATAAAATCCCAATAAAATACATTTATATTTTTGGTTGTAACATGAAAAATGTGGAAAATTTTAAGGGGTATGAATACTTTTTCAAGGTACTGTATATGGTAGGAGAGAGAACCTCAGGTTAAGCAGGGGGTATCCTGCTTGAATGTAATCCGTGACGCTTATACAAGAATACTTTTGTGATGAATGTCACTATTCACCATGTTATGTATATGTCTAGGATAATAAACCAGCACAGTTAATTGAATGTCACGGTGAGTTTGGACATGTTTCTGCAACAAACCCATCTGTAACTCTTTTTCATAATTGAGTGTCCATATGAAGACGTATCCCCGGGGGGCTTTACATGCCATCACAGCCTAGAATACAAATGCGTTAGCCTCTCTGGTGACACCATAACGCATTAAGTGTTGTCTACGTGAAATATGGCGCCCACCTCCAGTTATTCGCAAGCCTAAAAATGTATTTTCTTACCAGATCCAGACAGATGCTGGGCTATTTAGAGTAATTTGATCAGCCCTTGCTGAACGGATGGGAGTCACTCGGCAAACATCCTTCTTTTTAACAGCTTGCATACGATTGGCACGGATCGTGCTGTCCGCAACATGTGCTGCCCTCGTAAAGTTTAGCTGCATTGTGCTTAAGATGCCATTAAATATTAACTGTCTGCTACATAATGCAGCTCTTACATGCAGAATTTGCTTTTCCGGCCAAACAAACACACACTAATGAAAATGAGAGCTTTTCAGCCACGCGCTCCAGATGGAGATGAATACATAATTTCTCCCACTGTCTGGGCCTAATTGCTGTAGGGTTTTTTTTTATGTATTTTCATATTATAAATTATTTTATGGGATGATTTCTCACTGAGCAGGGACTATTTTTCTACTGTTATAGTCATTTATAATTCATAAATTAATAATAAATATTATTAGTTAAAAAACCATTTCGGTGAAGGATTGTACAGAAACAGATCTCAGAGAATAATTGGGAAACTTGAAGGTTATATGAGGGGATTACGGTCAATCTTCCAGTTTGAATTTACTAAATACATTCAGGGTTCATCAAAACAAAAGGTGTGCAAAGGCTTAAAGCAGTAGTAAACCCATGCATTTAACAGTTTAAAAACCAGTCACGTGCCGGAAATGTAACACTCCCATTGGTTGTGCTCTAAACCAAACTGTCAAACCATCCAATGGCTGGTGTCATAGCTGATCACATGTGCAGCATCATGGCAGTTGTAGATTAAGCAGAGGCCAAGGTGGCAGCTTCCTTGGCTGAAAATGATAGGAGGGTTTACTACCACTTTAAGACCCATTCACACCCTGGCAATCAAATCCAGGCATCCTGATTTATTGCATAATTACACTCACATTAATGTGCATTGTGTCAAGACAGCCCTTTCAAATGAATGGACTGGCAATGCACCAAAAAAGACAGGCACCATTTAGTGCAATGCAATGGATCACCATGTGTGTACCTTTACTGTTTTAGGGTGCCATTGAAAATGAATGCTGACACATGAAATGTGTGCTAACGTAATGCATCAGGGTGAATGAGCCCGTACATTTTGTTTTCTTTAGAAAGTAGTCACAGCCTAAGTAGAAAAGCCTGTTTCCTGCCAGCATGCTGCTGAGGACCCTTGTTCTCTGTGTGGAAGCAGTGGCCTCTCTGCAGAAGTGTGACATGCCCCCTGCTGAGTCAGAGTTAGGGGTCCCCAAACAGCTCATACTCTCTTCTGATTGGAGCATTCTAACTCAGTAGGGGGCATGTTGGACCTGCATCTTCAAACATAGCTGCACACCCAGAAATGTTGAATACCTGCAAAGGCTAGGCATTTTGGCACTGATAAGTTAAAGCTGCAATATGGTACATTATGCGCTCCCCAGGTCACATACATGTGTTCAAGAGTTTTCTTTCTAAAGTTTTATTAACCACTTCAGCCCTGGAAGGATTTCCCAGTTTAGGACCAGAGCACTTTTTGCGATTCAGCACTGCGTTGTTTTAGCTGACAATTGCGCAGGCGTGCGGCGTTGTTCCCAAACAAAATTTGCATCCTTTTCCCCCACAAATAGAGCTTTCTCTGCGTCATTTCTGATCAACGCTATAAACAAAAAAACGAGCGACAATTTTGCAAAAGAAAAAAAAAAAACAATATCTCTTACTTTTTGCTAAAATACAAATCCAAAAAAAAATATAAAAACATTTTTTTCATCGGTTTTGGCCGATTTATATTCTTCCTCATAGTTTTGGTAAAACAAATCGTAATCAGCGTTTATTGATTGGTTTGCACAAAAGTTGCAGCGTTTACGAATGATGAGAATTAATTTATGGGGTTTTTCTTTTCTTTTCTTTTTTACAAGTAATGGCGGCAATCTGAGATATACAGGAAGCCTGTGATCACAACCCTTCCCCCTCTGTCAGAACGGTGGAGCAATCGCGGGTAGCCGGCGGCGCGTGCTCACAATACTCGTTCTCGTGGTCGCTGTCAGGTGATGGCGTTTCGCGATAACAAACCACTTTGCCCCCGTCAAGCCACGGGGGGCAGTCAGCAAGTGGTTAAGCACACTAGTGCTCCACTGACATTTCTGGATTCTGAGTCATGGGGAAAGCCCAGTTGTGGCTGAAATTTTAGTTTGTCTACCTGACCGTGGTTTGGTTTCAACAGAACCCCTCATTTTCCACTTCTTGATTAGAGTTTGAATACTGCTGATTGGCATTCTCAATTCCTTGGATATCTTTTTATATGCCTTTCATGTTTTACACAGTTCAACCTTTGACAATTATTTTGCTTTCCCCATGACTCAGAATTAAGAAACGTCAGTGCAGCACTGGATGAAAGATGAGAGGGTCTGTTAGGAGTCCAGAAACCCACTGACCTTTTATACACACACACTAATTACAAGCAAACAGATCACAGGTGATGATGGTTACCTTTAATAGCCATTCAAACCCTTTTGTGTCAACTTGTGTGCCTGTTATCAGGCCAAAATCACCAGGGTATGTAAACTTTTGATCAGGGTCATTTGGGTAGTTTATGTTGTCATTATGATTTATAAAGTGTAAACACAGTTGATTGATAATAAATGGCTTCAGCCAATCACCAACCATGAGTGAAAGAAATGTTTTTGTGTTATCATTCATATTCTCTGAAAAATAGCCAAGAAATCATAAATTCTGCCAGGGTTTATAATGTAAGTAACAATAACAAGAATTTAAATCCTAAGATTAGTTTTTTTCTTAGTTTTTTTTTTCAATCAATACAAGGGACTGTACCTACATTGAATAAGATGTGTCCCTTGTGCTGGTGCTTTCTCAGTTGAAATATTCCATCCTCTGCCTCCTCCTTACCCCAGCAGCAGTAATCTTCTAGTTACTGCAGGGGTTAATACAAGCTGCTGGACCTGTCAGAGGTTCTTGTCAAGAATGTCAACTATGCCCAACCTTTCTGCCCCTCTTCCCCATTCATAGAAGTTGTAATGTAGCTTCCAGTATTGAAAAGTGCCCTATGAATGTAGGAAGGATGGAGGAATCAAAGGTCCTCCTCTCCTCCATTCATATGGCATGTTTCATTCATGGAAGCAACATTACACCTTCTACGAATGGAGAAGGAACGATGGAAAGGGTGGACATAGTCAGCACTCTTGACGAGTACCTGTGACAGGTCCTTGTATTAACCCCTGCAGTCAACACTGTATCTTAGCCTAGGCCAACAAGGCCCAGGCCTAGGGCGGCACTTTGCAGGGGGGCAGCACGAAAAGAGTTCCCGATGGCTTGCACTACACTTTTAGTCTTATTGGGTAGACTGGGCCGGGAGACAAACGGGTCTGGCACCCCCATAAAGCGGCTGCACTTGCTGCCGGTATGATAATACCAGCAGGCTCCCATCAGAGGGGGACAGCCCATACATATGTAGGCGAACTGAGCGTCCCAAGGGGCCCAGGTGGTGGGCCCCAACCAATGAGTTGTTGTGCTGCCCCATAGTCAAACAGGAAGTGTGAGGAAATCTCTTAAGGAAATCCATTCCAATCCCCCCAAGGCCCTCAGAACTAGTGTCCCCACTAGGAAATTTCAGGGCGGGTCTTAAACAGGAAGGGATGTGGCCTTGTCAAGAAAGGGTGGCCCATATTTAAATTAGGGGGGTGCAAGAGTTTAGTCAGGCCTAGGGCAGCACAAAGCCTAAATACAACGCTGCCTGCAGTACTGGAAGATTACAGCTGCTGGGGTAAAGGGGTGATGTAGGATGGAAGATTTTAACTAAGAAAGCACCAGCACAAGGAACTCTATTATTTCAATGTAAGTAATGTCCTTTTTGCTGGCTTTTTTAAATTTTATTTTGTTAATCTTAAGGCCCGTACACACGGTCCAATTATTCGTACGACAGCCTGTCATCTGATAATCTTACCGTTAGTATGCTCCATTCGACAGCTGATTTTCATTTATCGTCCAACAAAAGCTGGATGAGCTGACTAGAAAACTTCGTCTGCCGACAAGGCGTTGTCCAATTTTTAGCTCGTCTGTTCAGAAGTTGGACAAACAAAAGTTGAAAGCGCAAACAAGCATGTTCAGAACCCAGGAACGAGCCGGAAGGGTTCGGTCGTGTAAACACGAAATCAGCGGAAGGGGCCCAAAGGGTGACGCATGAAAACTGGACTTCCTCTTTATATGCTCGTAGCATGTCACTACGTTCGCCTTTGTCGAATGATAATGTTACTAACGTCAGTACGCTAGTCAAAATCACGGACAGCCGATTTTGGGGGAAAAATGGACGTGCGGTCGTACGACAATCGCAGTGTGTGTACGAGGCTTTAGACTTTAAGTGCTACAATTTAGGTCATACAACTACATTCTATTATATCAATGATAAAAAAGCACTGGTGCCGATATACAGTACGCCAGAAATGTAACCCCTAATAGCCTGTGCCAACATGTCTGCTTCAAATACAACCGATCCATCTAGTGGTCACAGGAACAATCTGTAAAGTGCTGGAGGGTCAATGCTGTAATAGAAAGCAGAGGTGCCAGGATGACGAGGTGTGTCCACTGCTCACATTTATCATTTATTACTTGTTGCCTGCCTGTGCACCTTTAATTAGCCCAATGATGTTTGCCCCCAGCACGCAGCCATATGCAATTGCCAACTGTCAGAGTCCCACCTTTCCTTCTGCTTGTCCCAGCCTCAGTTATAATACTCAGCATAGACATTCTGTGTCCTTGTCCTTGTCCTTCCCTAGAAAACTTTATGAGCTTCTTAAAATAATCTGTTATGGGGAATGCTCGCCAAAAACTTTTTTTTTTTAATTGGCTTGAGTACCTCTTACTAATAAATCTATTAGAGGATGTTTTACACTTCGTAAATTAATTGAAATGTGTGAAATGTAACTGGTAATTTGATATTTTTCTTAACGGGGCGTCTGGCAGTGTATTCTACTGTTGGATCCAGAATCGTACAACTTTTTATAGCAGAGGAGATTTACTTTGTGAATTAGACGTCTTAGCTATACTATACTATATCAGAGTCAGCAATGAACTGCAATGAATTCGGGGACATGCAACTTATTTCAAAGAAAACCTACAGCAAAGAAGTATGGATGCTCCCATGAAAATGCTAGTTCCCTGGCTCTTCCAATGGCTTCAGTACTTTTCTAAATAAATGAAGTTTAGAAGTTCTGACTTCATTCTGAATATTGTGATCCACATGTTTGTTTTATGCCAGTATCTCTAAGTCTTAATACATATTAAGAACAGGACCTTGTGAGCTGCTATAACCCTATTGTAACAATTGCTGCCTACTCTCTTCACATCCCCAAATGTGATAATTATAACATTTATGTCATAACGGTATATCTATTTATATATATATATATATATATATATATATTTTTTTTTTTTTTTCTAGTATCTCTAAGTCTTAACCCTTTTTTCTGTCGCTGACGTAACTATTACATCTGTGGCAGTAATGGCATGTAAGCAAGCTCACAGCTGCAATAGCATTTCTGCCCGCCCACCAGCCTTTTATAAGGATCTTAACGCTGGAACATTGTCATCTCAGGAAAGTGCATGAGCGTCATTGATCATGTGATCACTGTGATTGGCTATCATATTGGTCATGTAATTGGTAGCCTGTCTGACTGGCTCCTGATCATTGCTAGGTGACTGTGAGCTGTCGGTGACAGTGTTGAAGGAGCTCAATTGAGGTTGTTCCCAGCACTAAAGAGGTACAGATCTTACAGTGGAGGCCCGCCTAATACTAAAAAAAAAAAGTCAGCAGCTACACATAATTATTATTATTATTATTATACAGGATTTATATAACGCCAACAGTTTGCGCAGCGCTTTACAATATTAGGGCAGACAGTACAATTACAATACAATTCAATACAGGAGGAATCAGAGGGCCCTGCTCGTTAGAGCTTACAATCTAGGAGGGAGTGTTAAATGATACAAAAGGGCAATAACTGTGGGGGATGAGCTGATTGAGAAGATTGAGAATAGGACACTCACCTGTCCTCGAGTTCAGTGATATTGGCACCCGCCACCGGCCTTCGAATCGGGGGTTGGGTGCAGCAGCGTCCATTGTGGGTAAGGGAACCTGGCAGTGTAGCATTACAGCTTCATGCCGGGCACCCTACTCTGCATGCGTGAGGCTCCGCTGTGCTCTGCTATTGGCCCCGTGGCCAGTAGCAGAGCGAGGAGGGAAGACAGGTGTCCTCTTCCCCCTCCCCCCGAAAGGTGCCAAATGTGACACCCAAGGGGGGGGAGGAATCCAACCAGTTCCACTTTTGGGTCGAACTTCGCTTTAAGCTGGCTATGGATGAGGCAGTCAAAAACTGACCCAGTTCCACCACCCACACGTTTGAGATGGATGCGGGAATCCTCCCACTGTGTCTTTGTATCCATGTAAGGGCAGTTAAAACTCTATTCTACACAATGCAGGAGAGAGCTGGGATGATGCAGGGCTGAAGAGTTCTACCCCAATGTCCACCTTTGCTGTGCCCCCCAAATACAGTACCTATGGTGAGTTACCCATCTGTCTCACCCTGGCTGTCTCCTGCACAGTACAGAATCTCGTTGTTACATTGATAGCCCAGTCCTGCATTTCAGTTGGAAAACCCTGATTTAACCACTTCAGCCCCAGAAGGATTTACCACCTTCCTGACCAGAGCACTTTTTGCGATTCGGCACTGCGTCGCTTTAACTGAAAATTGTGCGGTCGAGCAACGTTGTACCCAAACTAAATTGACGTCCTTTTTTCCCCACTAATAGAGCTTTCTTTTGGTGGTATTTGATCACCTCTGTGTCATTTCTGATCATCGCTATAAACAAACAAAGAGTTTTTACTTTTTGCATGTCCAAAAAAAATATATATAAAAAAAATGTATTCATCAATTTAGGCCGATATGTATTCTACATATTTGTGGTACAAAAAAAAGGCGTATATTGATTGGTTTACGCAAAAGTTGCCGCTTTTACAAACCATGAGAATTCATTTATGGCATTTTTACGATTTATTATTTATTTATGATTTATTATTTATTTTACTAGTAATGGCGGCGATCTGAGATTTTTATCGGGACTGCGATATTGCCACGGACAGATCGGGCATTTTTTATGTTTTTTTGGGACCATTGACATTTATACAGCAATCAGAGCTAAAAATAGCCACTGATTACTGTAGAAATGTCACTGACAGGGAAGGGGTTAACCTGTAGGGGGCGATCTAGGGGTTAACTGTGTTCCCTGTGTGTGTTCTAACTGTATGGGGGCTGGGCTGGCAGGGGCATGACAAATCTAACTGATCCTGATCACAGGGATCAGTAGATCACTGTCATGCCACCTGTCAGAACAGTGAACCGCCGTGTTTACATTGGCGGTTCCCTGTTCTTCCTCTGTAGCAAGCAATCACGGGTCGCTGGCAGACATTGAGTCCGTCCAACCCACGGCCCCACTCACGGAGTGTGCGGCAGGCACGAGAGCGTGCCCACAACTGCGGCTGCACGGTTCGCCATTTATAGATGGCGATCTGCGCAGTGGAGCCACTTTGCTGCCGTATATCCACGTTATACGGTCAGCAAGTGGTTAAATTCAATTTCATTTATTGATTATCTGTGCTGCCCCTGGTTGCCTGGCAATTAAAGTGGAGGTCCGCCGCCCGCCACCACCCCTTTAAAAATGAAAAGTCAGCAGCTACACATACAGCAGCTGCTGACTTTTAACTTTAGGACACTTACCTGTCCTGCGGTCCAGTGATGTCGGCACCGAAACCGATCTTCGGATCGGCTGGTCGAGTGCTGCCGCTGCCATTGAGAGTAAGGGGACCCGGCAGTGGAGCCTTTCGGCTTCACACAAGGCCCCTACTATGCATGCGTGAGCCGCCACTGTGCTTTCTCACTGGCTGGCGGCTAAGGAGGAGGAGAAGGGAGCTGGGCTGCTGACGTCAGCAGCCGCGTCCCAAGCTCCTGAATGTGGGGAAGGTGCCAAATGTGACACCTGAGGGGGGGGAAGGAAACCAACGAGCGGAAATTCCACTTTTGGGTGGAACTCTGCTTTAAGAACGCTGAATTGTCCTTACACCCACCCTTTTATAAGGATTTCCCCAGCAGGGCCGGATTAACATAGGGGCGGATGGAGCTGCAGCTCCAGGCCCTTCCCTCTAAATAGGCCCAGCCCAGCCAGCAGTATAAACCCGACTTCTCCTGTCCATAAACGTGTATGGGACAGGAGAAGCTGTGTGTAAATGTAGGGGTGTGTGGCTGCACCTGTGTTGGCTCAGTGTGGTAATTAGAGTGTCACAGCACATAGAGCCCCCCTCCCTTCACAAATGGTCTGCTCTGCCTTCCCCCGCCCCTCTCCCTCCATGTTCCTCCACCCTCTGAAGTCTGTGCAGTGAGCGTCACTTAGGGTGACGTGAGCCTGCTCTGTACCATTGCGCAATTTATGGTTTATATGTGGAATTCCATTTGTGAATGTTTTTATCCTGGAGCATGTAAGTGCAAATTTTGTAAATAAAGTGACTATTATTTAAAGGATATCATGCTATGTAGCGCCTTTTGTTTGTGAGGAGGCATTGGGATACCCTTCAAAGTCTACGCAAGAGGTTTTTGATGTGGATGTCCTTATCCATATTGGATGGTGCTGTGAAGGATACACTTCGTGTGTACCCCCTAGAGGAAGAATCGTTATCCTGGGAATTTAGATTGTGGCCCTTTGGATGGGTCCTGGTGGATATATACTGTATGCTGTTTACCCAGTTATAGCTGGTAAGAGTACCTTGTATTTCTCCTCGTGGTGGTGACACTGCATGTGGATGACAATTTGCTCCCTCTCTTTATCACCGGGTTAATACCTCTAATTTCTGGATTACTGCACTATATGAACATTCTTCATCTGATTGAATAGAGCAATTTTCCGAATCAATATGAACACATATTCACTCACTGGATTTATGGACTCTTGGGCTTAATTTCATGCTTGAGGGTTCTGTTGCACTATATGTTATATATGAATTTTGAACAACTTATAATATTCACAAATTTTTTGTTGTATTTTATGTTATAGAAATTTTGATTAATATTCACATAATTTTTAGGATTATTCACATTGGATTAGCGCTGCACTGTTTTCAAGCCGTGTGGGCAGGAAAACTGAGCTGACAGATAGAAGGTGAATAGAGATCTCTGATAATCCTCAGGGGACCATCCAAGTGTGAGCACAGTGACTGCAACTCTTATTTCCCTTCTCTGTTCCTCTTTGTTAACTCTTTCCTCCAAGTAGTAGCAGCCAAATAGTGTAGAATTGTGTCACCAGCATATGGTGGTATTTGGTGCTTATAAGTAGCTACACACTGGTTTGCTGTGTTCTGCCCGTATTGCTGGGGTATCTGCAGTTTTCCTGCATTTTACCTGCAGTCCTATTGATTTCTATTGTGTTGCATGTTTTTTCTGCAGTTTCTGAAAGTTCACCAAAATTCCCGCATGCTTCATCTTTGGCGCATTGTCAGAAAATGCAAAAAAATTCACAAACCAATAGAAATCTATAGGACTACAGCTAACACTACAGCTGAAGAGCTGAGCGTACAAAGAGCCCCAGGGCCACAGGCAGGTCTAAACTGTGTATGTGATGCCTAAATATTACTGGAGCCTGGGAGCCTCTGTACAGTGCTTGGGGTGACATCACTACTGTGTACAGTGCTCAGGATGACATCACTACTGTGTACAGTGCTTGGGGTGACATCACTACTGTGTACTGTGCTTGGGGTGACATCGCTACTGTGTACAGTGCTCAGGGTGACATCACTACTGTGTACAGTGCTTGGGGCGACATCACTACTGTGTACAGTGCTTGGGGTGACATCACTACTGTGTACAGTGCTTGGGGTGACATCGCTACCGTGTACAGTGCTCAGGGTGACTTCACTACTGTGTACAGTGCTTGGAGTGACATCACTACTGTGTACAGTGCTTGAGGTGACATCACTACTGTGCACAGTGCTTGGGGTGACATCACTACTGTGTACAGTGCTTGAGGTGACATCACTACTGTGTACAGTGCTTGGGGTGACATCACTACTGTGCTGCAGTGAACTGTGAGGCAGGAGTCTGTGTGCAAGAAGTCCAGAGAGAAGACTGGGGTCTCCAATGCTGCCTGGAAACAATGAGCTGTCACTGCAACAAGTAGATAGTATGCACAAGATACCGCCTGCTATTTTTGAGAGCCCAGGTGGCAGCTGTCACTGGTGAGAGAGCGCGTGGCAGCTGTCACTGGTGAGAGACCGCGGGACAGCTGTCACTGGTGAGAGACCGCGTGGCAGCTGTCACTGGTGTTGCTGCAGGGTGACCACATATCCCAGATTGCCTGGGACAGTCCCACATTTTACAGGTCTGTCCTGAGTCCTGGGCACCTTCATTCCGGGAAAATACCATGTCCTGGAATGAAACTGACAGAGCCAGCAAACTTGGCAATGGCGATGGCTCTGCCTCTGACTGCAGGGGAGCTGCTGAGCCTGACACACACTGGCTGTTCAGTGGGCCCACTCACAATACCGCTGATCGCTGGGGAGTTGCAGGGATCTAGGACCTCAGCCTGAGGCATTCAGCCTTGAAGAGATCTGGCTGGGACCCGGAAGAGTCAGTCTTGAAGGGATCCATTACCCAGGGGGAGTTAACCTTGAAGGGATCTGGACTAGACCCCAAGAGATCCACTACCCAGGGAGATCAGCTCTTTGGGAATCCAGTATCTGAAGGCAGGCTGCGGGTGGCAAGTGACACTGTATCTGGTGACAGGCTGCGGATGGCAAGTGACACTGTATCTGGTGACAGGCTGCGGGTGGCAAGTGACATTGTATCTGGTGGCAGGCTGCGGGTGGCAAGTGACACTGTATCTGGTGACAGGCTGCGGGTGGCAAGTGGCACATTATATCTGGTGGCAGGCTGTGGTTGGCAAGTGGCACACTGTATCTGGTGGCAGGCTGCGGGTGGAAAGTGGCACATTTTATCTGGTGGCAGGCTATGGGTGGATTTGGCAGCAGGCTATGGGTGGCAAGTGACACGCTGCATCTGGCTGCAGGCTATTAGTGGCAAGCGACACACACTGCATGTGGTGGCAGGCTATGGGTGGTAAGTGACACGCTGCATCTGGCGGTAGGCAACGGTAGCAAGTGACATGCTGCATCTGGCAACAGACAACTGTTCAAAGTGATATGCTGCATCTGGTGGCAGGCTATGGGTGGAAAGTGACACACTGCATCTGGTGGAATTTGATCATCAGATAAAGCATGGTGTCGGGATCATTTAAGTGCTAACACCAGCAATTTGCCTGACAAATCACCCCCGCCGCTGAATTCCCCGTCAACCCCAAGACTACATTCCTCCCCCGTCTTTTTTTGGGAGGGGAGTTGTCCCTGAATGGCAGTTTGGAAATGTGGTCACCCTATGTTGCTGCTGGTGAGAGACTGCATAGCTGGTGGTGTTGCTGCTGCTGAGAGGCTGCACGGTATTACTGGTGAGAGTATATTTATTTCGTTTTAGCAAAAAATAGTTTGCACCAAAATCCTCAGCACCAGGCCCATGATGATCTTAATCCGGCCCTGGTCCCCAGGATGCTTCCCCAACATGTATTTTTTACAATATGTATTACAACATCATAGAGCTGCACGATTCTGGCCAAAATGAGAATCACTATTTTTTTGCTTAGAATAAAGATCACGATTCTCTCACGATTTTCGCAGTGTAATATATTAAATATACCAAAAAATTGCGCTAACAGCACTGTTTAGTTTTTTGAAAGGGTAATTTTTCCCAAAAAATTGCGTTTAAAAGTCCGCTGCGCAAACAGCGTGTGACATAAAATATTGAAATAAACCGCCATCTTATTCTCTAGAATCTCTGCTAAAAAAATATATATATAATGTTTGGGGGTTCTAAGTCATTTTCTAGCACAAAATAATGGATTTTTATTTGTAAACAGCAAGTGTCAGGAAAGATTTAGTCTTTTTTTACTGAATCTTGGGGGTTTGTAATATATATATAAAAAAATCGTCTCTAAGATCTCTTATTCTACCGCCAAATAAAGTTATAAAATACAGTGTGCGACAAACGCGTCGCCTGAAAATTTGCGTTAAAAAACCCTTTTTAATGGGAAAGTTTTTTGATTTGTCACGACAATCGCGTTAAAAAACCATATAAATTATATAATGTGACGCTTTTAGCACTCTCTTAGCACTAGAAATAAGATTCGTTTTTTTATCACTAAGAGTAAAACCGGTCTTAGCACGTCGAGATACTACAACATTATGTATAACATTTTTTATGTACAACCCCTTCGTAGGACCCCTGGTCCC
>BLSH010435789.1:1293263-1305123 GCA_018402905.1 Glandirana rugosa
TATGTGTGTACAAAAAAAATAAACAAATAGCAGCGCTGCATAAATTGACAGCGCTATATAAGTACCTGAAATAAATAAATAAAATAAATAAATAGCAAAAAATGAATATAACCGTATCATACAATCAATATTAAATTACCTAAAAAGTGCTAGTGCATATGGTTGGAAGGACAACAGCATGTAATGCAAAGTTCCATATGAACTGAACTATGTATACTGTATGTAATCACAGGATGTTCTGTCTATGTTCAGTGTGTACTTGTTTGTTATCCTCTTCCTGTTCCATGATAAAGACATGTTCTGATATTCCACCATGAATGTAAACTATTGCTGTATACAAGAAGCTTCCAGCGCATTATATCAATACCCTGCTAACACATATTTGAACCATGAATAAACCACAGGTGCTAGTGCATAGGTAAACCATGAATAAATTGATCAACAAATAAATAAATATGCAAATGGATAACAAAATCACTACATCAACGTAACCAATAAATAGTAGATTAATGCAAGGTTCAATGTGCAAAAAAATTCAGATCAAAGTGCAAAATCCATGCGGATTCCATCCAACATGTGCCAAGGACAAACAGCAGGTAAGTGTTTCTGCATGTGACCCCTCCACCATGAATCACTTAGCCTCTTACCAAAAATTGTTGATCTCCTGGGTTAAAAGAGATCAATATGTGCTCAATGTGTATATCCCTTTTAAAGCCACCTGTTAGGACCACTGCAATCATCTAGAACTCCAGCTGGCCAGACACCAAAGGGTTAAAATCACAGCCTAGGTTTTATATTCATGTTCCAAAAAGAACCAAAAAGAGCCAGCATAGGCAGCATACAGAGGCAGGGGGAGGCAATCAAACTCCACGGTGGTGTAGTGGATAGCACTTTCACCTGGCAGCAAAAGGGTTGCTAGTTTGAATCCCAACCAGGGCACTACCTACCTGGAGTTTGCATGTTCTCCCTGCGCTTGCGTGGATTTCCTCTGGGTACTCTGGTTTCCTCCCACACTCCAAAGACATGCTGGTAGGTTAATTGGCTCCTGTCTAAAGTGGCCCTCCTATGTGTATGTATGAATGTGAGTTAGGGACCTTACATTGTAAGCTCCTTGAGGGTAGGGACTGATGTGAATGTACAATGTATATGTAAAGCGCTGCATAAATTGACGGCTCTATATAAGTACCTGAAATAAATAAAAAATAAAGAAATAAATTCCCAGCCTGTCAAGCCCTGAACAGACCAGGACAAAGATTCACTGCACCCTTGATTGCAGACAGAATGTAAATCAAAATTTACCTAGCATCCTATGCTATGAGGGTGCTACTTAAGGAACATGTTAACAGGGGGAAGAGAAGAGTAATGAGCTAACTGGCCTACAGCTTCTCCTCCCCTGTCTAATCAAAGTCTGAGGGCAGGACGTTGATCAAGCTGTATTACCTAACTTCAGTAGTGAAAGGTTAGGTTACCAGTCTGGCTCTTCTGTCTGGCAGGGTTAGGTATAATAGAAATACAAATGCTTCTGCAGATAAACCATGTTCTGTATAAACGTGTCAAATGTGTATTAAGCTGTTTGCCTGGAGTTCAGCTTTAAATCAATTGGTCTTTTATATAAGTTGTCCTCAGCAGTTTAAGTCAGTCTGGTGCCCGCCTCTGTCCACACCATTTTTACTTAGCCGGATGTTCAGCCAGGAGTAATATATTTCAATCAAGTCTGCCTGTCAATAATGTCTACATGGGGATTTTGTCAGCAATATAGTGTTTACAGGGCATGCCTTGAACGAGCGCTAATTGATTTGAGCATTGTACAATGACCATTACCTAAGTCCAAACATTATGGATTTTTCAATTATTTGCTGGTGACAAGCATGTCTGATTCTTAAGTGTTGTAAATCACAGCTGCATCGAATGTTAATGTATCAACTGTATTCAAAAGCAGACAACTTGTATTTACTGTACTTCTGTCTAGCGTGAAGTAACGACTTTCCATGACAGTTTGACAATGTAATAGAGGGAGACAAAGTTATTCCATCTGGTCCTAACCTTTTCAAAACATTCTGACAGAAGGCAATTCCACAGGCATAACTCAAGAAATTCAAGGAAAAGCATATCTTATAAAGTCATCCTAAAGATGTTAAATTGTGCCATATTTTGATGAAGCTTGAAACATTTGGCATTGTTTTTAAATGCAACTCTACCTAAAACTGCCAGTGGCATCTTTATCCAAGCATCATGAAGCATCAGCATCTTTTTCCTGGACTATGGTTAGGAAGGTCGTGTACGCTCCGGCACCTAAGATATGCACATGCTCATAACACAGATTCATACACCCATACACAGAATCTGGGCTGTACATACATCAACAAGGGTTTACTAATGCGCATGTGCTTTAGCGTAAAGCAACGTGCGCGTTGGACACTGGCATTTTGGTGCCAAGTGACCTGTTTAAGACTTTACAGAAGTTGTGAGAATTGCTCAGTGGTCATCACCTTCTGTGACTCGATTCCAGTCCTGCTGCTTCATTTGTTCTTTGATCCAGTTTACCCTCTGGCTCTGCCTGAACCTGATCTCCTATTATCAACCCTGACTTGTGACCTTACCATGGGCATCCGTCTGAGAGGATAAGAGGGGGCAAGTGCCCCCGCTGGAGCGAGGTGTCCGCACACTCAGGCCCAATCCTTGGTGGGTGCCCAGGGTGTACCGTGCCCAGGCGTCGCAAACTGCTGCAAAAGGGGGGCTCAAAGCTGTGGCAGTCACTTGCTGTTACATTCAGCAACAGCGCTGCCGCCCTGACTCCCTAGACTCTCTTATTGCACCATCCGCTGGCCTCTCTGCTGCCCACTGCACTGGTTGCTAGACTCGCCTGGCGTCTAGCAACCAGTGACGTCACATCATGAGGCTGAGGCGAGCCCCCAGGATTCAGACTGGAATAGGAACTTCCTCCTTTGCGCCTGGTCAATTTTGTCTCCACCCACCTCCATCATCTCCAGACAGCGTGGCTCAGAGCCTGAGGGAAGGAAGGGAGTACGCCTGAAGAGCTGAGTGTGAGCGGTCCACCTGCACCAGCACCTGCCTGAGGTGAGGCAGCCTGTGTCCATGTTCTGGAGCTCATCTAACAGCACTACTTGTATAATTGTGGTCAAGGTGTTAAATGTATCATTTCATGATAGATATGATTGCTAACCTAATATGCACATCAGATAAGTTTAAGGAAAGTTAAAAATTCTTATCTGCATACCTCCTCTGGGTTAAGAAATATAAATATTGGAACAACAGAGCCATTGTGCTGGCATTTTCAGAAATAAAAGATTGCGCTAACGACTAGAGTCAGTGCATGGACAAGTTTAAAGTCAAAGGGAAAGATAAAAGTCCATTTAAACTGGGTAACCAAAATCCAAGGCCTTGCTGCTTTCAAAACACACCAGCGGGTACTCGGAACTAAGAATAAAACAAAAGAGAGAAAGATTGTATCAGGAATGAAATCCCAAATGGTTACTTTGCAGCCACTGTGTTGATCTTATTTCCCAGCAGAATGTCTGAACTGACATTTTGGATGATTTTCCTCCTTAGGACACTGCAGGTTTAAAAATGCAAGACAGAGGGGACGTGGCTTGGCGCGCGATGAAGACGGACGCACACTAGAGGAGCTCCATGAGGGAACACAGCCCTGAGCCTGATTCCAGACTTAAACCTGCTCAGGAGGATGGGTAAACTGACACACCAAACTCCTAAATCCAGAACCCGTCGCAGACTCGCCTCATCTGCCGCCAGAGACATCTCAGATCTCTTCAAGGCCCGATCAGTGAAAAACAACAGCGCGGAGGAAAACAAGATGGCGCGGCTGCAGAGGGAAGAGGAAGACCTCAGCGAGGACTCTCAGTCAGCAGCAGAGGACGCAGGTAGGAACGGCTCCCGCTCCTCACAACCCCTGACATATGCGGACATGTCCTGCTTTGCAGCGGACATTAAGTCCACCTTTTTGACAGCCATCACAGATTTAAAATCAAACCTGCTAGTCCTTAATGATAAAATCGCTAACATAGAAAATACTGGGAAACAAAGGGACAAGGCCCTACACAGATTGGAAGCTGTAGCAGAAACCCATGCCTTTCACCTGATAGAGATAAATCGTCATTTAGAAGACCTGGACAACAGGGGGCGCAGGTGTAACATCAGAGTAAGGGGAATACCTGAATCAGTAGAACCTGACCAAATTATACCAGCCCTGCAGAGACTTTTCAACAGCCTGTTAGAAAGACAGAAAGACACCGAGATCAAATTTGTCAGGGCTCACAGAGCCTTAAGGGCCAGAGGACCTGATACGGCCCCACCTAGAGACATTATCTGCTGTCTGCAGAGCTTCAGATTAAAAGAGGACATTATGCAGAATGCCAGACGAAATGACCAAGTAGTATTTAATGGGGAGAACATACAGCTGTTTCAGGACTTGTCCCAGATAACACTTAAAAATCGGCGCGCTCTGCGACCACTGCTCGATGTGATCAGGGCCAAAGATTTGAGATACACATGGCGTTTCCCCTTCGCTCTGGTGGTAACACAAGCAGGGAAACAAGCCACTCTGCGTACACCTGCTGACCTGGGTGATTTCTGCAGTACACTGGGAATAGACCCACCGGATCTACCGGAGTGGTATCAGGAATTTGCTCTACCCCCCATAGACATGAGTCCCACAAGATCCCTCAATGCCACACCTGAAAAGCGGCAAAGCAAAAAGGTGAAACACAGTAAAGGGGGATCCTCGCAGGCAGACACTCCAAACAGACGTGTATCCCCGCTCAGAAATAATAATATGGAGTGAAGACTAACACACATGTTCATTTTCTTACGTGACACAGTCTGCCTCTAATACACTCTGCTACGAGATGCCTGAAACTGACAAACATTGAACCGGACACCGGCCTAAATCTGCCATGTAAAGAGACAATACCCTAGACGTCCTCAGACCCTGGGTACCATTTGTAGACCAACCTAGAAGGAATATCATGGACTGACCCCGAGAGACCGGGCACACATTTGAGATCCTTGAATGCAAAGGAGCCCGACTTCGTGCCCGTTGATAAAACTGAATCCACTTTCGGAAGACCATCACAGACTCCTTATGTGGCCACCCTTGATCCGATAGGCAAAGATACAGTAACTTGGCCCCTACCATGACAAAAATCGGACATGAGGGGGCACTGTGCATGCTTGGGAGATCTCTCCTAAGAGTTAACACTAACGAAGGGACAAAAATAGATGTTCTTGGTCATAGGAGCAGAACGGTATTATGTAATGTCAATAAAACAGGCATGTGATAGACAGGCCCGCAGACTGTAATTGACTAACAAAAAATTCCTTTGATTCCCAGCAAGGAGTTTAAGAATGTTTTAGTTGTGACATACCCTCCCACCTTTTTTTTTTTTTCCCGTAATCACTACTAACAAGCATTTTTTTTTTCCACTTGATAAAGACTGAGGCTGTGTTCCCTCTTTGCCTCTCAGTAACGTGGTTTGGTTATATACTTGTTTGGTTTAGATTGTATTTCACAAGTCTCATTTGTAGAGACTTCAGCAGTATACAGGGAGGCGACACTCAAACCAACAACCTTTGAAACGGGCTTAAACCCGTCTGAGTGTCGCGCCTCCCACGCTCCCACAAAGTGAACCTGAGGTGGGTCATCTCCACACCAGGGCCACTACAATCTCACTTGAGTTAGGACATCCTTAGTGGTGTACCAAAGTGTTTAATAACTTACTCCGTTTAGTGTTTGTTACACTTCTAAATTCTGTGCTTTCTCTCACTCTTCTTAACTCTTTTCTTCTATCCCTATCTCTTGACCGCCGTTCACTAACGTAAACTATTTCATTGGCTATCTGTAAAGATCTCGTCCATTCTTCCTCAGAGTGAACCACGTAAGAGTCAGATTGATGACTTACTCCTCGTTAGGCCGACACCCCCTGGTGATTTCACACAATGTGAAAGGACTGAACATTCCAGAGAAGCGGACTACACTCTTGCGGGAGCTAAGAAAAGGTAGGCCACATTTTGTTTTCATCCAAGAAACCCATTTTAAGACAAATCAGATCCCTAAAATCACTAACTCAACATTCCCGGAAGCCTACCATGCCACTAATGGCGAAGCTAAGACAAAAGGAGTGACGATTTTGGTCAGTAGAGACGCACCCTTTACTTTAACAGATAAACTGATAGACCCGGGTGGCAGGTTCGTTTTCCTAAAAGGGATCTATGGGAGTACGCCTATAACATTGGCGAATGTATATTTCCCAAACTCAGCACAAGTATCTTTCTGCAGAATGATGACACAGGCCCTAATGGGTTTTGGGCAGGGATGCATAATATCGGGAGGAGATCTTAATCCTCCATTGAACCTGATAGAAGACACCTCGCCTGGGAAGTCGAGCGTCTCATTTGGAGTGTTTAAAAAATTTAAACATGCCTTCGTACCCTGCAATAAATAGACACATGGAGATTCACACACCCGGAAGGGAAAGACTACACCTTCCACTCCATTCCACATAACAGGTGGTCACGTATAGACTATCTATTCATCACCCAAAGGGACTTAGCGACTGTCACAGGTGCCCATGTCGAAATACAGTCAATTTCAGACCATGTTCCGATAGCACTGGAAGCCAACTTAACCACTAACACACCTAAAACCAAACAATGGAGATTGAACGCCTCGTTGTTGACAAACCCCCAATCCCTAGCAGACATTACGCAGAAACTGAAAGACTTTTTCATCTTTAATGACACATCAGACACTAACCCCCTGATGATGTGGGAGGCCCACAAATGTACTATAAGGGGGGAATTTATTAGACTAGGCTCCAAACAAAAGAAGGCCAGAAACCAAGAAATCCATGACATCTCAAAAAAGATAGCGGATCTGGAGGCACTACATAAACACTTTCTGTCCGCCCAATCGACCCTAAAACTACTGGAGTATAGGAAATCATTACAATGCCTCTTTGAGGAGACGACCAGGAGATTCCTGTTCTTTAAAAAAAATATATATTACGAATCCGGAGACAAAGCAGGAGGTCTACTTGCAAGGGCACTAAAAGAAACACAGGCCATTAAAAACATAGCTGGCATTAAAGGGCCAGAGGGTAAACTAGTTGTAACTACTGACAAGATAGCATCTCACTTCCATCAATACTACACTAAACTCTACAATCTCCCCCGACAGCACAAGACACCAGATGTAGCAGAGGACAGAACCCAAGCGATACATGACTATCTGATTCAGAGTGGACTTCCAAAATTAGCTGACCCAGACATATCACGATTGGAAGACGAGATCACGTCGACTGAGCTAAAACAGGCTATAAACGCACTGAAACCAGGAAAAAGCCCAGGTCCAGATGGGATGACCTCAATTTACTATATGACGTTGATTGATATCCTGGTAGATCCCTTGCTTAAAACCTTAAACTCGCTGCGGTCGGGAAATACCATTCCTAGGGACTTTATAAGTGCTCATGTGGCAATAATTCCCAAACCGGGTAAAGACGTGACTGACTGCTCCAGCTACAGGCCCATCTCTCTGTTGAATCTGGATCTAAAGCTGCTGGCCAAGATTCTGGCTAACAGGTTCAGATCGCTCCTGCCAGACCTTATAGGCCCAGAACAAGTAGAATTTATGCCTGGCTGCAGGGCTAGGTATAATGTAATTAAGGCCCTCCTCTTGACTCAGAGTGCCCGCTCCCGTGGTGTCAGGGGCCTTCTCCTGTCCACGGACGCGGAGAAGGCCTTTGACAGGGTGGCCTGGGACTTTATGCTAGACACATGTAAATATGTTGGTCTAGGTCCGAACATGATGACATGGATCTCAGCGTTGTATCAAAAACCGACGGCCAGATTGAAAATAAATGGCACCCTCTCAGAAACAGTAGACATAAGAAATGGCACCCGGCAGGGGTGCCCATTATCTCCACTGCTGTTTATATTGACCCTAGAACCATTCACAAGATCTATTAATAAAGATCCCTCGATCAAGGGATTCAAGATAGCAAGCAGGGAATTTAAGGTCACCGCTTATGCGGATGATCTTCTGTTCTTTCTAACAGAACCTCACACCACCATCCCCAATCTAATAAAACACTTCTCAAAATTTGGATACCTGACCAATTTGAAGATCAACCTGACAAAGTCGGAGGCCCTGAACCTAACCCTGACCCAGGCGGACCTAGCCAGAGTGAAATTAAATTGCCCTTTTAGATGGGAGACTGAGACCCTCAAATATTTAGGTGTCAAACAGACCTCCAAAGTGGAGTGTGTTTTTGCACATAACTTTCCTCAAATTTTGAGTAAAATAAAAGAGGATCTCAAGTCATGGAACCTGAAATATCTTTAGTGGTTTGGCAGAGCAGCAGCCCTTAAAATGACCATTCTCCCCAGGTTACTGTACCTGATTCGTGCACTCCCCATCATTATCCCCCAATCATTTTTTAAGACACTGAAATCCTGTGTTATACAGTTTCTATGCAATCACAAAAGATCTAGGATCAAATTCAAGTATATCACTAAACGCAAAGAGGCGGGAGGCATGGGGTTACCGGACTTTAAACAGTACTACCTGGCTTAACATTTGACCAGAGTAGTCGACTGGCATTGCCACAAAGACTTGAAAGATTGGGTCAACCTAGAAAACTCCGTAAATCCCCTGCCTCTGTCCTTCTCCCCTTGGATCCCCTGGGCGTCGCAAAACAAAGATATGTTAAAACACCCGGTCACGGGAGCGACATTGAAGATCTGTCAAACGATATCCCGCACATATAACCTCACGAGTAACCTAAGCCCCCTGACGCCCATACAAAGACAACCCATCCTTTCCGCCAGGTAGGGCCAACAGACATCTGCAACCCCTAGACAATTGTAGGAAGATAACGGCTGGAGATTGCTTTCAAAACAAAAGCTATAGAGACTTCTGTTCCTTTAGAACTGACTTAAAGATACCCACCCTCCCTCATTGGACCTACCTTCAGATCTGAAGTTTTGTAATAAACAGTAGTCACAAGAAAGACTTTTTCAGACCCCCAACCAGCTTAGAACAAATGTGTTTGAGAGGAGATCACGTTAACAAGGTAACTTCCACTATCTACTCCTGGTTGAACCAATCTGATTCTTCCCAGGAGGACAGATTTAAACACTCTTGGTCAGTAGCTTTGAAAATAGACATTTCAGAGGGCCAATGGAAGCGAGCTTGCATCCTGGCACATAAATGCTCCATTAGCACGAGAACACAGGAAACTGCTTACAAATTATTGATGGATTGGTACCTGACCCCGGCGAAACTCAAAAAGTGGTACCCGCTCTCCTCCGACTTATGCTGGAGATGTGGTGAGGCCGAAGGCACACTAGTGCACATATGGTGGGAGTGCCCACGGATGCAAGATTATTGGTATGGGGTCAGAGACCTAATCCGATGAATCACAGACACATCTCTCACCCTTAACCAGGCGTGTTGCTTACTACACATTAATGACATGTCCCTGAAACGCTACAAACGCTCCCTGACCAAACACCTGCTGAACACAGCAAAATCCCTGATTCCCACCAGATGGAAGTCCACTGCTGCCCCAACTATCTCCGACTGGTTACGGAAAGTTGGTGAGATATGCCACATGGAGGAAACCCTGGCCCAGTCCAAGGATCAGGTCGAGAGGTTCCACAAAACATGGTCTCCCTGGTTTGAATTCAGGTTCTCAACACAATACGAGCAACTATTAACCCAAAGGGGAGATACTGGGCCAGTATAAGGTTGCATGGACGAGCGAAAAATCATCATGATAGTCAATTATCCCAGAATAGCTAACAATATATCCGAACTGATTAGCAGGTAAACCTACAAAATGTCAGGGGCTCCTGACAAGAGAAACGGGGGTCATCGGGGAATTTGGGGATATTCCTTACCCTAAGTTCCTATCCCACATATTACTTTCTCTGATCTGTATTTGTCTTTCTCTATACTACAATCTTATTTCAGCTTTTTCTAAATAAATTTACTTAATCCTCATTTTGAGAACAGTGCTCCCCCCCCTGAGCATACTCTGAGAAGATTGCTCCAAGAAATGTAAGGAGACGAGGTATTTCTAAGACGATAATAGCGCTTATAAACTGATTGTTCTATTGGTAATGTTTAAGATGTTTGAAGAAATTCTTTATAGAGATTCTAAGTAGAACAACAAGATATAAATCAAAGATAGCAGATGTGACATCACGCACCGCATTGTCATCTAAATAAATATGTATCTCGAATGTTCATTACTATGTAAACTTACATTAAGCGTGAATAAACTTTGAATGGAAAAAAAAATGCAGGACAGAACACCCAGTGAGATCTCAGTTCAGCTCTATTACAATAACATGGAGATCAGGATTTATGAGCTAATAAAGCTCTAATATATTTCAGAAACTACACGCATTACCACAATACCGATAGAACGCCTTTGGGATGAATTAGAGCGGAGACTGCAAGCCAGGCCTTCTCATCCAACATCAGTGCCTTCTCCTCGCAAATATGCTTCTGGAAGAATGGTTAAACATTCCCATAGACACATTCCTAAACCTTGTAGACAGCTTTCCCAGAGGAGTTGAAGCTGCTATAGCTGCAAAGGTTGGCCAACTCAATATTGAACCCTACAGACTAAGACTGGGATGCCATTATTATTATTATTATTATATTATTATTATACAGGACTTATATAGCGCCAGCAGTTTGCGCAGCGCTTTACAAAAATGAAGGCAGACAGTACAGTTACATCACAATTTGGTACAAGAGGAATCAGAGGGCCCTGCTCGTTAGAGCTTACAATCTAAGATGGAGGACCGCTCCAGTTGACGTCCGATGATGAAACGCGTAGGGCGGGGCTAACACGTCATTCCGTCACTTCCGGCAGGAACGAACACACAGCGGAACGCAGGGAACACGGCGTTTCCAGCTACATTGGATATTCAACGCTGAATCACTTTTACTTAAATGTGAGTTTTTATGGCTTCTTTGATTAAATTGATACTTTGACATACTGCGCAAGATTGGGTCTATTTCTTGATCTCCCCATATATACCTGGAATCGGAGTGGAGGTAGAGAGCCCCAGAGGTTGTCACTGCTGCAGAGCTCTTACCCCTTCAGTGGGGAGGGCTGTCCGGTGAGTGTAAACACCATAAGCTATGCACGGAGTGTAACACCGGAAGCACCGTGGCACTGTAGTAGTGGTATACCACCTTTTATCAACAACACAGAAAGATTCACAGAATTTTATTGTCACATTGTACACGCAAGAGTGCGAAGATAGCCCCTCACTGGGGAGTGAGCTAACAAGTCAATTTGAACTGAGCACTTTAGTAATACAAGTTGTATAAGCACCTGACACTTTTCTTCACCTGTATAAATAGATGGTCCTTCGGACAGTTATATGTATTGAATTTGTGCTGTACCTATTATTATAATTATTAGATAATATATATATTTATGAGCCCGGTATTAAGTCTACTTTGAAGATACAGATATCCATGGATTGAAGGCAATTTTATTGATATATGCATTTATCCACTTGTACCTTTACCCAATAATCTTTGCAATTCTATTCATTTATTCACTTGTGTATTTAGTTGATTTTACCTTATTTTTACACCTTTCACCTTTTTTATATATTTATATATTCACTTGTGTACTAAGTTGATCCCACCTTATTTTCTCATCTTTATATATATAATTTTACACACCATCCCACGTTGTTACACCGCATTTGACACACATATGCACTTGCGGCAATAAGCATGGAAATACTTTTTCTTTGATTTTAAATACTCCACGCTTTATATGCACCTTTT
>BLSH010435789.1:1313057-1328641 GCA_018402905.1 Glandirana rugosa
AGACCCGTGTAGACCCGTGTAATCCCGTGTAGTCCGTGTAATCCCTGCCCTAATGTACCCTGATGTGCCCTGATGTGCCTGATGTGCCCTAATGTGCCTGATGTGCCCTAATGTGCCCAGATGTGCCCAGATGTGCCTAATGTGCCCTCATGTGCCCTAATGTGCCTGATGTGCCCTAATGTACCCTGATGTGCCCTAATCTGCCTGATGTGCCCTAATGTTCCTGATGTGCCCTAATGTTCCCTGACGTGCCCTAATGTACCCTGATGGGCCCTAATGTGCCTTATGTGCTCTAATGTACCCTGTTGTGCCTGACGTGCCCTAATGTGCTTGATGTGCCCTGATGTGCCCTAATGTGCCTGATGTGCCCTGGCGTGCCCCCATGTGCCCTGATGTGCCCTAATGTGCCCTGATGTGCTCCATGTGCCCCGATGGGCCCTGATGTGCTCCATGTGCCCTGATGTACTGTACCCTGATGTGCTGTGCCCTGTTGTGCTGTTCCCTGATGTGCTGTGCCCTGATGTGCTGTACCCTGATGTGATGTGCACAGATGTGCTGTACTCTCATTTGCTGTGCCCTGTAATCTGATGTGCTGTAACCTGATGTGATGTGCGCTGTACCCTGATGTGCTGTGCCCTGATATGCTGTACCCTGATGTGCTGTGCCCTGTAATCTGATGTGCTGTACCCTGATGTGATGTGTGCTGTGCCCTGATGTGCGTTGTACCCCGATGTGCGCTGTGCTCTGTACCCTTATGTGCTGTGCCCTGTTGTGCTGTGCCCTGATGTGTCCTGTGCCCTTTGTCCTGATGTGCACTGTACCCTGATGTGCCCTGGGCCGGTCTGGATGAAGTCCAGGGCCAAATTTTTGTCCCAGTCCAGCCCTGATTGAAGCACAATAGCACAGTATAGCACACAAACTAATAGCCCTGAACAGAGCCCTGTCCTATCTCTCTCCACACCAAAATCACTCTGAAAATGCCTGCCATTGAAAGAATACTTTTATACTGTGGGACGAGAATGAGCCATGATTGGATAACGACAGGATGACAGTGTCCAATCATGACTCTGACAGTGCTCTGTGCTCTCACTGCTTCAGCCAATCAGGGCTTGCAATGCACAGTTCAGCGCTGCAATGTATTGCGGTCCATTCGGGGGGCCGAACAACTGGTCAAACGTCCTGTGTGTTCGGCTGTTCACCGAAAAACTGAACAATGAAAGTTCGAAGTCCAAACCCCACGCCCATCCCTACTGTCTAATCTGCCCCCTTCTAAGCTGTAAAAAACATGGCCCAACCTGCCTGCTTCGGTGTCCCCCTCTGTGTGCTGACCACGGTAATCATGGCTGCTGAGCCCTGATTACCATGGTCAGTTTACGTGCTTCAGTCATCTCGCTCTCCTCTCTCCCTCTCCCTCCCTCCCTGCCTGTCAGCTCCTGTGTGTTTATTTGCCCCTCTCACACAGTAGCTGGCAGTAAAAGTAAAGAACAATTACAGCCAACTCTTCTGTTATAGTAACTTTTCCTACACTCTGTAAGTGTTATTGTAAAATTAAGCCTGCAAATACCTTATCTTTGATCTCTTCTGGCCGGACAGATCACAGCGGTTACGTGACTTCCCCACTGACGTCAGAGGGGGAACTCAGCCCCTCCCTCTGTAGCTTGTATATCGGAGGAATACAGCAGCCGGAGGTCACGTGGCTGCCCATAAACGAACAAAGATAAGGTATAAGGCAATTACACAGTATAGGAGAAGAACAGAGGAGCTGGCTGTAACTTGTTCTTTACCTTTACAACCATTTAAGCACCTTTGATATGGGTTTTTAATTATTTGATACCTTGACAATAAATTAACTATTTAGCCCATTAATGAAGGCCTCTTTGCCATTGTTTAACCACTTTTCACCCTACCAGTGGTCTTTACCTCGTGGGAATAGGGTGAGTTTTTGTGTATACATTTTTGTATGGTTTTGATGACAACCAGGGCTGGTGCGATGATTTCTGACATTCTAGGCGAAATCTAATTTTGCCTCCCCCTTGGCTCCGCCCCTGACTCCACCCCCTTTGCCCTGGCCATGTAACCCATGTAACCTACTTGACCATTACACTGACCTACCTGACCCCTACACTGCCTACCTACACTGACCTACCTTACCCCTACACTGACCTACCACTAACTTATCTTACCCCTACACTGACCTACCTGACCACTACACTGACCTACCTGACACCTACACTGACCTACCTGGCCATTACACTGACCTACCTGGCCACTACACTAACATACCTGACCCCTACACTGACCTACCTGACACCCTAACACTGACTTACCTGGCCACTACACGGATCCCTACACTGACCTACCTGACCACTACACTGACCTACCTGACACCTACACTGACCTACCTGGCCACTACACTGACCTACCTGGCCACTACACTAACATACCTGACCCCTACACTGACCTACCTGACACCCTAACACTGACTTACCTGGCCACTACACGGATCCCTACACTGACCTACCTGACACCTACACTGACCTACCTGACCATTACACTGGCCTACCTGATTCTTAATACAATGTCAGTGTTCTTCACTCACCAGAGCTCTACATGCATCTGACGAGTCTGCTAGAGCAAGGAACAGAGCCATCCCCTGCATACAGTCACCACCGCACTGAAAACCTACATAGCGCAGAGCCCAGTGGAAGACAGAGAGTAGGGAATCAGCAGCCAGGCACCCCAGGTGGCAGTGCACCCTAGGCGGCTGTCTAGTTTGCCTAGTGGTAGCACTGGCCCTGATGGCAGCACCAGGTGAGTAGGCATGACTCGGCTGACACTTGTTAATTCCCTCTAATTTGTTTCTTCTTTACACACATAAAGAAACAGCATCTTGACAAAACAGATGTATGCTAGAGGATAAATAAAGCATACATTATGCAGCACATATTTGCAGAATTTGCACATTTTCCATTTTTTTCCCTTTAAAAACCCAGTGAATACAGAAAAATACCCATTGATCTACCACAAATGTCTGCAGCTCCTACATTTCTGCTATGGACTGAAACTACAAGCCTTTTTCTGGTGTCTTTCTTCTCATCTCCACAACACAGAGAGTACTCATTGTGTAGTTTATAATAAGAACCGGATTCCATGAGATAACGCAGGAAGTGTGCAGAGAACACAGGACAGCTCTGAATTTTTGACATGATCCCAGGTTTTTGGGGGGTTTTTTGCACTTATTAATAAACCAAACATTTACAATAATATACTTAACAGACTAAAAAATAAGAGAAGATGCTCATTAAAGCGAAGCTCCACCCAAAAGTGGAACTTCCGCTTTAAGGGAAGGTGACCCCCTGACATACCACAATTGGCATGTCATTTTTTTTGGTGGGTGGGCGGAGACCCTGTTCTGACAGGGTCTCCGGTCCCACTTCCTCCTCTGGTGCTGCGGAACCAGAAGGAAGTTCACCTTCCTCCCCTCCCACCCGGCGTTCTTCTGGGACACGTCACAGTTCCCAGAAGATACACCGCCCATTCACAGTGCACAGCACGACTCGCACATGTGCAGTGCGCACCTGGCTTTGAAGCCAAAGCCAGGTGCCCACACTTGTGATGCCGGCGCCGCCGAGGGGAGAGGGAGAAGAGCGAGCCTTCGGGTGGTCGCATCGCTGGAGCCTGGGACAGGTGAGCATCCGATTGTTAAAATTCAGCAGCTACACTTTTTGTAGCTGCTGACTTTTAATTGGGTGGAACTCCGCTCTAACAAAGAATTCCAAGTATGGCTATATTATTCATAGATACATTGGTCCAGCTTGGATCAATGTATCTATGCATACAGTATGTCATACCTGGCAGATGCCCTTAGAATCGTAAAATCGTTTATTGAAAGTAGACATCACTACTCCAGTGATCTCCACTTGCTTCTGGGTCCTGTGCTGAGTGGCTGCACTCCTGCTTACTGAACACAGGAGGTTGGCTGCTCAGCACAGGCACCGTTCAAAGAACGTTTTGCATTTCCTGAAAGCATGCAAAGCTTTCTTCAATTGGACAAGGTGGAGAGGCAGGGTGGTGAGGTCCTCATCCAACCACAGAATGCTTGGCTGACCCTGTGTATTGATAACGCATAAGGCCAGCTACTCAGCATAGGACCTGGAAGCAAGTTGAGATCACTAGAGAAGTGGAGTCTACAACAGTGCTTTCCAGTGTCCAAGGACATTAGCTAGGTATGGTATATGCATTTCCAAGCTGGTCCACTGTAACTATATATCAATAATCCATGCCTGGACCTCTGGAAGATTTACCCCCCCACCTTCAAGACGAGGCCATTTTTTGTGTTACTTTAACTGACAATTGCACAGTCATGCAATGCTGTACCCAAAAAAAAAACTTTAAGTCATCTTTTTCCCACAAATAGAGCTTTCTTTTGGTGGTATTTATTCACCACTTCGTTTTTTATGTTTTGCCCTATAAACAAAAAAGCCAGACAATTTAAAAAAATGCTGCTATAAAACATATACAATGACATTTTTTAAAATCAAATTTCTTCATCAATTTAGGCCAATATGTATTCTGCTACATGTTTTTGGTAAAAAAATGCCAATAAGAGTATGTTCATTGGTTTACATGAACGTTATAGCGTCTACAAATGATGATATATATTTATGGATTCTTTTTTTTTATACTAGTAATGGCGGTGATCAGTGACATATAGCGGGACTTCAATATTGTGGTGGACAATCTAACACCTACTGACGATATTGACACTTTGTGGGAACCAGTGACACTAGTACAGTGATCAGTGATAAAAAATATATACTGTCACTGTACTAATGACACTGGCTGGGAAGGGGTTAAACATCTAGGGCCATCAAAGGGTTAACTGCGTGCCTAGCCTGCTTTGCAGGGATACAAAATCCATCCCTTCTACCCTGTCAAAACGGAGATCTGCCTTGTTTACATAGGCAGATCCCTGTTCTGTGTATTTTACAGATGATCGGACATCCAGTGTTCGGCACCCGCAGACACAGTAAAACTCATATGGGGCGGTCTTTAAGTGGTTATGTTTATGCAACACTGTGCAATGTTGCTGTTTTGCAGAACTGTTTCTTTGCCACAAGATGGCAGTATCCTGCAACTTAGTCATCACATAACCCACAAAAAGATGCTGGGAACTTTGGGACTTGTATGCTGCAAGCAGAATTCTGTCATCCAGATTAGCTGGAACTGAACTACACTGCCTATGAGAACTAGCAAAGGCTCGGGAGCATTTAAAAAGGGAAAAGCATGGGAGTTGATGGGAGAGACTGTGTTGGAAGTCCAACATGAGAGACAGAGCAGAGTGGATCCACGTGGGCCCAGGCTGGATTGAGCCAAGTCATGAAGTCGCAAAAGCTGCCAGACAAGCTGATCATCCTGAGGAGGCAGGTAGCAGAACCTGCAGGCAGATGGACCAAGTCATCACAGCCATCCCAGAGGAGGATAAAGGGGGCCCCCCTCCACAAGGAAGGTCATTGCTTCGCCCCGCTGTACTGTGGAACTGGGTGAGAGGGTTCTTAACCCACAAATCGCTGCCATTGCACTCAAGCCTGTTGTTTGCATCCAGTTGCTTGAGTGTAGAATAGTTTACAGTACAGGCCTATATCACCCAGTGGTGCAGGCTAACGTCCTTACTGTCTTTATCGACACTGCCTGCAGGATACCAGGACTCACCTCTTTGCTTCCCTGCTAAGCAGGAATTCTACACACACCCCTACTTCAGACTTGAGCTATCCTGGAAGAAATTAGTCGGTTGCCATTTAAAGGCACACACTCCAGTGGGAATATGCTTTCCTGACACAAGCACGACAGCATATACGCATGGGCTGGCTCCGCCCCCACGCCCAGTTCCAGGATCCGGTTACACTATAAAGTCAAACACCTCCCACCAGGCCTCATTCTCCTTTTTTCCTCACTGCTCAGCTGGTTACACTGATGCCGAAAGGCAGAAATTTTTCTTTTTCCCTCACCTTGCCGGATTCATCTGGTCAACCGCGCAGGTTAAGCGTCTCCTGTTAGCGGCGCTCCCCACTGTACAGGGAGTAAATCTTCCTAGATGGGGGAGGCCTCCCCATGTTCCAGGGATTGGGAGGGGGGGTGGAAGGCAGCTGGTCTCTAAGAATTGCTTCCTCATCATGTCTCCATGGATGGACTTTCAGTGGACTTCCTGTCGGCCATAAGGCATGGAGTTGGTAAGGCACCACATGGTGCACAAATCGATAGTATGCAGCTACAGTTATGTGATTAGAAGTCTGCAGGTATATGCGATTAACCTGCACCTCTAAGCAGAGATCACAAGGTGAAGACTGCTGTTTGGCCATGGTGTCAGTTTAGGCTGTGGTTGTGTCTGCAGGACTGCTAATGATTAGGCTGATAACAGGTGTTGCTGTGCTGTGCTGAGCTAAACCTTTTCCATGAACTAAGCAAGGCTGGTCACTGTAAGCTCGATGCAATGTGTTTATGATCTAATGCTTGGTTGCGATAATATCCACTGCAGTACATTGTCTAAGGTAGGTAAGCTACTAGTGCCAATTATATGGGATCTGTTAACCCTACTGATTCCATGTGACTTATAAATGATGCAGCAGATCCAATAACTGACATATGTACTGACAGCTATTGCTTACATGTTAGTTTTATGCACAGATCCTGTGATTGTTAGCATCAATTCATGTCACTTTGGCTTGAAATGCCTTTACACCTCACCTACGATTTCAGGGGGGTCTATTTGCTGCTGGTAGTCGGAGACTCCTGGGGTGCTGCGATTGGCTGCGACTAGCTGGCTGCGGGCTCTGGGACCTCTGTGCTGGGGGCAGATGGTATCCTCCATAAGGGTGTATGGCGTTCTGACTCTGCAAAGGGCTGCAGGGTAGTATGTGGTCTGGGGCAACTTAGGGGCCTACAGTCGCATCACCCTGAACGCACCAGATCGCATTTGATCTGGGAGACTAAGCAGGGTCGGACCTGGTTAATGACTGGATGTGAGACTGCCTGGAGATGCCAGGAGTTGTAGGATACACCGCAGGTGGATATGCGATTAAGTTACTTGTAGTAGTTTACTGCTGGAATGAACAATACTTCCAGAGATTATACCACTAGTATTTTAGCTCAGGGGTGAACCAGAGACGATCAGCTTACATAGAGACCAGCCATGCCCACTAAGGTGAGGGCAGGTAAGTACATCTGAAAAAAAAAAAAGAGTGCACAATATGGGCATATGGGTTGCAAAGCTCCCCAGCACCGCTGCCGAGAGGGGGAAAAGCAACCTGATCCTTCAACAGAGACAGGCCCTCTTTAGCCCTAAAGGAGTCGCTATGGAGTTAACTGCCAGGAGAGGCAGACAAAGTAGAAACTCACTGCAAATCATCGTAGCGACATTGGGACTGTGGTGGCCGTGCGGCCGCCAAGATGCGATGCCAAGTTGCAGGCCAGAGACGGCAGAAAATGGGACAGAGACTACGAAGATCTAAAGTCTCAATGGTCCAGAGGTAGGTGTGCTTAAAGGGGACCTCTACCTCAAAACAGTTGGCTAAGGAGTCTTGATCAGACAAGCCAGTGAGGTAAACCTCATAAAGCGGAGGTAACGCTGTTGGATCTCTGTACACCAAACCTCAGGTACTAAGCCAATCAAACAACCAAAGTTGTTAAGGGGTACCTCAACCTCAAAGAGATCGGTCTAGGAGTTTCCACCAGAAGATCCAGGGGTGGCGTCTGCCTACAGAATCAATATCCTTTGCAGGGGCTCGGGAACAGTGAACTAATGTGAATGAGGAAAACTTATACTACTATTGAGTAGCACGTGGCGGTCACCTGTTAAAATCATTTCAGTAGCCTGGGTCCCAAGAGCAGAATAAGGTGGCCATTGAGACAATTCAGCCACGGTGGAGGCAGAATGGTATACCATTGAGCTGCTAGTCCGGACAGGTCAGTTAACCCGGATGAGTTATCCTACAAGGCGACACATACCTCTCTTGGTGAATCACCAAGGACCAGAGGATAAGCAAAGTAACAGAGGGCGAGCGACAGGTTAATCCTGGGAAAAACATAGAGGATAATCGAAGGAACCATAATCATTATCTGATGCTAAAGCCGAGTTCTCTCCTTTCAGGGAGCAACAAAGTCTATTCGACCATGGTAACCCAGTAGGGGGCGGTCAACAGAATTATATGTAAATTCAGGAATGACAGCACGGGGCACACAGGAGTAGCACTTCTGTCTACCAGCACTGAGGTTCTGGGTGTGAATCTCAAACAGTCCACTTCAGGTAGAGAAGTGGGCTGCGTCCCTACATTATGGAACAGGATTCAGGGCCTTACCTAAATTAACATTGGGAGGTCCTGTGCAGGTATGAAGCCGTTGGCATGTACGTTCCTTCCCGCCAACACATTTCATTCCCTCTTAGACTCCCTAGAGCAGACAATGCTGGAGTCAAGCAGCACCACATCTGGTTCATCGGTAGACCACCTATTTAAGAAGAACATGTCAAGGAAGGAGTCTGCTCTCCAATATTCTTAGCCAAAAGCAGAGTTTTGACTTAAAGCATAAAGCGGGATGAAGACCCGAGTTCATCAGATAGAACCATGACAAGTAGTCAAGCCATCAGGTGGCAGGTTGGCATGAGACCTAGCAGAAGGGGAGATACACACTTCAGCAGATCCATGTTCCTGCAAGTACCGTCGCTGGGCTGTATGAGAATGTCACTGCGAGTTTATTAGATAGAGGTTAGCCTTGCCACATATTCAAGGCAGTTTCAGGACCTTACGTCCAGTAGAGGTTGTGTGGCAAAACAAAGGGCTACAGGTGTTCTTGTTTGGGCACAGCTGGCTGCCTCAACACTCTCTTCAGGCCTGACAAAAAAAAAAAAAAACTAGCCAGGCAATGTGCAAACTGGAAGGAGTCATTAACAGGAGAAGATTACGGTAGTCTTACCCTTTGGGAGGACAACCGTGTTGGATATCTTGTTCGTTAATAGCTCGTTCCAAGCTGTGGCATCCCTCGGTCGAAGGGAAAGAGGGAAGGACCGCGTATCAACCCAGGATCCAGCATCCTTATTGCAAGATACTGTACAGCATATCAAGAGACATTAAAAAAAAAAAAAGAAAAGAAAAAGCATCACATGAACAGTGTGCAGATGGTGGAAATGTTCGCACACCTCACGTGCACTTAACTTTCACCATCCCCTGGTCTCAGGAGGCCAGAGAGGAAGTGTATAGTAATCCAGAGGATTCGGAGTCTCACTGGAAGATATAGAACTAGCAGGGTCTATAACATGGAAAGCCTTGCTTCCCGCACCAGGAGCAAGTGACCCCACGAGGGAGACCTGGATGGTGGCCAAGCCAGTCAGGTCTTTCAGCTGTACAACTACCTGGCATACCAGTCTAGTTACTTGTTGGGTAGCCATGCCAAGGAAGAACAAGATCAGAGTGGCAATGGTCTGTAAGTGGAAGTTGCTCAGAAAGCGCAACAAAGGGAGCTTCAGCTATGCGTGAAACAATAGCAGAACAGCAAGAGCCTATCTTCACTGTCAAGAAGGGAGGCAAATGAGTCAACTGTTGTCAGGAATCTCCCTTTGAGGTCTGATTTCCTGGAAACTTCCGGTCAAACACCGTAAGATACAAGCCGTTGGAGGTTGAAACCAAAAGGCAGTCTAAGTCGTTCTCTACAACAAAGAAGGTTATCAGGAAATCAACCTGAAATCAACCGCGATGGCTTCCCTGAAGGGGAAGTAGTAGAACCACCAAAACCCAACGGGGACTGCCGATCAGCAAAGGGGTACATCCATCTTGGTCTCCAGGCTCCTTATCAGGGTCCACATTCATCCAGTAGCGAGAAGGATAGTAGTGGCCTGCCAGGATATCCTCATGTACAGTGCGGAGTCAGGGTCCTCTTAGTCACCTTCCTGAAGTCTAAAACCTCACACAGCGTGGTCAACGGTATCAAACTTACGCGAGGTATTCCTAGATGCTGGAAATCAAGAAGTAAATCTGGAGACCTCACTGTTAGGGTTAACCCTGTTCAGGACACAGACATACTCCAAACTTCAGGTATACTAGAACATAGAAGACCTTGCAGAATGAAGGATGGAATCTTCTGTTCCCCGGTGGAACGATCAAATCAGATGCAAGTAACCCTAGACGGGGAATTAAGCAGTAGGTAGGCTCAAACGTGTCCTCACTCTTTGGCATACAGTAACTTTTGCATATCTTGGTAACCAATCCGAGACCTGGGCAGACCCTTCCCTTGGGTCTTCCAAATAGTGAGGGACATGTTGTCTTACTCTCCATTTCATCTGGAAAGATTTCCTCAGGGTGGCCAGTAACTCAGAAGCAGTAGTCCGTATGGCTAGAGGAAAGGTCTCAGATATCCAAGTGTCAAGCGTAATCGACCTTGTTTCTACCATTTTCAGGCAGAAGGGGCACGTGTCTCCTCACCAGCACTACACGGTGGTCGGCGTCTTTTCAGAGGGATTAGACATCATCCGTCCAGCCTATCCAAACAAGTGTCCGAATTACCACAAGATTGGAAAGGGGTTCAAGGTCGAACTGATACATAGAAGTGGCCCTTCTATAAAGGATCAAACAAGGGGCTCTTCAGGTCTAACAGCAACAGTGGGGGACAGTAGCTGTCCAGTAAAACATTTGTCCTGGATGGATCAAGTTGTTCAAGAGGGATAGATGGCCTAGGACAAATCCATCAATTTGAATACAGAAACTGCTTACTAGGCAGATGGTTCATCCATGGACAGATCTCGAGGGAGTACCTCCAGAATTAAAAGATAATCGCAACATAGTCTGCATCTAACACATGTAGGACCATTTTAAAGTGGTCCCAACAGCTACAAGTCACATCAGGCATTCAGTGGGATAAAGATAATCCTCAATTTAAACACTTCAGCATTTCCCACCCTTGTCTTTTTGGTGATTGCTAAGCCCCATGCGTATATGCTGTCGTGCTTGTGTCAGGAAAACGGAAAATTGTATACTTACCTGACGGTAATTTTCCTTTCCTGATGCAAAGCACGACAGCATATAGGTCCCTCCCTAAAGGCTTCGCAGTGATAATAAGTAACGAGAATGAGGCCTGGTGGGAGGTGTTTGACTTTATAGTGTAACCGGATCCTGGAACTGGGCGTGGGGGCGGAGCCAGCCCATGCGTATATGCTGTTGTGCTTTGCATCAGGAAAGGAAAATTACCGTCAGGTAAGTATACAATTTTCCGTTTTCCCTCCAAAGCAATTTATGTTATACTTCACCTTAATCTAACATCCTTAAAGTGATACTTCACCCTATTCTAACATCCTTAAAGTGATACTTCACCCTATTCTAACATCCTTAAAGTGACTCTTCACCTTACTAGCGCTTATTAAAGGGGAACACCATTTGCCAGTTTACCATACTTTGGGCAACTCAGTTTTTTTCAAAGAGACTGCTTCTCTATTGTGCACCAAAGTAAGGGCTCCAACTAGCCGGCAGAGTTCTTTGTATGATTTTTGGCTGTTCACCCCGTTCAGGGAACACCCAAATTTGCAGAGCGTTTGGCGGGTGTTCGCCTGCTGAACGCCGTGCAATGCACTGCATGCCGCACAGTGTATTCTGCACCCTGATTGGTCAAAGTTTTGCCCAATCAGGGTGCAGTAAAAGCTGGTTGTTAAGGAGCAGGGCCAGGAAGCTGGCCGCGGTATCCTTAACGACCGATGAGTCATCAACTGTCAATGGGCTTCCCTGCTGACAGCTGAAAAAAAAAAATTGCCAGTAAAAACTATATCCAAGAATTTGCTGAAGAAAACAATATCATTAGTAGTAATCAGCATGGATTCATGAAGGATTGTTCTTGTCAGACCAATCTGTTACCATTCTATGTGGAAGTGAGCAGCCATCAAGTGGCCATCTAGATAAAGGTAGGCCTGTGGATGTGGTATATCTGGATTTTGCAAAGGCATGTGCTACATTTCCCCATAAACGTTTACTATTCAAACTGAGGTCTGTCAGCATGGATCATAGGGTATGGTCCTGGATAGAAAACTGGTTACAAGGCCGTATCCAAAAGGTGGTGGTAAATAGCAAGCACTTAGAATAGGCTGGGGTGGTAAGTGGGGTCCCCCAAGGATCTGTCCTGAGACCAATTGTTTTCTGATGATACAAAGCTAAGCAGGGCAATAACTTCACAGCAGGATGTGGAAACTTTACAGGAGGACCTTAATAAAATAATGGGTTGGGCAAGTACATGGCAAATTAGGTTTAATGTTGAAAAATATAAAGTAATGCTTTGGGAGCTATAAATCGGAATGCAAGTTACTCGCAAGGGGGAGAAGCTCTGGGGGAATACAGGATGGAAAAAGATCTGGGGGTCCTAGTAGATGACAGGCTCAGCAATGGTTTGCTTAAAAAAAAACAAAAAAAAAACAAGCATGTCATACTTACCTCCTCTGTGCAGTTGGTTTTGCACAGAGTGGCCCCGATCCTCCTCTTATGGAGTCCCTGAGCGGCGCTCCTGGCTCCTCCTCTTCTCAAGTGCCCCATTGGAGAGCCACTCTCTCTATCAATCTATCCAATGAGGACCCGAGACACTGGTTGGAGCGGGTGTGTTTGTCCCCATCGCTGGAATGTAAGTAAAAGGGGGGCTCTGGGGGGCTGCTGCAGTACAGGGGGTTTTCACCTTGAGGGTTTACAACCCCTTTCAACTGCTTAGAGGGTTCTTTACTGTCAAAGAGATGAGGATTTGGAACTCCATTCCACAAGCAGTGGTATCAGCAGGGAGTGTCACTAGTTTTAAAAAAACTTTTAGATGGGCATCTTAATGATCGCAACATGCAGGGATACAGGATTTTATCTTGCCGTAATCTCACACATGCACACACACCACAGGTTGAATTGGATGGACTGGTGACTGGTGTCTATTCAATCTTACCAACTATGTAACTGAATAATGTTAGTCTAAACTCTATAGTTAACCCTTAAAAGAACCTGGGGGCTGCCAGTACTAACCTCCTAAGAATACCATTTTCCTGGCTGTCTCTGGTTTAAGTAATTTCAATGATGATGGAACACACATCACGTTTGAAAAGTCAAAGTGAAGTCAGAACTTATGATTTGAAAACTTGTTCCAGTTCAATGACTCAGAAAGTAATAAAACCATTTAATCAACATGATGGCCAAGCAACTAACATTTTCAAATGACAAAGAAACACAACAAAGATGTCATAAGATTAAATGTTGGTGCCTTTTACGGTGCACCAACGTATGTATTAAATTCTCTACCAAAACAGAATTATCTCCCATCTGAAAGATGATCTGTATTCCCATGGCAGTTAGCACTGGAAAATAGGTGTAAAAACATAACCTTGTACAATCTAAGCTGTCACTACAACAAGGGCCTAGCCATCCACTTTATATTAGCTATTGTTCTGAATAGTATTCATTCTAATTTTGTAAAATACAGAATGTGCTCTTTCCATGAATATAAATTAGCTTTGGGCAATTAAATTGATTTCCAGCTCAACCAGCCTTACTTTCCCCTTTTACGATGATTAGATTGTGTTCAATATCCCTCCAAATATGTCATTTAATACATATTTGCATTAGTATTTGATAAATTAGAATTTTTATAAACTTTCTTGTGACATGTAGATTCAGTTCCAGCTATGAAGTCATATTTTCAATGAGTGCAACTGGAAGTGAGCTAGATAAGTAAATCCCAAAAGGGAATATGTCTATTACATCTGCTAAATGATAGCTGGATCTGTGACTTGTAGCATATGTAAACTCAATTACTAAAATGTCAAATAATTATAATGTACCTAATTTCAGAAGTATTTTTATATACATTTTTAAATCTGTGATGTGATGTCTGCATTTATTTTCTTTTTTTAGGCTTTCTTTCTTCTACTTTTTTAGCTGGTGATCTGGCCAATAAGTCTGTTGTTTTAAAAAATATTAAGCTCTCCAGTAGAATGTATCAGTTACAGAGATTAGACAAATCAATTAACACTGGTATGGGGTGCTTACAATGGTCAGTTGTATTTATTTATGGAAACATTCAGGGCTTTTTTTCTCAGACAGGGGCGTAACGATAGGGGTTGCAATTGCAACCGGGCCCCATGGTCCAGGGGGCCCGTGTGCCTCCCTTGTACACCTGAATAGGAGGCATGGTGGGGGTGGCATTTAGAGGACCCAATCTCCTCCATTTTCCTCTAACCAGTTTACTTGTCTTCTGCTGTTGCCAGGGTCCCTGTGTGCTTCCCTGTGTCCCCCCACAGAGCTGCTGTCCTCCCCCTCCTGCCAGCTGCTGTAGAAGATGTGTCATGATGGAGAGATGGGAACGGGCCGGTAAATTTGTCATTTATCGGCTCCTTCCTTTTCTGAATGGACAGTGAGTGAGTGATTGGTACCAATTGGTTCACTCATAACTGAAGCATAGTAAACTGTTTTTACTATACTTCCATTTCTGAATGAATGGGAGGCTCGGTGCACAGCTATTCCTGTCAATTCATTCTGTGCAGCTGAGGCTACACAGATAGAAACTGAGGGCTGAATTTTGTTTAAACTCCTGATATCTAATCAATGCCCCCCAACAGAGCTCCTAAAAAATGTAAAAAATTGTAAAAATAAAATTGTAAAAGAAATAAAATAAAATGGCACAATCAGGGTTGCAAAGGTTGCAATTGTGACCGGGCCCTGGCATTTCACCACCACCACCACCGGGGCAGGCCCGAAGATGGCAGAAAGGGGGCCTGCTGCAGAACTTGTGAAAGGGCCCCACTGCGGTACCGTAATAAAGAGACCTGTGATGGGTGTAAAGGGCCCCAGGATCAGTGAGAAGAGGGAAGGGCCCTGGGCAGGGGTCAGGTGGCCCTTCATAATTTATTGCACCGGGGCCCTGAAAGTTCTAGTTACTCCTCTGTTCTAAGAGAATAGGTACATGTACTCCTCTCTTCCTAGTCACCCCTTGTCTCTGCCCCCTACCCATGTATGAACACTGTCCCTTGGTTCCATCCCCTGCCCACCTCCCCATTTTTAGAGGAAACAGAACCAAGGTATCAATTTGAGGTGATAAGTAATTTGTATGGCATTTGTTAAGGATAATATAAAAAAGTAAAATAGATCCTTTGCAGCCAGCAACAATATACCCCCTAACAATAGATCTATCTCAGGAACAACAGACCCCCACCAGCAACACTAGATCTCCCAAAAGCCAGCATTAATAGACCCTCCAGCAGCCAGCAACAATAGACCCCTCCATCAATGGGAGATCCCTCCCAGCAACAATTAACTCCCCAGCAACAATAAACCCCTCCTTCAACAATAGAGCCCCCCAAGAAAAAACAGATCCTCCAGCAGCCAGCATCAATGGCCCCTCTAGTACACCCCAGCACCCATTGCCATTAGATACATTCAGTGCTGGTGGTGCCGGAAATGCGTTCCCATGTGTCTCCGCTGAAAAAAAAGCCCTGGAAACCATTATCCCCAAAAAAAAAAAAAAAGGTTGCTGTAAGCTGCAGTTTTGCTTCAATTTGTTAGTGTATCTAAATCTGCTAATGCATTTTATGT
>BLSH010435789.1:1338439-1364705 GCA_018402905.1 Glandirana rugosa
CCCCCCCCCCCCCCCCCCCCACGCTCACTGCTCTGCACTGAGAGGCTAAACCAGGTTCCGGTCCACGTTCCGGTCCAGACATGTGGGCGGATCCCGACTTCATTGTCACGATCTTGCCTGAGCCTGGACCGGCTCGGTGACATCAGCCGACAGCGGACTTTGGCCCGCTCTCAACTAAAAAACAGGAGTGCAGAACGAATTGCACTCCTGTGATCCACAGGAGAAGTACAGCCAAACAAGCTTTGGCTGTACTTCTCCTTTAATAAAAGGACACTTCCCTGTCCAAGGATCCAGTGTGTCCTCACCTGAGCAGGTTCTTCGCCAGTTTTCAGGTCTCCAGCGCCACCATGTTTATTTTGGGAAGCCGGTTGTGACTCCTTGCAGCTTCACAGTCATATTCCAACTGTACATATGCAAATGGTCCTGTAGCCATTTGCAGAGGTGTGGGAGAGAAGGTGGGACAGAAGAATTTCCCCTTTTGGTTAAAGTTCCGCAAATATACTTTAGAAGCCCATTCGCACCTATGCATTGCAATAATGTGCATCTAAACAAGCATTCTGGTGCCATTAATTTTGCTTACTGCAACACATGCTAACACAAAAAAAGGGTGTGTACTACCCACCTAGCATAGGATGCTAGATACATTTAGTTTTTGGCTCCTTCTGTAATCAAGTGAGCAGTGATTGTTTGACCTGTTCTATTCAGGGTGTCACAGGCTGGGTGTTTGATTTCTTCCAGTGAATCTGGAAGAAGCTTCCAGAACTTATGGCAGGAGATTCAAAATAACCAGCCTGAATATTTATCAGATTTCAGCCAATCCCTGGAGAGGAGGTTCCAGAAGGGGGCTGGGATAGTGATAAATTGTCTGAAGCGCTGGAGAGCTGGGTTCCCTCTCTCCAGGAGCTTTCTGGAGCTGGAGGGGCTGCTGCCCTCAGGCATCCCATGGACTGAACAGCTACACTAGAGGCCTCAGTGGTGTCAGGGTTGAGGACATGGATGGACTTCGCTAGAAGCCAATTGCAGAACCTCACCACAAGGAATCTGGTCTGGAAAGCAACTGTCTCACTCACTGGACCATGTCCAGAGGAAGCTGGAAGGTGGCAGTTGTCCTGGGGGCTTGTGCGTAAAGACCTAAAACCATGGGTGCTCAACCTGTGGCCCTCCATCTGATGGGAAACAACAAGTCCCATTGGGTTCTGCCTTTGGGAGTAATGCTCGTACCTGTCAGCTTTGCAATGCCTCATGGGACTTGTAGTTATGCAACAGATGGAGGGCCACAGGTTGAGCACCCATGCCCTAAACTGATCTCTGACTGTGTAGTGTTCTGGAGATTGCATTGGGTACCAGCAGGCATGCATCAGAACAAGGTAACCAGATGCCAAAGAGACTTGCCAAATGGTCTTCAGCTGTGAGGCCTTAGACTGCTCAAAGACTTGCCTCATGATCCCCAGCTGTGAGGTATTAAACTATTCAACACCCACAGTTACTCAAGATCTCTAATTACTGAGTGCTAAGAGTTTTGGAGTATCACATGCCCTAACTCCCTCTCATGCTAAAGTTCATTAAAATGGTTGTAAATCCCAACATATACCCAGTGAAGTGAACAGCCTCAGATCATACACAGAGATGAAACAAATCTCCCTACATACGTTTTACATGCATAGCTGCTGTCTTCAGCTTTATGTAGTCTTTAGAAAGTTCAGATTGTGTTAAAAGATTTTCTCTTCCTATTCTGCACCGAGTCTGGGCACACAGCCAAGCAAGCTGATTGGAGGAAAGGCACCCCCCTCCCCCACAAAGTAGGCAGAGACTCTCAGAGCTATTCTGTGAATAGTTTAGCTGTCTGCTTATCTATTTATAGCAATCTCCCCGACACAAATTTCAGGTTGGATTTATCTCCTGTGACGAATAAGTTGTCAGAGATTATCATGCTAATAAAGAGGAGGGAGCAGGAGAAAGCCACGGGCCTTAGTGCTTTGAAGAGAGGTAAGAAAACACTGCAGATATACTGTATGTGCCCAGTTCATATTTCATGAATCGGGTTTACATCCACTTTAAGCAATAAGTTACAAAAAAGACATCCCCTAGGCTGATATATTGGAGCCGGATTATAAGGATTGGTGCGTGCATGACTGGCAGCCTCTGTATTATTAGAGAAGATCAAGTTGTTACTAGCGGCCCCTGTGGGGGCAGCACAACAGGTGCATGTCCATTTTCAGGTACATTCTGGTGCATTGACTGTTTGAGGTCCCATCATGCACTTGGAAAGAGCCTCAAAAAGAGTCTGGTGTCATTTAATGTGGAAAGCATAGATTATCTAGTGGCAAAAAAGTATCAAGGGGGGGGGGGTTGCAGATCCAAAATGAAGGTGAGTATTGCAGCAATTGCAGTATTGCAATTTATTTTTACTGCTGCTAGAAGACATTTTAAAAAGTAGCTGGGAGTTGGGCCTTTAAACAACTCCTCACTGACCTCCAAACCAGTAGTCACTATGGAGTAATTCATCTTCAACTTTATGACTGATGATACATGGGTAACTCTGCCTCTAGTGATCCTTCTGCTCTCAATTTGTCAAAGTTACCAGTGGCCAAATTGCTAAGAGACTGCCTGTTTGTCCTTATGGAATCATTCCTTCTGTAGCTGAGGCAGCGGAATGTCGGCCCCATACTGTGGGGCCAGCGACAGAGTGACATCTTGCTGCTTCTCGCTACAGAGGAGTGATTCTATAGCAACACACAGGCAACCTTTTCTAGCTATCCTTTAGCAATAGAATTGCCCAGGTGTCACCAGCCTTACAGCAGAAGCACTTTCACATTCACCAGCTCATTTCATTCTGTCCCTCCTCCCAGCAGTCGCGTGACAACCTTCAAACTTTGTAATCTGTAATGTAAGCAGAGCAGCTGCATAGGAAAGGAGGAAGAAGAGTGATGCAACCCAGCTTGAGGGACTCCTCTTGTGAAATTTGAGGATGTATTGTAGACATGAGCACCGCCAAAAAATGTGATCCTTTTCATTTTCGTTTCATTTGTGGTTTTTTTTCATCTTTCGAGTCATTTGTTATTTCGAATAATTTTGTATCGTTGGAAAAATTTTAATTAATTATGTTCCATTCGTTTATATACGTTATTTTGATAACTCTGAAAATTTTGAAAATTCGAAAATCGGAACATTCGTAAATTTGAAAATCCGAAAAAAATTTGAAAATCTAAAAATAAGAACGAAATTTTGAAAGAACGAAAATCCAAAAATTCAAAAAGCTGAAAATCTGAAATTATAACTAACTAATAATAACTATTAAATTATAGGCATTGTAATTTCCTTTCAAATTTGGCTGTTGAACCTAATGTATACGGATTTATCTGAAGTTACAAATTGTCCGAAATAAAGAACAAAAATCTGAAAATTTGAAAATTCAAAAATCCAAAATAATAAATAACTAACTAATAATAACTATTAAATTATAGGTATTGGAATTTCCTTTCAAATTTGGCTGTTGAACGTAACGTATACGAATTTATCTGAAGTTACAAATGATCTGAAATAATTAATGCCGCATCTAAACGAATAGAATGTAACAAATTAATAATAATAATAATAATTTTTTATTATTATTATTAATTCACTATGTTCCATTAGTTTAAATGTGGCATTCGTTATTTCGGATATATCATAACTTCGGATAAATTTGTATTCATTAAAGCGGAGTTCCACTCGTTTTTCTAGTTTATTAAAGGTCAGCAGCTACAAAAAGTGTAGCTGCTGACTTTTAATAAACACTAACTTACCTGTCTCCTGGTCCAGTGATGGCTGCGCCTGAAGCCTCGCTCGTCTCCCCCCTCCTCCCTTTTGGAGCCGGCATTGCAGGTGTGGGCACCGGCCGTGGCTTCACGGCCGGGCACGCATTGCGCATGCGCGAGTTGCGCTGCGCGTTGCCAGTGGCCAGGCAATCTTCTGGGACCTGTGACGTGTCCCAGAAGATTGCCAGGAGGGAGGGGCCGCCTAGGAGGAGAGGAGGAGTCACCTAGGCGGCCCAGAAGAGGAAAGAGGAAGAGGAACAGGAAATCCCTCTGAAAATAGGGTATCCACTCCCCCCCCCCCCCCCCCCAAAAAAAATGACATGCCAAATGTGGCATGTAAGGGGGCGAGGAGTGCTTATAGTGGAAGTTCCACTTTTGGGTGGAACTCCGCTTTAAGTTCACTAACAACCAAATTTCAAAGGAAATTCCAATACCTATAATTTAATAGTTAGTAATAGTTATTATAATTAGTTACTTTTATTATTTCGGATTTTCAAATTTCCAGGTTTTCAAATTTTCGTTCTTATCTTCGGATTTTTATTCTTTAGAATTTTTGGATTTTCATTCTTATTTTTGTATTTTCAAATTTTCTGATTTTCCCATTTTTGGATTTTCAAATTTTCATTTTCGGAAAAATTAGTAAAATGGGTTTTCTTTCATTTGAATGTCTCTGAATTAAAGAATTTGTCGAAAAATGAATTAAGAACAAAACGAATTGCACATGTCTAATGTATTGGACCGCAAAACTTTCAGCTGCAAAGGTCACTGAGAGCTTGTATTAGGCCATGCTAAAGAAGTAACATGCAATCCGGTTGCAGGGAGTTTCAATGCACTGATTTTGGGTGCAGTGCGATTTAAACCCATTAAAAAAATGAATGGACTAAAATCAAGCACATGTGAATCATAGAAGAACACGCAGCACATTCCTGTGCAATTGCTGCTGTGAACTGGCCTTAATTTACTGCTTGTTTGGAATATGTAATTATTTCAATGTCCATAGCCTTGCTACAGTCCTACTTTATGTTGGGGTGGCAATCTGTCTTAACCTGCTCCCCTCTTTGGAGGTGAAGCAGTACAAATTATACTAATATATTATACTGATAATGTAATAAATCTTACCTGCTTCTGACTGATATCAATAATCTTCATTTTGAAATTTTGGGCTATGTGATTAATAATGGATTTGCATTCTGTTGTGGTTAATAAAGATCAGAGACCAGCTCCAAACGTATGGCCAATTGTCCCGATGCCAGGATCACTTGAACTGGTTTCAAGGAAGGTAGACTGCCTCTGTCAGTTGCAAGCGGTGGCTGATTCTGGTGTCTAGCAAAACAGCCTTAGGATATATTTTCCCTTATTTTGATTGAAGGATAATTTTGCATTGTGATTCATATAAACATCTGCAGTATCTGTATCTATCCTATAAGAAATGTTTTCCTTGTCATTGAAAGCACGCTTTTTCACCTGCAGCTGATGAATGTCATGCCAAAATGTTTTTGATATCTGACATATAAATGAAAAATGATGTTTCTGCAGGAGACGCCGTGTGAGCAGCTGACAGTTTTGGTGAAAAATTGAGGAACTGAATTATTAATTAACATTTATAAGAAAATAAACCTTGGTGCTAGATATATTAATGAAATAAGACTGCATGGGGTGGCAATAGTGAGGCTGCATTGTACAGGGTGCTTAAGGGTTTACCAGCACCAGCATGAATTTTCATAAGCAGACCTTAAAAATCATAACCCTTTGTGTGCTCACCATGTTTTGACCATGATCCTAGCCTAAACTCCTACTGTATTGACCAAACCTAACAAAACCTGATGTTAACTAGCTGTTCACCCTGCACTCTGACATTTTCCGACTAAAGTAAAGAAAACATCTTGGGAAAAAAAAAGAAAACATCTATATATACTGTGTATATAATATACACTATATTGTCAAAAGTTGTGGGACCCCTGCCTTTACACGCACCCGTAGGGTTCAATATTGAGTAGGCCCACCCTTTGTAGCTATAACAGCTTCAACTCTTCTGGGAAGGCTGTCCACAAGGTTTAGGAGTGTCTATGGGAATGTTTAAGAATTTTCCAGAAGCACATTTGTGAGGTCGGGCACTGATGTTGGAGGAGAAGTCCTGGCTCACAGTCTCCACTCTAATTCATCTCAAAGGTATTCTATCGATTTGAGGTTAGGTTCAGGTCAAGCTCTGTGCAGGCCAGTCAAGTTCCTCCACCCCAAACTCGCTCATCCACACTATATTGCCAAAATGATTGAGCCACCCCTCCAAATCATTTGGTGGAGGGGGGATTATGGTGTGGGGTTGTTTTTCAGGGGTTGGGCTTGTCCCCTTAGTTCCAGTGAAGGGAACTCTTAAGGTGTCAGCATACCAAGATATTTTGGACAATTTCATGCTCCCAACTTTGTGGGAACAGTTTGGGGATGGCCCCTTCTTGTTCCAACATGACTGCGTACCAGTGCAAAGCAAGGTCCATAAAGACATGGATGAGAGAGCTTGGGGTGGAGGAACTTGATTGGCCTGCACAGAGTCCTGACCTCAACCCGATAGAACACCTTGGGGATGAATTAGAGCAGAGACTGCGAGCCAGGCCTTCTTGTCCAACAAAGATCAGTGCCTGACCTCATAAATGTGCTTCTGGAAGAATGGTCATACATTCCCATAGACACACTCCTAAACCTTGTGGACAGCCTTCCCAGATAAGTTGTTAGACTGCTGTTAAACCCCTTTCACACTGAAGACAGTTTTCAGGCATTTTAGCACTAGAAATAGCGCTTGTAAAGTGCCTGAAAACTGCCTCCCATGCCACCCGAGTGTGAAAGCCAAAGTACTTTCACACTGGGTTGGTGCGCTTGCAGGACGTTAGGAAAAGTCCTGCAAGCAGCATCTTTGGGGTGGGTTGGGAGCGGTGTATACAGTGCTCCCAAAACGCCCCTGCCCATAGCAATGAATGGACAGCGCTTCCACAGCGCCTGAAAAGCGATTCGGAAGTGCCGTAACACGGGCATTTTTAACCCCTTCTTTGAGGTTAAAAGTGCCCTGCTAGCAGCCGAAAAGTGCCACCTAAACAGCAATAAAGCGCAGCTAAAATGAGTGGCGCTTTACCTCTAATGCGGCCGCGGCCTCAGTGTGAGAGGGGTCTTATAGCTGCAAAAAGGTGGGCCAACTCAATATTGAACCCTACAGATGAAGACTGGGATTAAAGTTCAAGTGCATGTAAAGGCAGGTGTACCAATACTTTTGACAATTTAGAGTAGGTGTGTTCAGTTCCTTCTTTTTTTATTATTTTCTAGGGGGATATGGCAGAGAGCAATACATACTTTATTTTTCATCCACCACGAATGCTTCTGTTCACGAACAACTCGGTTCGCAAATATTAAAATTAAAATAATACAATTTTGCTTTGGTTCACAAACATGAGCCACAGCTATCTTCCCTTCTCTGACAAGTTCTTATTAAGAAGAGCAGTGCAAGATGAGAGTCTTAGGAGAAGCTGCCCACTCAGATAGGGGTTCCTGCCCCCTGACCACCATGAGGGTGGGCTCACTTGATTGGGAATCATGGAAAAACAGTTCACATGAATTCTACAACTTTATCATGCCCTCGGATAATCTTTTCCTGGATGCACAGTGCTGTTTTCTGGCCCCTAGATTAGTCATTTAAATTGGGGTATGGGATTGTTTCAAACAAGGATTAAAGAGGAGCTATAGTTTTTTGTCTTTTTAGATGTACACATGAAAGAGGTCAGCTTAATGTAAAAGGCCGTATGTAATACATGTTTAAAATCTTTTTTTTGTACATACATTTCATCATTTTACTATATATATAAACAAAAAAAAAAGTTCAGAACGGATTCATCTGATTTACATTGAACCCTATGGGAAAATTTGCCTTGGTTCACAACCAATTCGGTTCGCAATTAAGTTCGTGAACTGAGGTACCACTGTATTTCCTTCTATATAGTCGCAAATCCAAGTCTACCAATCTTTTCCAAGTCTTGACACCAACCCTGTCCAAGAAGACCCATTGGATCGCTATTGCTTTTCTTGTTTTGTAGAAGTTTCCATTTCCTCGTGATCTAGCAGGCATCTCTCGGGACTGCAAATATTGGGCAGATCAAAATTGTCTGCAAAAAAAGCAGTAACCTGAGACCAGAATTGCCTCACCTTATCACATACCCATGTGTATAAATGATCCTTCAGCTGTACAACATTCATGGCACAGGGAGTTATCTCTTTTCCCCATTTTAAATAGTCACAGTGGTGTGTCTCATTTGGATCATCTTATCTTTAGATGATATAACCATGGCTAGGTAGGTGCTAACAGCGATCTCCTAAAAATAGAACTTCGCTCTCCCAATCAACATTGCTTATTTTTAAAGGGGTTGTAAACCCTCAAGGTTTTTTACCTTAATGCATTCATTAAGGTGAAAAACCTTTGCATCTGCAGCAGCCCCCCCGAGCCCCCCTTTACTTACCTGAGCCCAAAACTATCCCGCGGCGGGGATGAACCTCGCAGCTCACTCGAGCTGCTCCGGTCCTAATTGGCTGGATTGATAGCAGGGGAGCCATTGGCTCCCGCTGCTGTCAATCAAGTCCAGTGACACAGGCGGGGCCGAGCCCCGCTGTCTGTGTGAATACACACAACACACCTGCATGGGTGACCTCAGGGAAGTGTGGTGGTCACTTGAGAAGAGGAGGAGCCCGTAGCACCGCTGGAGGACCCCAGAAGTCGGGGTTAGGGGCCACTCTGTGCAAGACCGCTGCACAGAGGAGGTGAGTATGACATGTTTGTTATTTTTTTTTTTTTTTTTTAAACGTGAGCCTTTAGTATAGCTTTAATCCTCATGCTGCTAGAATTAGTAAATAGATAGGAAAGTATATCATATTTACTTGTTTTAAACTTTTTTACATTTCTTCAGTTACATTTTAGTTCCTGGTTTCTTGCCTTGGCAAATGATGTCATACATCCCAGGAGTCTTTAAGAGGGGAGAAGAGGAGGAGGGGTCTTCTCTGCTAAGCACACTCTCCTGCATGCATGGTTGAGCTAAGAGCAGGTGGATTCCAGGAAGTAAATGTTACATGAATCATTTGCCCTTACTCAAGATGGCCACAGTCAGAAATGTTGGGGGGGGGGGGTTTCAAAGTGACCAAAATAAAGTATAGAGATACGGATGGATTGGGGAGTTTCCTAAACATGAATGAAATAGGGTTTGTGGTGCACAGATGTAGTGAATATTTGCTTTAATACTTAAAGCGGCAGGTAGGAAGTCTCCAGGGCTAAGAAATAGGCAAGTAGGTAAGTAGTTCTCTCCATTATATTTCCCCTAGACTAAACAATAATAGATGGGTAGATTTACTTAAACTGGAGCATGCAAAACCTGGTGCAGCTCTGCACAGAAACTGTGATGGACTGTCAGATGACGCACCTGCATATCTCCGCCAAGAAGCTGCTTCCCAAGCTCTGGAACACAGGGCAAGTGGCTATACCTGTAGCTACGCCAAAGAACTAGGCAACACTAGTTTTTGGAGTAAGCCAAAACACAGTGAACTTATTCAGAAAACCATCAGATAAGAGCTAATCACATTATCACAGACAATACCCACCTCAAGAGAAAATTGCATTACATTAACAATTAAACACACAAAAACAATGGATTCCTTCCTGGCATCTAGCAGTCTGAACTCTGAACATGATTAAGCAAAGTAAGAGCTTATCACCTAAATCTAATTACAGCAAAAAATAGATGATGCCGGAAAACCTGTAACAGAAAATAAAGTTTCTTAACCCCACATATGCTGGAAATGACCCCCTGCATATAATACTTGTCTCCGGCATAATAGTTCCACTATGCACAGTACCAAGGGCTCCCAGAAACAGTCCCTCCAGCCCTAATTGCATGGAAAGGGTAGCTAGCTGGTATAATTCACGGCCAATCAGGCACCCAGGGAAGTGATATAATCCTCTTGGGGAAAAGGTTCCTGGTAAACCCAAGAGCGGGGTCTCCCAAGTCCTGGGTCCATAGTCGTTGGGAAGGAGGCTGGCCACCAGGCCCCTCCAGGAGGTCTAGTCATGGTAGTTTTCCAGCTTCCAGGTTTTATTGTCAAAGCTAATTGACATTAACAAGCTGAAGTTAGAAGCTGATTGGCTACCATGCAGAGCTGCACCAGATTCTGAATGCTCCAGTTTTAGTAAATATCCCCCATTGACTAGGGCTTTCTTTACTATTTCAGGTATGTGTGCAATTTGTCAGCTAAATTCCCCAATGGCTATTAGATACTGAGTAACCATATATCCCATCTAGATTTCTTGGTAGTTCATGGAGTTCTCGCTTCTCTTACTGCTGAAATATAGAAGAAACCAGTGTTTGGTTATACCTTTAGGTATGCATCTGAAATATCAGTCTTGTGTGGAGTGGTTATTGACAATAAAGATTTAGTTGTTTTGAAAATGTCCCAAAATCATATTGCAGTAAATTCACCCAAACATTGAGCACGAGAGAACAAAAACATATATTTCTGGAGACAATCTCAAAAAGCTACAAGCAATTAATTTTATTACCCTATTAACAGAGTGAACGCTCATTGATTTCAGTGGGCCGTTTGTTAAAGGAAAGGTCACATGTCTTAATTAAAGTGACATCGGGAAGAAAAGGTCTGCAGTCATACATTTCTTCTCTAAATCAAGGTGGTCTATAAAATGCAGCCAGCAAAGTCAGTTCTCAGCAAAATGCTCTAAAAGGCTCTGAGGTCACGGAACACCTAGAGGACATCATACAAAAAGGAACATGAAAATTGAAATGAATAGCTTGTAGCAAAAAATGTCATGGCCAAAAAATATGAGATGCCACCATTAAGTGGCAACTGTGGAGTCAATTCCAGAATGGCTCAGCACTCAAAGATGTCACCGGCTTTGATTGACAATCTCTAATACTGTAATTACTGCTGAGTTCCAGGCACATATAAAGAAGACCCTTTATTACTGTATGAATCCATTCATAAATCAGTAAATGTACATTTAATACTGTTAGTATAAAAATCTAAAATCTCTTTTTACAGTAAATACCTATAGCCCTCCCACCCCCATGCTAGTAGGATAAGCAGGATCTGCATCGTGGCCCAATCACTCTTTGTCACCATGTTGCCAATCTAAATGTTTTTAGATATTGAGATTGACTATAGAACAGCAGATGGGTGGAATGACTTTACCTGGGTATGTAACAATCAGCCTTCACCTTAATCTGGCCACACATGGCTCGAATTCTGAACAAATTTTCTTTCAAAAATTGTAATTATTATTATTATTGTACGGGATTTATATAGCGCCAACTGTTTACGCAGTGCTTTACAACTTGAGGGTAGACAGTACAAATACAATACACTTAAATACAGTAGGAATCAGAGGGCCTTGCTCGTTAAAGCTTACAATCTAAGAGGGAAGGTCAAGAGAAACAAGAGGTAATAACTGTAGGGGATGTGCTGATGAAGAAGATAACTGTACAGTTGTTAGGTGGGAGCCAGATAGGTTTCTCTGAAGAGATGAGTTTTTAGGGATTGTCTGAAGGTGGACAAAGTTGGAGAAAGTTGGACAGATTGGGGTAGAGCATTCTAGAGGATGGGAGAGGCTATGGCGAAGTCCTGGAGGCGAGCATGGGATGAGGTGACAAGGGAGCTAGAGAGCAGGAGGTCTTGGGAGGAGCGAAGAGATTTATTTGGTTGGTATTTTGAGACCAGGTTAGTGATGTAGCTGGGGGCCAGGTTGTGGATGGCTTTGGAGATGTTGTAGAGGTTGAGGTGCAAAATTTTAGATAGCAATTGGATTTGGGGCCCGAAAGGTTAGTTTGGAGTCCAGGATTACACCTATGACCTTGGAGTGGGGGGGCAGGTTGATAGTTGAGCTGTTGATTTTGACAGAGAAATCTGGGGAAGTGGCACGAGGGGGAGAAAATATCATAAGCTCGGTTTTGGATAGGTTGAGTTTGATAAAGTGATGTGACATCCAGACTGATAGGTCTGTTAGTAATTTGGTGATGCGTGAGGAGACAGATGGAGAGAGCTGGGGGGGTGGAGAGATAAATTTGTGTGTCATCAGCATAGAGATGATACTGAAAGGCGTGGGAGGCAATCAACTGACCCAGGGAGGCGGTGTAGATTATGAAAAGGAGAGGTCCAAGAACAGAACTTTGGGGAATACCGACAGAGAAAAGAAGAGGAGACGAGGAAGTAGAGTTGTAAGTGACACTGAAGAAGCGGTGGGATAGGTAGGATGAGAACCAGCGAAGAGCACAGACACGGAGACCAAAGGAGTGGGTTTTTTGAGGAGGAGGGGGTGGTCCACTGTGTCAAAGGCAGCAGTGAGGTCCAGGAGTAGTAGTACAAAATAGTGTCCATTGGTTTTAGAAGTTAGTAGGACATTTGTGAGTGTAAGGAGAGCAGTTTCCGTGGAGTGTTGAGGATGAAATCTGGACTGAAGGGAATCAAGAAGTTTTTCATGGTCAGATGGTCACTCAGTCAGTTGTAGACCAGTCTTTTGAGGAGTTTGGAGGAGAAGGGGAGTAAGGAGATGGGGCGTAGGTTGTTAAGACTGGTGGGGTCCAGTGAGGGCTTTTTAAGGATAAGGCCTCATTTACACTGCTGCTGGTAAACTGACGTTTTGAGGCATTTGGGCGTTTTTTTCAGCTGCCCCTGAACTTTCCTCTATGTTATCTTATCAGTACATTTACACAGGGTCATTTCAGGTCGTTTCCAGGCAGTTGAGTTTAAAGGCTTTTTTGGAACGCAAAAAAAATGGGTTCAAATGCCAGTTCAGCTTGTAAACGCGCCTAAACACGGTAACTCGCGTCTAGAACCGTTTCGTTTACAGGCGTAAATTTTTTTAAACGCTCCTAGACGCAATGTGGCAAAACACCGCTAAACGCGGCATTCAAAATGCGGCAAAACGGGCATTTTAGACGCCAGCTTGTAGCTGTCAAAAAAAATCGTTCATGGGAGGTTGATATAGCATCCCGTGTAAATGGAGCCTAAGGGTGACTAATGCATGTTTTAGAGAGTTTGGGAAGATGCCAGAGAGGGAAAGGTTGAAAATGTGAGTTAGAGAATGTAGAATCGAGTCAGAGGGTGAGCATAGCATTTGCGAGGTAGCAGGATCCAGGGGGCAGGGGGTTAGATGGGTGTTCAATAAAAGTTTAGCAACCTCGCTAATACTACCAGGGTTGAATGTGGAAAGTAGTGATTGTATCTGTGGACATGGGGTGTTGAGTGGGGGTGGTTTATGAGCATTGGAGAGTTCCTCACAAATGTTATCAATCTTAGTTTTAAAGTGATTGGCAATCTCCTGGGCAGTGAGTGAATTAGAGGATGGAGGCAGTGGAGGACAGAGTAGAGTGTTAAAGGTCGAGAAGAGTTGCCGGGGACTGGATGATAATGTGTTAATGAGTGTGATAAAGTAGGTCTGTTTGGCAGTTTGGAGGCAAGAATAGTATTTTAGGAGGGCAGATTTGTAAGGTTTGAAGTTCTTCTTGGAGCTTAGTCTTATGTCACAGGCTCTCAAGAGCATGGCTATGTTTTCTGAGACTTCTGGTGTTGTCTGTTTTACAGGGTTGTAGCTGCCGGGCCTGAATCTGCGTGTAGTGAGGGGGCAAGCTTGTCTATGGAGGATGACAGTGAGCTGTTGTAGACGAGTGGGGATAGGTTGGGGCAGGACAGGGGTGAGATTTTGTCATAGAGGGGATCTGTAGCAGAGTAGAGAAGAGAAGGGCTGAAGTGGCGAAGGTTTGATTATGAATTTTTGTTCAAATTTCGCACCATTAGTGGGCCGCAGCAATGGACGATTTTAATGTGGCCATCAAATTTGAGTGATCGGGCATGTTGGAAATTTTTTGAAAAATTAACAAATTTCTAATCAATGATGAGAGAATCGTGTGAGAAATATAATCAAATAAGATATGCGCATGAGCTGTTATCTAGAAAGAAAGACGATTCCTATCTACAAAATGTATTTTCTGTAGCAACATGAGGTATAATTGAAGACTTGGTTGGTCGAATTTTGAAATCAATGGTGGCATCATCGGATTACAAATCACACAAAATTTCTGATTTTCTAAAGGAAATCAGTTCAGAATTTGACCCGTGTATGGCCTGCATAAGTCATCTGCTATTGTTATTCAGTACTGCAGTTTAGGTTTCTGCTGTGCACACCTGAACTTATTAGTGTACTTCAAAGAAAGGCCAGAATGGTATGCCTGAGCCTGATCAACAGGTTTGACTATTTCCTCATGGCTTTGATAGAGGTCTGTCTTTGACTGTCTGCCTGTTCATGCTTTAGATATTCCTGTGTATTGTTTGGACTGTATTTGGTACAGCTTGTCTTAATCTTTGGCCTGTTATGTCTATTACTGTCAATCATTGCTCCATTTACTTGACAGAAACCTGGGCTTATGAAAGATAATAGTGCTGACATATTTTCCTCTGCTAGATGCTGTGTTCAAAAGTCATGTATGAGGAGCAGGTAGCTATAAAATTCCCATCGTGTGCGACTGCAGGTCCCACTCTGATCAATTACTAACCGGTGAAGTATCTCAAATCAAGTCCATCGTATCATTTAACCCCTTCAGCCCCAGAAGGTTTAACCCCCTTCATGACCAGGCAATTTTTTGCAATATGGCACTATCTTACTTTAACTGATAATTGTGCGGTCATGCAACACTGTACCCAAATAAGATTGATGTCTTTTTTTACCACAAATAGAGCTTTCTTTTGGTGATATTTGATGACCTCTGTGTTTTGTTTTTTTTTGCGCTATAAACAAAAAAAGGCTGACAATTTTGAAAAATTTTTTTTTTTACTTTATGCTGTAAAACACATCCAATAAAAACATGTAAAAAAAATCAAATTTATTAATGAATTTAGGCCAATATGTATTCTGCTACATATTTTTGGTAAAAAAAAATCCCAATAAACGTATATTGATTGGTTTGTGCAAAAGTTATAGCTTCTACAAACTATGGGATACATTTATGGAATTTTTATTTATTTTTACTAGTGATGGCGGCAATCAGCGCTTTTTAGGAGGACTGCGACATTGCGGTGGACAAACCAGACACCTAACTGACACTTTTGAAACTTTTTGGGGACCAGTGACACTAATACAGTGATCACTGCTAAAAAAAATGCACTGCCACTGTACTAATGACACTGGCAGGGAAGAGGTTAACAGGGGTCAAAGGGTTAAATGTGCTCCTAGGGGATGCTTTCTAATTGTAGGGGGGAAGTGCTTTGACTAAGGGAAGACATAGATCTTAGCAGAAACACAAGATTTCTATCTTTCCCTCTCACAGAATGGCAGTCTGCCTTGTTTACAAACCACCATTCTGCCTCCCCTGAGGACAATTGGCATGTCCCCATTGTCTGTCTGCCGGTCCTGCCAATTAGCTCATGCTGTGTCCAATCAGACCTAGTGCTCAAATCACGTACAGGTATGTTATTTTGTGCCGAAGGGCCACCCTGCCACAGTATATCTGTGTTGGGCGCTCCATAAGCCCTTACCCAGGGGCAACATTTCATATACCTCTCTGCAAGATGCATTTGAGGCCTCAAACACACGGGTGCCTGAGAAAAAATAAGCAAAATGTTGGGTCCGACATTTTGGAAAAATCTGCGTTTTTTATCAACGTTTTGCATCGGCGTTAGTGAGTGTCGGCGTCAATAGGCGTTTTTAAAAAAAAAATCAGTCCTCTGCTATTTTTCAACCTAAAAACGTTGGCGTCAAAAAACGCCGGTTAACGCTGGTACGGCAAAAAAAACCCGCCAAAACGCTACAGCCTCAGAACGCACTGGTCTCGCGTTCTAGAAACAGCTCACTAACGCCGACGCCCTCTACTGCTCAAAATCGTCAGCGTTTTTAGAGGGCCATTGAATAACATAGAGAGCTGCAAAAAAATCCCCAAAAAATTGGCGTCAAAAAACGCCCCTGTGCATGAGGCCTTAAAAGAGAGAAAGAAAATACAGAAGAAGAAAAGAGGGTTGACAGTACGAAAATGTAGGATATGTGAAAGAAATAAACAAACCATTTACAAAGTAAAAGCCAGTCAAGGTAATATTTTTTCCTAAGCAACTAGGTTTGCACCCTCTGTTCCCCGCACTTTGGAAGCTCTGACACTTTTGTTTTAATAATCTGGTCACCTTATTCTACAGACCCTGGCCGGACCAAGCCAGCACGTACATCTGATTCTTTCTCCATTTCTTAATATCAGGCTGCTCTCAGCCGATAAACATTCACAACAGAGTGATGATAATGACAGCATGAAGCACGGCAACATATTATTCCAACATTGCAAACATTGTCAGCCTTGTTTGTTTTCAATTGCCCGTGTTTGATTGGAACAACAGGCACTGCCAGCTGATGATTTAAATGAGTCATCTGTGCTTGCCTCCAAAGTTCTATTTCCAATTGAATCTTTTCATCTTCTTATAGAGTGTTGATGAAAATAATCAGCGACTATCACATACAATTATATCAGGGGAGGTCTAATTCAATGTTCTCCTGTTTAAAGGACATCTTGTTCTCGTACAAAAAAAAAGTTCTTGACTAGGAAAACAAAAACTTACCTTAGTTATCCCAACAATATTACTTTTGCTGGTTATAATTTAAAGGTGAATTGCCATTTATATCATGTTGTTTTCAGACAACGTAAAGGTTTTACCCCATTGTAATGTACATGCTGATAACTAAGGCTAGGTCCACATGTACACTCGTATGCACACGTCACGGAGGCCGCAGCCTATTCATTTGAATGGGCTACAGTGCCCGCAAGAAACGCGAGGAAAGAAGTCCCAGCACTTTTTTTAAAAACTATGCTGCAGCCCCACACAGTCCTGCATGCGGGTGCTGATGCATGGGGTGCCATTAAGAATTAATTACACCCCCGCACATCTGCTTAAAAAGCAGTGCATTGTGTGTGTGTCCAAAACACAAAATTTTGCATGGGTTCCCGTCTACATATGTAGACCTAAGCTTCAAGAACATATAATAAGGAATCATTTTAAATGCTTTTTTATTCTTTTCTTTTTTTTTCAATCAGATAAATTCATATTTTGTTTTTATTATCTCTAAAGTGGAAGAAAAGCCTAATTATACATTTTCTTAAAAATGCTCCCGCCCCTTCCTCCTACCAATCCCACCTAACCTGTATAAAAATCCCACAGCTCAGTCTCCTCTGTGTCAGTGAGCAGCTGCTGCAGGGGAGAGAAGGGAGCGCCGAGTACAACTATGGGTGATGACTCCCAGAATTCACAGCTGTTGTTGATCACTCCCTTACACACAGCTGCAGGATGATGTGACCAAACCAGAGCTGAGTGAAAATAAGTAAGCTTAAGGGTTTTTTATACAGGTTAGGTAGGGCAGGTAGAAGAAGGGGGAGGTAAAATTTTAAAGAATAGTTATAGTTGGGGTTTTCTTTAGGCAGCCATATTGTTCAGCTATGCCCCCTATGACCTCCTGAACACCATATGATATGGACATACGTATACTGTAGGCATAAATGTGTATATGTTCTAAAACTGTAAAAATGTGATCACTGACTGCCAGTGACAGTTCTCATCGTGCAATAAAAAAATGTTGTTTGTTGCTCTACACAGTTATTTGTTCAGGCTCTTTTTAACAAAAAAACTAAATAATGCACTTTGGCTGGAGTTAGATTTTAACCACTTGAGGATTTGGAGCATAAGAAATGCATCATATAAAATGTCATCTCTTTCTTTCTGCTCCTCTTTCCCCCCTGCTGTTATGGGCAATTACCAGCTGTCAAAATGACAGCTGGGAATTGCTTGGTATTAGACAACAGAGGCAACTGACAAAATGCAGTTGTTTCTTTGCAAAACAACACTTGTCTGCAAGTGCCATTGAGTTAATATAATGCAATAATGTATTATTTTATTGTAATTCCAGTTTAATGTATATGTAGATCATAGATTTGACTGTTAATCTGCATATGATATCGCTATAAAAAAACTTTTACCAGCTCTCCTGGAATATGGTCCATGAAAAATTGACAAGTATCCTCAGAGACAAACAAGCCAGATTTGAAAAAATGTGGACTCCCTTGATTAAATACTTTCAAGCCCCCTAGCTCCTGGGAATCTTGCGGTCAGGGGCCTGGATTGAGGGAACCGATTCTTGTTCTTTTTCTGTCCTTTTTTTCTTCTTCTTTTTACCCCTTTCCTCTTTCTTACGATTTGTGGTTTTAGTTACATGGATGCAAATGGAAAGTCCATAGAGCTTCTCATACTTCAATACCCATATGGGAGCAAGGCACTGTGCTAGAATAACTTCGGCTATAAGTGCTCCCACATCTTTCATGCTACTGTGTTAACACTTGACTGTCTGTTGAAGTAATGTTCTTCCAAGTCATGTCTTTGCCCTGTAATTGTTATAGAGTGATTACATTTACCTTGCTCATGCCTTGGGCAAGCAGTAGCCCAATTTGGTAGGATCAACCTTTTAAACCTATTTTTTTAGATTCAATAATTCTTTATAGAGTGCAATGTATACATTACAAAAAAAAAAGAGGACAACCCGGCAGTACACTTGCACAGTGAGGTGTACCTGATAACAAAGATGTGAGTTTACATTTCTTCTCAGGTTGAGGCAAGCATACAAGGTACAAATAATATTTGTACATTTTTATAAGATAGGTTTAGAGAGAGAAAGGAAAGGCATAGACCAAAGTTGGAGAACAGTGAGAAAAAGGTAGAGATAACCAGAAATCAAATATCTCTACTAAAGGAGAAGAAATTTATGGAGAGCACTGATGCATATCTGGTAGCAGATCACAAGAGCACATTATTTAGCAAGGTGAGGTAATAGATCTACTGAGCAAGGTTAGGTAGTGCTAAAGGGTCCGTTCTGAAAGCTTAGTGTTTGGATTAGATCAATTCAGATTTCATTAGTGCAAGTGGGGTTTAATAACCAAGGATTCCACATTTTTTGAAATTTAGAGCGTGTGAAGTGTGCTTTCAAAAACATATATTCCAAATGAGCATGGTCATTTAAAATTTGAATAGAGGAATAAAGTGCGGGAGGTTCCTTATCCTCCTAGTTAATGGCGATAGAGAGCCTAGCAACAATTAAAACATTGTAATTATGGTGTGGAGTTAAGAAGGCCATGTGTTAATGCCTACTCCTAAAAGTGCTAACTTGGGATCTGGAATACAAGGAGTATTAGTTATGTTTGACAGTAGGAGTACAGCCATCCAAAAGTCTCTAAGTAGGTGGCATTCCCATCACACTTGCACCAGAGAGGCAATAGACCCGCGCTGTCACCAGCATTGCTGGGATTGGTTTGGCTAGATCTGCATCTAGAATCTATAGGGGGCGTAGTACCATTTGTGCAAAAGTTTTTGGGCCGATTCCCAATGGGTTATACATTTGGACAGTTTAAGTGGTCTGGAGATTACAAAATTCTACTGTGGTATTGGAGCTGCAAACTGAAAGGTTTGTTCCCAATACGTCATAGTTGATGTCTGGAGAAGATGAGTAGGTTTAAAAGGAAGTTGGTAGATAAAGGATATAGCATTCCTATTTGTGTATTTTGCCTACAACAATGATCTAACCCTTGATCACATTTGAGGGTGCATTCACCTTTTCACATTTGTTTGATACTGTTTGTAAGGAATATTGTTAAATCTTTGAATAAAAATCTATTACAAAAAAAAATTTACCAGGTCATTTTTTTAAAATAAAATATTCTTATTTAAACTCTGTGAACCCTTAGTTTACCCTAATCCATTTTAATTAACTTCTTCCTCATTTCTCCCTTTAGCTATTATTTTTCAATTTTTTTTATTTCTATTTTTTTAACCAGTGTCACAAAACAAGAAGTACAAAATTTTAAAAAAATCCTTGCGGGGCGTGGCCTAGCACCGGAGCATGGTGGCAGCTTAGTGAGAGAGCTCCGTCACCCAGACAGTCCTGCAGAGCCTTCATAAGCGGACCAACCCTCACAATGCCGCTGAAATGGCAGGGAGAGGCACACTAGAGTTGAATGGACCGACACAGTTACGCCAGAACGTTCCGGCTCTCCTCCACTCGCAGCCGCCGGGATCACAGGCCTGCGCGCAGCCGCCAGACCGCGGCCTCGATTTTAGCAATGGCCAGCGGACGCCTCCAAAGCACTACAGCGGCGACCAGGCACCGCCATCATCATCCCCTTTCCTCAGCTTGGCAGACCTGCAGGCAGTGCCACTAGACATCAAAAGCACCCTGGCTGCAGTGATCTCAGACCTACAGGTGGACATTAGAGGGATGGCAAACAGGGTGGAACAGGTGGAAGCAGCAGCAGCAACACATGGAGCGGCGATACACCAGGTACACAGTGTGATTGATGTGCATGCACAACACTTGCTTGAAATGCACCGCCATTTAGAAGATATTGACAACAGAGGCCGCAGACATAATCTACGCTTCAGGGGTATTCCCGAAATGGTTGAGGGCCCCCAAGTACAACAAACAGTCTGGGCGATCTGCAACACTTTACTAGGCAGACCTCCAGACACTCCAGTAGACATGGAGCGCTGCCACAGAGCCCTCAGACCCAGAGGCAGAGACTCGGACCCCCCCAGGGATATTATTTGTTGCCTGGTGAATTTCAGTATGAAAAAGGACATTTTAAGACAAGCGCGGAACCAGGGCCAGCTACAGCATGAGGGAAACCCCATACAAATATTCCAAGACCTGTGCGGCCATCACGTTACAGCACAGAAGGGAGCTTAGACCATTGCTACAAGTCCTGAGGGATAGACACATCATATACAGATGGAAGTTCCCATTCTGTCTGACAGCAACAACAGGCACCAGAACGGCGTCCCTCCGCATACCGGCGGATTTGTCCGAATTCTGTGACACGCTAGGCATCCCCAGAGTATCAGTGCCGGAGTGGTATGGAGCATTCCTCAAGTCAGAGCCCTGGATAACCCCACAAGCAGGCCTGACGCCACGCTCTCAGCGCCACAGGCAGAGACGCCGCAGATCATCCTCACTTTCGTCGCAGAGAGGACTGGACGACATAACGGACCGAGAGCCCGATGCCTCTCCGTCATCCCTGCGGAGGAAAACAAACGCCTAAGAGATCACTCATTCACCGCTCAGGCCATCCCTGTCTGTTCAGGTTTGTTGTTTTAACTAGCAGGATGCGCCTCAATGTTGACGGGCCCTTAGCCTATTTTCTTATTTTTGTTGCCTGTTCTTCTTCATGGTTCCCTACAAACTATACAGACTAAAACTTGTCACAGCTTCAACTCGTCCTGGAGATGGCACACGTAAAGGACAGCATGCAAGGCCCTCAAACCACAAAGTGGGGACCCAAAGCATTCCTAGCAGCAATCATAAAGAGGCTCCCTAACACAACACGCCACATTCTTTCTTATTGCAGCACCAAGCTGTATGGTCGCAGGGGCCCCGTCATCTGGTCAGAAACGCCATTGTATCTTTACCTACCAGTGATACCCTGATCCGGCCAGCGGGGAGACAGAGAGCTTTGGTCAACCAACGGTGATGTACAATCCCAGGCCCCCATAGGCCTGGTCCGAGGAGGATGCAGCCAAAACGATCTAACACAACATGTGTGAAGTTCCAGCCTAGAGAAGCCGAAAACGGACTAGGAATGCCTTCTGCTCGCCCTACTACAGCAAGCCCTCAGGACGATCCCATACTGGCGAGACTTCGACACAAAGACATCAGTCCCTCTTATTGACTGTTGGAACAGTATCCGCATATCCCAAGAACATCTTGTAGAGTAGAGATCTGAACGTTTTCCTGTGGGTAGGGCCAGAGGGACCATCCAAGTACGACCTCATGCTGGCGTCTTGCCCATATCTTTCCAAGGGGCCGAGACTTACTCCTCTTGGCTGCACCCGCAGATCAGGTTTCTGGTACTTACCCCTTTCCCCTTATCTTCTTTTGTCCATCTTTATCTTCTAGGGTCATGAAGGCTCAACCATGGTTGTGATGGGCAAAGAATCATTCCAACTTGTCTACCTAGGACGAGATTGGACGTGAAAGAGGGCCTCTGCTATATACACAGTGTTATTTCCTTGCTGCAGAATAACAAGGTGACTCCAAATGATAGGACTGTAACCCACTGGTGCAATGGAGCCCCATCTTCACTGTGATGTCGCTCCGCTGCTCCCCAGGTGAGATTAACCACGCATCCAGACTCTGCAAACTGTGATTTAGCTGTTAAATGGTTAACCAATTTAAGTGTACTAAGTGATATTTTGACTTGGTGTTCAGACTGGGCGGGGGAACCCCACCCCTCGGGCACGCCTACCAGAGGCACACGGGCAATCGCTGGGTTGTGGCTCTGGGGGGCGCGTTTGGGGTCGGGGGGGCTGCAATGGTCTCTTGTCTGACCCCTCACCGCCGGGAGTTGCTATAGCGGGAGGAGGGTTGAACGGGGACATGGTGGGGTGCTTCGCTGTCTCCGTCTAGGGGACGAGACGCGCACACCAGCCCTGCCCAGACTTAAATGTAACTGTTTTGGTTTGATTACTTATGGAGGTTGGTCCATTAAACACAGGCCACAGAAGCAGGCAGTTCTGGGTGACCATAGCCTACTACTACCCCAGTGTTGTTTCACTTTCCCTCCTCAAGGTAACAGGCTTTCCTCGAACCCTCCGGCCTCCCAACCCCCACCCCCTTTTCCCCAACATGTGGAACAGCAGGACTGCTTCCCCCTCCGGTTCTTAGAGAGAGTCTAGTGCTCCATCCCCTGATAGGGGCTCCCTTATTCAGGAGACTCTGCCTATCGCTTCGACTGACCGGGGTCCTCAAAGCCCCGGCTCCCAACCCTCCTTTGAGTAAAATCCCCACACCTTCTTGCACCTTGGCCAGATCTGGAGAGCTCGTGCTCTTGGGAACCTGTCAGTGGGTCCCTCAATAAACGAAGTTCCAGACCACCTAACATTAACAATCTGATTAGGTAACTCCGACAGATAGAAACATGTCAAACCCTCCCGCACGATCAGCCCCTCTCTCCCTGAAGATCTGCTCACACAACGTTAAAGGGCTAAACGTACCAGAGAAGAGAAGTAGTGTACTGGCGGAGGAACACCGATTGCGGGTACACGCCCTTTTCCTGCAAGAAACGCATTTCCAGGCAAACAAGATACCCCGACTATACAATCACAGATTCCCCAGGGTGTACCACTCGGCGTGTCAGGACTCCAAGACGAAGGGTGTTTCGATCTTCCTTTCGAAGTCCTTTAACTTTAACGTCACGGATCAGCTACTCGATCCGGAAGGCAGATTCGCATTCTTGAAGGTTGAGTGGAACAACAAACCGTTAACGTTGGCAAATATATACTGCCCCAATGTTAAACAAGTGGCCTTCCTCAGGGAGACCTTGATGAAACTTACATTATTTAAAACGGGCCTACTAATTATGGGGGGAGACTTCAACATTCCATTAGACCCGCTGGTAGACACATCCTCGGTCACCTCAGTAATGTCATTCGCGGCCCTCAGACAAATTAAACTCCAGTTAGCCTCCCTCACCCTGCACAATACGTGGAGAACACTTCACCCGCGAGAACGCGACTATACTTTCTACTCCGCACCTCACTGACGCTACTCGAGAATAGACTATTTATTCATACAGCAGACCGACCTGCATTACCTCCAACAAGCCACAATCGAAACACAGTTTCTGCCAGACCACAACCCTATCACAGCCACTCTAGCCTTCCCGACCACATGCACCTACACGAAACTCTGGAAATTGGAGGCATCCCTCCTCACGGACCTAAGTAACTCGGTACGCGTGAAACAAGAAATTGCAGAATTTTTCCAACGAAATGACACTCCCGGGGTCTCCCCAATGTCCCAATGGGAAGCACATAATTGCGTTGTTAGGGGAGTGCTCCTCTCCATGGCAGGGCAAAGGAAAAGGGAACACTTAGCATTAGTGAATGACTTGACCTCTAAAATTCGTGCACTGGAGGCCAAACACAAACGCTCCCTTGTGGCCGATATCGCTCAGGAGTTGGCGGATACCCGTGCACTCTTGACTGACGAACCGTATAGAAAGGCTAGGCGTCAAATGACTCTCACACATCGCCTGTTCTACGAACAGGGCAATAAACCGGGCAGGCTTCTAGCCAGGGCAACTCAGCAGCGTAAACTGGCCACTACAATTCATCACATAGTCGACCCCTCAACCAAAACACATACCAGTAACGAGGCGATAGCCCAACAATTCCAAACCTATTATGGAAACCTGTACAACCTACAACAGCATAGATCCGACAAGGCAGAAATCTCAAAACGCTCGGACATTATTCAGGCCTTCTTACAGCAGTATAGCCCCGCAGCCTTATCAGCCGCCGAAGCAAAAGCTTTGGACTCGCCCCTGACCGTGGAGGAACTCCTGACCGCAGTAAAAAGCAAAGGCCCGGATGGCTTCACAACGGCCTATTATAAAGCATTCCATGATCTCCTGACTCCTCACTTCCTCAGAGCCTTTAATTCTCTAGACTCAACACCCTGTGACTCGCCGCGCCTCCTGGAGGCTTATATCGCGGTCATCCCGAAAGATGAGAAGGACCCCACTAATGTTACTAGCTATCGCCCTATATCCTTGCTTAATGCTGACGTTAAACTCTTTGCAAAAATACTGGCAACTTGATTATCCGCCCACATACAGATTTGAATACACCTGGACCAAGTGGGGTTTGTTCCTGGACGTGAAGCCAGGGACAACACCATCAAAGCCTTAAATCTCCACCACTGGCTCACCTCGCACAAACAGGAAGGTTTTTTCCTGTCGGTGGACGCGGAGAAGGCATTTGACATGGTGTCCTGGGACTATATGGAGGCGGTACTGAGTTCCATTGGGCTTGGACCCCGCATGCTCGCGCTTATCATGTCACTCTATGCGAATCCCAGTGCAAAAGTGAAAGTAAACGGACACCTGTCAGACGCCTTCTCCATCCGCAATGGTACCAGGCAGGGGTGCCCCTTTCCCCCTTACTATATATCCTCACGCTTGAACCTCTACTACGCTGCATAAGAGCCAATCCAGATATAAAGGGGATACAGGTTCATGATCGGGAATATAAGATTGCGGCCTTTGCGGACGATGTTTTGCTCTTCCTCTCCGCTCCATTAAGGTCTCTACCCATTCTCCTTCAAACCTTTGAACAATTCAGAAAGATCTCGAATTTAAAACTTAACTACACCAAGTCATTTGCGTTAAATGTTTCCCTGCCTTAGCGAAGCAATGCCAAAACAATTTCCCATTTCGTTGGAAAAGTGATGCAATTACATACCTTGGCATTCAATTGCCAACACACTTGTCAGAACTCTATCGTAGGAATTTCCTAATGGAGCTGCAGGTCATTAAACAGGATACTCAAAAATGGGGGAAATCTCACATTTCGTGGTTCGGGAGAGCATCTATCCTTAAAATGACAGTGCTCCCTCGCCTCCTGTATAAACTCCAAACCATACCAGTGCGCCTCCCGCCCACTTTCTTTACCATGTACAAAGCTATGTGTAGGGCCTTTTTATGGCATAACAAACCTGCAAGAATAGGATGGAACAGACTGGTACTGCCCAAGTCCAAGGGGGGGATCGGTCTTCCCGATATCCAGCGCTACTACTGGGCAACGCATCTAGCCCGAATTGTTGACTGGAAAGTCCATGCCAGGTGTAAGAGCTGGGTGTCGCTGGAAGAGGAGATGACAGGCATCACCCTGGGTGTGGCCCCATGGGTGCAAGCGAGGTCTCTCCCACAGATGACCTTGGAACACCCGACTATTGGACCTGCCCTCCACGTCTTTGACAAAGCTTGCGCGGTATATTGAAATCAATGGGGACCCGAGCTTTTAGACACAAAAATGGCTGTGACAAAGTCCTGGAAAGCCCTAGAGGGCTGCAAAAGGAAGTAAAATGGGGGTAAGGGTAGGGCAAGTGCCATACAAAAAAATGGGGATGGGGAAAATAATTTAAAATCAAATAAAAAAATGGGAAGGGGGTGGATGTGGAGTAGGAGCCTAGAGGTTGACTAGGCCGTGACCGTGGTAGTGTAGGTGGAAGTGGCGGTGGTAGAGGAGTAGGAGGAGGTAGCCAACATGGTATTTTTTTTTGTATTGAGGCCTATTCAAAAAAAGAAGTATATGAATGGCTGTGTGAGTCCGGTCTAAATGTTTATTCTGCACAAGGTACAGACAAGTCTTGTGGGATCCATGCCTGATTCATTTTAATAAAGGTTAGCTTGTCCACGTTGGATGTGGACAAACGGCTCCACTTGTCTGTGATAACGCCCCCTACCGTGCTAAACACACGTTCCGACAATACACTGGCTGCAGTGCAGACCAGCACCTCCAAGGCATAAAGGGCAAGCTCAGGCCATGTGGCCAATTTGGAGACCCAGAAGTTGAATGGGGCAGACCCATCAGTC
>BLSH010435789.1:1364715-1388552 GCA_018402905.1 Glandirana rugosa
TGAATCCAGGCACTCCACCCTACGCAGGTTAAAGGTCTCAAAGCACATCCACGTACACCAGCCCTTCCGATCTCACCGGCACTATCCCAACACCAGACTGTCTTTGACACAAAGTTAACACCGAACAACCTCCATTACGTCCAGCCAGACGACATACTTATTTATCAGGTAAGAGCTCATCGCGGCCACTCCACGCCTCATCTTTCATATCAGCGCAAGAGCGCTCACTTCACAAGAGGTGCATAGCACGTCCCACTCCCTCCGATTGACCTCAAGTTAAACAGACTCCCGGCGCTTACGAGTGGAACAACAAACCGTTAACGTTGGCAAATATATACTGCCCCAATGTTAAACAAGTGGCCTTCCTCAGGGAGACCTTGATGAAACTTACATTATTTAAAACGGGCCTACTAATTATGGGGGGAGACTTCAACATTCCATTAGACCTGCTGGAAGACACGTCCTCGGGCACCTCGGTAATGTCATTCGCGGCCCTCAGACAAATTGAACTCCAGTTAGCCTCCCTCACCCTGCACGATACGTGGAGAACACTTCACTCGCGAGAACGCGACTATACTTTCTACTCCGCACCTCACCGGCGCTACTCGAGAATGGACTATTTATTCATACAGCAGACCGACCTGCATTACCTCCAACAAGCCACAATTGAAACACAGTTTCTGTCAGACCACAACCCTATCACGGCCACTCTAGCCTTCCCGACCACATGCACCTACACGAAACTCTGGAAATTGGACGCATCCCACCTCACGGACCTAAGTAACTCGGTACACGTGAAACAAGAAATTGCAGAATTTTTCCAATGAAATGACACTACCGGGGTCTCCCCAATGTCCCAATGGGAAGCACATAAGTGCGTCATTAGGGAAGTGCTCCTCTCCATGGCAGGGCAAAGGAAAAGGGAACACCTAGCATTAGTGAATGACTTGACCTCTAAAATTTGTGCACTGGAGGCCAAACACAAACGCTCTCTTGCGGCAGATATCGCTCAGGAGTTGGCGGATACCCGTGCACTCTTGACTGACAAACTGTATAGAAAGGCTAGGCGAAGAATGACTCTCACACATCGCCTGTTCTATGAACAGGGCAATAAACCAGGCAGGCTTCTAGCCAGGGCAACTCAGCAGCGTAAACTGGCCACTACAATTCATCACATAGTCGACTCCTCAACCAAAACACATAACAGTAACAAGGCGATAGCCCGAAAATTCCAAACCTATTATGGAAACCTGTACAACCTACAACAGCATAGATCCGACAAGGCAGAAACCTTGAAACGCTCAGACATTATTCAGGCCTTCTTACAGCAGTATAGCCCTGCAGCCTTATCAGCCGCCGAAGCAAAAGCTTTGGACTCGCCCCTGACCGCGGAGGAACTCCTGACCGCAATAAATAGCACAAAACCGGGCAAAAGCCCAGGCCTGGACGGCTTCACGACGGCCTATTATAAAGCATTCCACGGTCTCCTGACTCCTCACTTCCTCAGAGCGTTTAATTCTCTAGACTCAACACCCTGTGACTCGCCGCGCCTCCTGGAGGCTTATATCGCGGTCATCCCGAAAGATGAGAAGGACCCCACTAATGTTACTAGCTATCGCCCTATATCCTTGCTTAATGCTGACGTTAAACTCTTTGCAAAAATACTGGCAACTCGATTATCCGCCCACATACCAATTTGGATACACCTGGACCAAGTGGGGTTTGTTCCTGGACATGAAGCCAGGGACAACACCATCAAAGCCTTAAATCTCCACCACTGGCTCACCTCGCACAAATAGGAAGGTTTTTTCCTGTCGGTGGACGCGGAGAAGGCGTCTGACAGGGTGTCCTGGGACTATATGGAGGCGGTACTGAGTTCCATCGGGCTTAGACCCCGCATGCTCGCGCTTATCATGTCACTCTATGCGAATCCCAGTGCAAAAGTGAAAGTAAACGGACACCTGTCAGACGCCTTCTCCATCCGCAATGGTACCAGGCAGGGGTGCCCCCTTTCCCCCTTACTATATATCCTCATGCTCGAACCTCTACTACGCTGCATAAGATGACGTCACTATGACGAAACGCGTAAGGCGGAGCCAGTGAGGGTCATTACGTACTTCCGGCTTGAGACTGGTGGAACACAGGAAGCCTCATATGATCCACCTGTCTGACTTCCACTAGGAGACTTTCTCAAAGCCTAACCGTGAGTCTATACTACTTTGCAGCAATTGCTGCCTCTGATTACTTTTACATTGGAGTCTCTTCTTTGTTATATGTGGATCTGCCTTGACACGAGGGAGTGACCGAGAGGGGTTCCTTTCGTGACGGAGCGCAAGTAAGGAAACAGGTCCACGGGAGAGCTGACTTGGCGATCCCGGTCTGAGCAGACCTTCATTTACAGGAGTTGGCTCAAAAAAATCCCTGTAAACATACCTGTGAGGTTTGAAATTCTAAAATTCTGGTACAGCGTTGCACTGCTTGCACTTTCACTTATTTGCACTGTTTTATATGCACATGTTTGGTGTTTTTGCATTTTATTGACACAATATCTGCACCTTAATTTCATTTATATATAATTGATGAATTTACTGCATTCCCGGTTTTTTACATAAATCTCTTTTTTACATTTTTTACATATTTTATTTTATATATATTTTTTATATGAATTATATTATTAGCACTCAGTAATCAATTCTCACCAACCCATCCTGCTTTATAGCACAAAACACAGACAGCGCCAAGCTCACTTCTTTTATCAGATTTTTATACGCTGCATAAGAGCCAATGCAGATATAAAGGGGATACGGATTCATGATCGGGAATATAAGATTGTGGCCTTTGCGGACGATGCTTTGCTCTTCCTCTCCGCTCCATTAATGTCTCTACCCATTCTCCTTCAAACCTTTGAACAATTCAGAAAGATCTCGAATTTAAAACTTTACTACACCAAGTCATTCGCGTTAAATGTTTCCCTGCCATCAGCCCTAGCGGAGCAATGCCAAAACAATTTCCCATTTCGTTGGAAAAGTGATGCAATTACATACCTTGGCATTCAATTGCCAACACACTTGTCAGAACTCTATCGTAGGAATTTCCTAACGGAGCTGCAGGTCATTAAACAGGATACTCAAAAATGGGGGGAATCTCACATTTCGTGGTTCGGGAGAGCATCTATCCTTAAAATGACGTTGCTCCCTCGCCTCCTGTATAAACTCCAAATCATACCAGTGCGCCTCCCGCCCGCTTTCTTTACCATGTACAAAGCTATGTGTAGGGCCTTTTTATGGCATAACAAACCTGCAAGAATAGGATGGAACAGACCGGTACTGCCCAAGTCCAAGGGGGGGATCGGTCTTCACGACATCCAGCGCTACTACTGGGCAATGCATCTAGCCTGAATTGTTGACTGGAAAGTCCATGCCAGGTGTAAGAGCTGGGTGACGCTGGAAGAGGAGATGACAGGCATCGCCCTGGGCGCGGCCCCATGGGTGCAAGCGAGGTCTCTCCCACAGATGACCTTGGAACACCCGACTATTGGACCTACCCTCCACGTCTTTGACAAAGCTTGCGCGGTATATTCGGTCTCGACACGTATCGGTCCTCTCACTCCCATTAGGAACAATCCAGACTTCACCCCGGGCCTTTCCCCCAGCTTTCTCCAGGCGGAGTGGCCACAAAGGGAAATCCTAGCTAAGCATGTCTTTAGCAATGGGCGCCTCCTGAAGCAATCGGAGCTTGCGGAACAATCAAACACGGGTCAATTTCCTTTTTGGTCTTACATGCAAATCAGACACTTTGTCTCGGAGCTCGTTCGCAAAGGAGACCTCACAAGAAATCTGACAACCTTCAAATCACTTTGCACAAGTGGTACAGCCCAAAGTCACGTAATCTCTTCCCTGTACGCTGGAATGTTCGGAGATCCCATGGCTATTACGAGGGCAGAACGAGCCTATTGGGAAACTGCCTTGGAAACAGAGATCAACGAGGAAAGTTGGGACCGGATAAACTTATATATGCACAAGGGATCTCGGAACGTTTCTGTACAGGAGAACGGATACAAATTGAAATCCCGCTGGTACAGAACTCCTGACATAGTGCATAAATTCTCTCCTGCGATTCCTGAACAATGCTGGAGATGCAGAGAGGAAAAGGGCACCTTCCTCCATGTGTGGTGGGATTGCCCAGCTCTCCAGCCATACTGGAGGAAGGTTCACGAGATAATAACGCAGGTGACATCCCTCCCGGTAGACTTCTCACCAGGACAATTTTTGCTTCACCTGACTAAAATCCCGACAAGACGTTATCATAAATCATTGGCCATGCACCTCATTACGAATGTGTGTTCCGGTGCATTGGAGGTCCACAACTACACCTGTGTTAGCGAAGTGGCTCCGGAGAGTCAACAAGGTGGCGGAGATGGAGGAGTTGATCTTCATCACTCTTGACAAGCTCACACAATACACCACGACGTGGGAACCATGGATCTCCTTTAAAAACACTCAGACTTATCAAGACCTACTCACCTCGAAGCTATAACTGACTGGAAATTCACTGACAGCGGGCTCATTCTGCCCTAGCAGGGGGGCCTATGCTGGGGAGGGTAGCTGGTGAGAACATCACCTCCTCCCTCAGTCACACTCCAGATCTGGCCATCAAGTGCACCCCCCCTATATGTTAGACACCTCCCTGACTTTCGTTCCCTTCCCTATCCCCTCCCCTCAGTAGGTGGTGGTCGGAGTCAGCCCAATATGATCCGACTCCGAATAACAAGTTGACTGTTGTGCAACATGCCAAATGCACCTTTCGATTCAAAACCTCAGCTACACTTGGGATTAGTGCTCTTGTCATGGGAGGTTTCCGGTGACAATTGCACTACATAAATAGAGATCCCTCGATGGACCGAAGCTTCCTTGAACATCCTGACAACGGGATTCCCATGAAGTAGGGGACCCGATGTGAATATTTCTGTACTACATACAATATGCTTGTGACTTTATCTTTTGTAGTTCTAGACTTTGTATTTGAAACTGTTATAACTGAATTTTGTACAAGAAATTTGTATGACCGGAAAAACTCAAATAAACCGTTTATGGAAAAAAAAAATCCTTTTTTTTTTCATTTGTGAATAACTTTGTCATGCTCTGTACTGGAAAAAAAAAAAAAACAGATCTGCATTCCCCCCGAGCTGAGTGCATTCCTGGTGATTTTGAAGCATTTTTCTTTTTTTTTTGGGAGGGGATTAAAGTGTATTACAAGCTTTAAGTAAGTGTTATTGCATGTTTATTTTTTTTTAGGTGGGCAAGGGAAGGAGTGCAGTTCTAGAAGAAAAGAATAGTTATGTGGCTTAAAAAATGTGTGTGTTATATGTTTACAGGTAATAGGTAATAATGTAATAATAGCAAAAAAAATAGCTCATATGATTTTTTCGAGGTCTTAACCTCTTCACGTCCGCGCTATAGCTGAAAGACTTCTACAGCACAGACCTGAATTGCCGGGAGGGCGTCCATGTACATCCTCCCCTTTGTGCGCTTCCCGCGCGCCATCGCGAGTGCACATTGGGGAAGATCTGTGATCGCCGTGTCCCTTGGACACAGCCAATCACAGATCATGTTAAATGACCAATCACAGTGGCCATTTACCACGTGATCGGCGGGTCCAATGAGAAATGATCTCAAACGTAAACATATGAGATCATCTCTTGTCTTTTTTCTCCTCACACAGAGGCCACTGTATGAGGAGAGAGAGAACGTTCTGTGCTGCGATCTATTCAGTGATCTATTTAGTGAGTGAAAAAACACTATTTACTGTGCCCAAATACTGCCCATCACAGTGCCATCACAGTGCCCACTGGTGTCAAGGTACCTATCACTTTTAAAGTGTCACAGTGCCATCTGTCATCAGTGCCACCAGTCAGTGCCACGTGTCATCAGTGCCATGTGTCATCAGTGCCATCAATCAGTGTCACGTGTCATCAGTGCCATCAATTATCAGTGTCACGTGTCATCAGTGCCACCTGACCTGTCATCAGTGCCAGCGTGTCATCAGTGCCATCAATCAGTGTCACGTGTCATCAGTACCATCAATTATCAGTGTCACGTGTCATCAGTGCCACCTGACCTGTCATCAGTGCCATGTGTCATCAGTGCCATCAATCAGTGTCACGTGTCATCAGTGCCATCAATTATCAGTGTCATCAGTGCCACCTGACCTGTCATCAGTGCCAGTGTGTCATCAGTGCCTTGTGTCATCAGTGCCACCTGACCTGTCATCAGTGCCACCTTACCTGTCTTCAGTGTCACCTGTCATCAGTGCCATCAACCATCAGTGTCACTTGTCATCAGTGCCATCAATCATCAGTGCCATGTGTCATCAATGCCACACATCAGTGCCACGTGTCATCAGTGCCATCTGTCAATGTCACATTTCATCAGTGCCACCTGTCATCAGTGTCATCAGTCCCATCAGTGACACGTGTTATCAGTGCTATAAGTGCCCACTTGTGTCACATGCTCAGTGCCATCTGTCATCAGTGCCATAATGTCAGAAGTGCCATCAGTGTCACTGTGTCATAATCACAATCAGTGTCACCTCATACGTGCCATCCATGTCATTAGTGCCAATTAGTGCTGCACATCAACAATGGCTAAAAGATCATTCTCAGCTGAGGAGGCCTACAATATTCTTGAGGCCGATTAGAGCAACGGGAAACTCTCTGCTGCAGATTCCTCTCAAAATTCTGATTCTGCGTCTGAGTTTGATGTGAATTATGGGCCAGTCTCAAGAAGTGAAACACTGATGGACTCAGAAGAGGAATATCGTCCGCCCGCCAGATGAAGGTGTGTTGGTGAGGAGGCAGTACCATCCACCAGCACCGCTGTGCCATCCACCAGCACCACAGTACCCCAAGAGAGGCCAAGTATCAGTGGGGTGTCACCTCAGCCCCAAAGGGTTAGGTCCCATGCCAGCCTTCCCTATTCCCTTCAGCACCCCTTGTGGCTTCCTCCTAATTCAGGAGAAGCTAATATTCCCCCTTTCACTGCCCAGCCAGGGGTACAGGTGGACAAAGAGAATTTCTCACCGATTCATTTCTTTGATTCGATTTTTACGGAGGACATGCTAACATCCATTGTGGCCCAGTGCAACATGGAACATAGAAAGTAATCCAACGTCCTATTATGCCTGTCCCTTTGAGTGGAGAGACCTAACGGTGGAGGAGTTTAATTGGGCCTCACATTCTGCATGGGACTCACCAAAAAAAATGAACTGCGCTCCTATTAGTCCACCCACCCCATCCACCACATGACACTCTTCTCATCGGTAATGCCCAGGACAAGATATTTCATGATTATGAGATTCCTACATTTCCATGATAATACCCAGTGTCCTCCCCGAAATGCCCCAAATTCTGATCGGCTTTATAAAATTGGGCCAATACTCAATTATTTTTCTGAAGTATTCCCCTAATTGTTTACACCGGACCAGCACATATGTATAGACGAATCACTTGTTAAATTTAGCGGCAGGGTGGGAATAAAGCAATTTATCCCCAGTAAAAGAGCCCGCTATAGGGAGAAAGTTTATAAACTATGTGACCAAGCCACAGGGTACACTTACGCCTTCATAGTGTACGAAGGGAAGGACATCCAGCTGCATCCCCCTAATTGTCCAGACTATTTAAGCTCAAGCGGGAAAGTTGTTTGGGACCTCATTTACCCACTCCTGGAGAAAGGCTACCACTTATATGTCGACAACTTTTATACAAGTTTGCCCCTGTTCCAGAACCTTCACAGGAAGAATACGCCAGCATGTGGCACTGTCAGAAAAAACAGGATGGGCTTTCCTCAAAGACTCGTCAACATGAAGCTAAGAAGAGGAGAGACGACGAGTCTGCGGAATGGGGAAATTCTGGCTGTGAAGTGGAGGGCCAGAAGGTATGTCTATATGTTGTCTTCAATCCATAATAATATCCATATCTTGCCACACAACGAACACACCATTGGTAGCATTTTTTTTTGTTCATTTGGCCATGTACAACACCTATATACTATACCACAATTCCACTAAAAACCCCAAACCCTTCCTTGGTTACCAGGAGGAAATCCTCACCACACTTATGTTCCCGAACGGCCCACCAGAAAACATTAGATCCAATGTGGTAAGCAGACTCTCCGAGCATCATTTCCCCGATAAAATACCTCCCAGACCAACAGGCCAAAAACGCCAGAAAAAATGCCGGGTGTGCTCCAGTGGAGGAGTTAGAAGAGACACCACTTTTTATTGTCCCCAGTTTACATCCCAACCAGGCCTCTGCATAGGTGACTGCTTCCGCCATTATCACAATTTAGTAAATTGTTAGTGATTATTAATCCTCAGTTCCTGACATTTACATTCCCACCCCTTATGCCGCTGTTTGCTTTTGAACGGACCCTGGCTTGTTATTTGACCATGCCTTTGCCTGCCGCTTTTGTACATACCTATGCCTGCTCCTGAAATTACCCTGGCTTGTTATTCGACCACGCATCTCCCTTCCGATTCTATACATACCTCTGCCTGATCTGAAACTGACCCTGGGCTGTTTGACCATGTTTTTTGCCTGCCTCTTGGACTGATCTTGTACCCTGCTACTGGAGTAGTGGAATTCATAACACAGGGGTCTCACATATGTGAGAGACTCCAGAATTGTTTTTCTGGATGAAGAAAACTCATTTTTTGTTTTCTCTCTCCCAGATTAGGGTCTGGAGACTCAGAGACTTCAAAGAGATTTGGGTGGGAGAAGCCTCTACCCCGTCCCCATTAAGTCCTGACTGAGAGCCCTACTTCATGCCCCTGCCTGCCACAAGAACTGACCACACCTCTGCCTGCTACCTGGACCATATTGCTGCCTACTACCAGGACCAATATTTTGGCACTGTTGACAATATCTCTGCCTGCATTGACCCTGGACTGTATATGGACAGTATCCCAGCCTGCTGCCTGTACTATGGAAAGTATTCCTGCCTGTTGCCTGGACAATTGCATTTGCTGTCGGTTGCCTGGACAATTATGTTCGCTGTCGCAGACCAAGTCCCTGTCTGCTGCCTGGACCAGTGCTATCATCCTGTGGACAACTGCACTACTAAAACCACAGGTTATCTTTTGTTTACCCTTTTCTCAGCAGAATGTATTTTGGGATGTAATTCTTGGTATGTGCATGCTATGTGTCCTTATAACAGCTGACGGTGTTCCTTGCATGTTGGGCCTCTGAATGTAGCCAGGCTGTGTAAAAGTCTCAGACATGTGGTATCACCATACTCAGGAACAGCAGAACGTATTTTGGGGTGTCAGTTTTGCTATGTACGTGCTATGTGTTGGGAATATCTCATAAATGGACAACTTTGAGTAAAAAAAATTTGTTTTAATTTTTTTTTCCACATTTTCCAAAAACTTCTGAAAAAAATGACCAGTTCAAAAGACTCATTATGCTGCATAGACTATATGTTGGGGTGTTAGCTTTCCAAAATGGGGTAATTTTGTGGGTGTTTCCATTGTCCTGGTGCTCCAGGGCCTTCAGAAGTGTAATAGGTGGTTGAGAAATTAAACTTCTGGAAAAAAATAAACCCCTCAAAAGACTCATTATGCTTCATAGATTATACGTTGGGGTGTTAGCTTTCCAAAATGGGGTCATTTTGTGGGTGTTTCCATATTCCTGGTGCTCCAGGGCCTTCAGAAGTGTAATAGGTGGTTGGGAAATGAGATGTGTAACTTATGCTTCTAAAACGCTTGAAGGTGCTACTTCAATGTTGGGCCTCTGGAGGTATGTGGCCAGGCTGTGTAAAAGTTTCACACATGTGGTATCGCCATACTCAGGAGAAGTAACAGAATGCATTTTGGGGTGTCATTTTTGCTATGTGCATGCTATGTGTTGGAAATATCTTATAAATGTACAACTTTGTGTAAAAAAATGCATTTTCATTTTTTCCCCACATTTTCCAAAAACTTCTGGAAAAAATGAACCGTTGAAAAGACTCATTATGCCTCATAGATTATATGTTGGGGTGTTAGCTTTCCAAAATGGGGTCATTTTGTGGGCGTTTCCATTGTCCTGGTGCTCCAGGGCCTTCAAAAGTGTAATAGGTGTTTGTGATATGAGATGTGTAATTTATGCTCCTAAAACACTTGAGAGTGCTCCCTGCATGTTGGGCCTCTCTATGTGGGCAGGCTGTGAAAATGTCCCACACATGTGGTATCCCCATACTCAAGAGGAGTAGTAGAATGTGTTTTGGGGTGTAATTTGTGGTATGCATATGCCATGTGAGAGAAATAACCTGCTACAATGACCATTTTGTGGAAAAAAATCTTAATTTTGCAAAGAATTGTGGCAAAAAATGACAACTTTATGAAACTCACCATGCCTCTTACTAGATACCTTGGAATGTCTACTTTCCAAAAAGCGTTCATTTTGGGGGCATTTGTACTTTGCTTGCTTGTTAGTTTCTCAAGAAACGAGAGCCTTCAGTAAATCATGTGTGATCAGGTGTTATCAATTTTCAGTGATTTACACCATAGGTTATAGACTCTCTAACAAAGACCAAATAATATCCACTAATTTCGGTTATTTTTGCCAAAGATATGTAACAGTATAAATTGTGGCCTGTAATGTATGAAGAAAAATTTCCAGTTTGCAAAATGTTATAACAAAAACAAAGGAAATTTGTTTATTTTCTAAATTTTCGGTCTTTTTTCATTTATAGTGCAAAAAATAAAAAACTCAGTAGTGCTTAAAGCGGAGTTCCATCCAAAAGTGGAACTTTCGCTGGTCGGATTCCCCCCCCCCCCCCTCAGGTATCACATTTGGCACCTTTCAGGGGGAGGGGGAAGAGGACACCTGTCTTTGACAGGTGTCCTTTTTTACACATCCGGGAGCCCAGGGCTCAGCAGGCGGGCTCCCTCCTCCTCCTCCGCCGCTGCCAATGGGAAAGCACAGCGGCGGCTCGCGCATGCACAGTAGAGACCCGGCTGCGAAGCTGAACAGCTACGGATCTGGGTTCCCTTACCCTCAATGGCGGCAGCAGCACTTGACCTGTCGATCCAAAGATCGGTGGGCAGTGCCAACATCACTGGACTCCAGGACAGGTAAGTGTCCTCAAGTTAAAAGTCAGCAGCTACTGTATGTGTAGCTGCTGACTTTTAATTTTTAAAGGAATGGCAGCAGGCAGCGGACCTCCGCTTAAAATACCACCAAAAGAAAGCTCTATTTGTATGAAAAAAAGGACAAAAAAATAATTTGGGTACAGTGTTGCATGAGTAATTGTCATTCAAAGTGTGAGAGCACTGAAAGTTGAAAATTGATCTGCCCAGTAGGCAAGTGGTTAAACAATCTGCAAGGATGTGGAATGAGAAAGTGAATGCAGTGCTTACTAGAGAGGGATTGTCAAGAAGTAAAGCAGACCCCTGTCTCTACGCCTAGAATCAAGGAGACAGATGGATATACATCCATATCTATGTTGATGACATTATAACTTGTTTCGAACAAGAAGGGGATTACAATCAGATAGTTCACAAGCTGAAAGAAAAATTTGAAATCAAAGAGCTAGGGAACATTAGCTATTATCTGGGAATCAAAATAGAGAGAGAAGATGGAAGTTATCTTCTCAACCAATCTCAGAAAATCTCTGAAATCTTGGAACAATTCCATATGCAAGATACAAAGGAAGTGAAAACTCCTATGGAACCAGACTATCTAAAGAGCAATGAGGCAGAAAACTTGCTACCCAACAATGATATGTATCGCACAGCAATCGGTAAACTGCTATATGTTGCCCTGTGACAAGACCAGACAAAGCAGCAGCAGTGGGCATACTACGCATGGCTAGGGTATCCCAGATATATAACTCTAACAATAATACCCCTGGGCCTACTAAAACTTAATATTGCTATAAACAGATGACACATGAAACCGATCTGGAGAAATTGGCCGTTTGGGCATTTTATCAATAAATAACAATGATAACATTTTTTAAAACAGAAACCAAATTCAGTTTAAACTAGGTTGCAGGTCTTAGGAGGCATCCCATCACCCATTCCGGTTGGGTATCACTCTAATACTTTTGTTATTCATCTTATTATTATTATCCCCAGCCGTGCAACACTGGCTCGGGGACAACCACACCACTTAACTATCCCCAGCCACGCAACACCAGCTCAGGGACAACCACACCACTTGACTATCCCTAGCCTCAAAACACCGGCTTGAGGACAAACCTTCCAGCTCCCAATTGGAAATTGCCTCCACAGACTCAACTGCCAAACACCAAAAGTCACAGCAACTCTGTAAACCCCAAAAAAACAAATAAATAAAACATTCAGGGCGGGAGGGCTGGAGATTCTTCCTTCTTCAACGTGCTCCTGCACCGTCCTCACACAGCCTCCACCCTCTGGGAATTACTCATCCAGTGAGGAGTGACTCCCCAGACATTTCCTTTCTAACCTTAACTCCTTAGTGCCGTTATCACTGTTTCCCCTATCATGGCACCCCTGCGCCTATTTTTTTTTGCTACTGGCTTTACTGGAAAGTCTCAGCTCCCTGTCAGCGTGATTGAAACGCAATAAAAAGAGTTATGCAGTACCTCAAAGGAACAATTCAGATGAAGTTACGGTTTCTAGCAACATCAGATCCAAAACTGGTCGGATATGTGGATGCTGATTGGGCCGGGGACTGTACAGATCCCAAATCCACAAGTGGATTAATCTTCCAGTATGGGGAAGGAACCATAAGTTAGTCTAGTCAAAAGCAAGCTACTGTCACTATATCTTCAGCTGAAGCAGAGTACATTGCAGCAGAATACGCATGTCAAAGAGCGATATGGATTTGTCAACTTTTTGTGTACATTGGGATAGACATGTCAAAACCAATTCCCATTTTTGAAGACAATCAGGGATGTATAAAGCTCACGCAATCAGAAAGGGTTAATCCTAGGACCAAATACATTGACGTCAAGTATCATCTACTGAGGGACAATTAAGAGCAAGGTGTTATTGACATTCAATACTGGCCATCAGAGCAGATGACTGCTGATGCACTCACCAAGTCTTTGTTGAAGGAACGTCATAGTTATTTACAGAAGAAGCTGAAAATAATTTGACAAAGGATATGCTGTTGAGAAGGGGTGTTGGAGAAGTACAACAGCAAAGTTGCTTATAAACTGACAATACTGTATGCATTATACCCATCTATGCAGTAGGTGGCGCTGCAGAATTATAGTGTGTGTTCTATGGTAAAGTAATCAGAGGAAGTACCTTCCTTATGTAAGTGTATGTGCTTGTATGTTCTTAGTTCCTGTTTATGTTCTGATACTCCTCCATGAAAGTAAAGTATTCTCTGCAACCAAGAAGCTTCAAGATATATCAATACTCTGCACAATACTTACAAGAAAATGTGCTTTTAAATTACAAACAATGTAATTCTGCATGTTGAGCTCAGTTGTGAATGGGGGCTTAATGTCATTTTAAATGTGGCACATTATGGAAGAAAGTGTATATTTATATAAACTAGTTGTTTTTGAAACTAACCCTGCTCAAAACAAAGAGAACACATTTATTTACCTCTTTTTTATCTATAGATTTCATAGAAATACAATCATTTTTGCCAAACAATTCCCCTGCTGCAAAAAAAATTATATAATTCTTTATAATAGGTAATCATAAAGTCATTGCCATATAAAGAGGCCTATAGTGGAAATGGAAAAAATGCTCTGATCCATTAAGAGTGCAACCCTCTTTTTGAGGGGGGGTTATGAGAAATGACCTTCCCTAAACAGGTATATTTCGCTAAACCTGTAGGTAAATAAGAGAACCAGAACCTTCAGTAAGTGGAAGAGTTGGTTTGATAATAAAATTGTCAGTGGATTTCCTTCCTACGAAATGAACCAGTAATCTAAACAAAGTGATTGGAAGCAGAACTATTGCAATCTGCAAATAAAATTTAATTATAACTGAAGGCATTTTTTTTTTAGCTTTTGATTTAGCGTAGAGGGATTAGAACACCTGTCAGTTTTTATTGCTGTCTGTGTCCCTGTTAGGTAGTATCATCCCCTCTATTTGTCCTTTTTACTGCTATCATTGAAAGTGAAAGTAAAAGAAAGTCCCAAATTTTGGGTTACCTCCAGAAAAATAATGAAGGGGAAATCTTCCAATGAGGGCACTAATTCAGGTGACCTGGGGGTCCCCAAGGAATTTCCTTAATTTGCTGGGATTTCCTCTTACTTCCTGTTTTGGCTATGGGACAAGAAGTGAAGGTAAATCTCCCTATTGAGACAAAGAGGGCAAAAATAAACGTTACAAGGATTATATTCCTCCCTTACTCTATCCAAAATGAAAAAATGCCTATAATTCCACTTTAACTACTTCCCGACCAGCCGCAGCAGTTGTACTGTGGCAGGTTGGTACGGTTGTGCGAATCAGCATCATTGTATGTCGGTCGCTTTAAGAGCTCTAGGGCGCAACGCCAGAGCTGATGCGTGTGGCCGGTGGCCATGACGTCCGCCGGCCACCCGTGATCGCTCCTCAAAGAGACAGAATGGGGAAGTGCATACATTATTTATTTACAGAGTCAAACAGTAGAGGAAAGCAGTTCCCTGCAGGAGTATACAGGTTCAAGAGCTAAAGTGGTTAAATGGAAGTGAAGGCAGACAGCTAAATTTGCAGCTGAAATATATAAGTATGAACGGTGTGACTGTAAAAACAAAAACATTTTTTCAGCTAGTTTTTTAATCCAGATTTTCCTGTTTGACAACACAGCAGACTGACCTCACTACAGTTAACGCAACACAGCTCAGTCAAGGACTACCCACCCTTATGTTTGGTTGGTGAAAAAGCAGCAAACACTAAAGGAGTCACTCTTAAACCTGACCCTCAACTGAAAGTCAAATCATGTGCTTTTATGGACAGAGAAAATAGACATCATTTTATTAAGTAAGCTAATCAAAGCTTGCATTGACTTTTGTTTAAATTGCATAATTCAGAATGGACAGATTCTTTTTTATATGGTGGTTTCTAAATGAAGTGGAAAGGATTGTTAAACCCCGTCACTAACCGTGTCTTTAGCAAAGGTCTTTATTCATTTACACTGTGCTGTCATACTTTAAGACAGACAGCTGCAGACAAATTAAATACAATGTTGGTTAATAATGCAAAAGTGGAAGCAGCAACCACAAATCTATATCTGTCAGACAGGATCGATGGGGAGTTTGTGTTGTCAGCCAGTCTTTGAGGAAAGGTAATAATACTTTTATGGCTACAGTCAAGCTGTACAGTGGTTTTAGGTCTACCACTAAGTCTAGCTGGAAATTCTGAGTTTGGTAGGGAAAACTGAATCTCTGCAAATTGTTTCTGGTAAGCACTGGTAATCTCAGAGTGTCTGTTACCTCCTGAAAAGAAACCATTGACACCAAGCTCTGGGCAAAATTTTACAAACAATAGCCTCCTGGAAGGGGAAAAAACTCTCTGGTTGCCCTACTCACCTCCTCCTAGGTGCCCTTAGTCCAACCTGAAAGAGTACAGCAAATCCCGAACAAACCCCGTGATAGTATGTTCCCACAATGCCTTACACTCAAACACAATTATGCAGAGAGATGTGCTGATGTCATCAAATAAAATGATTTTCTGTAATAGAGTAGGGAAAGGCTAGATACCCTGTCAGATTTTTTTTCTCACTTCCTGTATTGTGAAACCGCTGCAGGACGATATGTGCATAGGGGCAGAGTCTGCAATTTTAATGATTCCATCATGCTAATGGATGCTAATGGATGCTTGGGATCCATGCGAATAGTGATGGGCTGTGCAATTGGTGCAATCTGTTTGGTTAGCATACATTATATTGTCAAAAGTATTGGGACACCTACCTTTACATGTACTTGAACTTTAATGGCATCCCAGTTCTAGTCCATAGGGTTCAATGTTGAGTTGACCCACCCTTTGCAGCTATAACAGCTTCAACTCTTCTAGAAAGGCTGTCCACAAGGTTTAGGAGTGTGTCTATGGAGATATTTGACCATTCTTCCAGAAGCTTGTGAGGTCAGGCACTGATGTTGGATGGGAAGGCCTGGCTGACAGTCTCTAATTCATCCCAAAGATGTTCTATTGGGTTGAGGTCAGTCAAGTTCCTTCACCCCAAGCTCGCTCATCCATGTCTTTATGGACCTTGCTCTGTGCACTGGTGCACAGTCATGTTGGAACAGGAAGGGGCCCTCCCCAATCTGTTCCCACAAAGTTGGGAGCATGACGCCTTAAAGAGTTCCCTTCACTGGAACTAAGGGGCCAAGCCCAGCCCCTAAAAAACAACCTCACACCATAATCCCCCTCCATCAAATGATTTGGACCAGTGCACAAGCAAGGTCCATAAAGACATGGATGAGCGAGTTTGGGGTGGAGGAACTTCTCAAGTCCTGATTTCAAACCGATAGAACTGATAGACTGCGGTCCACATCAGTGCCTGACCTCACAAATATGCTTCTGGAAGAATGGTCAAACATTCCCATAGACACACTCCTAAACCTTGTGGAGAGCCTTCCCAGAAGAGTTGAAGCTGTTATAGCTGCAAAGGGTGGGCCAACTCAATACTGAATCCTACAGACTAAGACTGGGATGCCATTAAAGTTCATGTAAAGGTAGGCGTCCCAATACTTTTTACAACAATGGGGTTCATTTACTAAGAAAGCCAGGAAGTAATGGTTGCTCTACATTTAGTTACTCCCATTTCAGCCAATTAAGACTTTAACTGGGCGAATATGTGAATGAAAAAGTGTGCTATTACCGGAGAATATGCCTTAGTAAATACCAAATCGGCACATCCGCGAATTTGCAAGTGCCAATTGCTACCGAGTTTATTATATGCAACTGCACTTCAGCCATAATCACATGAATGTGAATAAAACATGTTTATGTGAGATGTGCTCTACCTCGTGTGCATCTTTTTATTAATATCACAATTAGTACTCCTAGTTTGTTTTGTTCTTTTGCTAACAAATGCAGTTATGAATGAGTATTAACAGAGTAATGTCTGCTATTCTGTAAAGTTACATGTATTGAACATTTACAGTGACATATCTGTTATATGTTATATTCTTAATGTTGATTTAGTTTTGTTATGAGATTATAAAGCAGTAATTATTATTTATGTTCATTCTTTAATCATGCTACACTATCATCCCAGTCTCAACATACTTAGCACAATGACTTGGTGGTGTGTACTAATGTCTCCAAAGCACTCAGGTTATGAGTTCAAATCCCAGCCATCCTTCCACCCACTTTAGGTAACTGTGTTGATTTTTCCAGTGCACAAGCGAATTAAAAACAAAATGTAAGCTAACACTTTGCATGTTAACTACTGTGTTATTCTTGGAATTCCACACCATAATATTATTGAATACTTAAATACCCTTGCATGCATTTGAAGAGTTAAAATTATGGAATCAACCAAACTGATGTGGCATTGGCTATTAGGCGTTCTCCTATTTTTAGCATATGCTGCTAATTAAAAAGTAAGATTTGAGTAGGCGATACCATGTGCAGAATTTGAACCCATGGCATGAACCTTTTAAGGCAGGAGTGCAAACCACTAGGCTACAGAGCTGAGCACAGTAATAAATAGAAAAATGTGGCATTGGCTATTAGGCATTCGCCTATTGCAGGGGGAAACCAAACTTCTAGTGAAGATGCAAACCCTATTAAAGTCTATGGGACATGAACACGAAAAAACATATGCAAGTTATTGCCCTAAAAAGTGTATGGGGACCCGGATACTGCCCTAGGGGACATGTATCAATGAAGATTTTTTTTTTTTTAAAACAATTGTTTTTAAAGGAACAGTGATTTTAATGATGCTTAAAGTGAAGCAATCATAATGAAATATTCCTTTGGAAATCGTGACTGGTGGGGTTCCCCTTAGTATGCCTGTAAAGTGGCACATCTGTGCGATGTAAAGAAAATACCACAGCAATAATGACATTTCTAAAGGAAAAAATGTAGTTTAAACTTGCTGTAATGAAAAAATGAAAAAAAAAATGGCGTAGGGCCCCCCTCCCCCCAGTCCATACCAGGCCCTTCAGGTCTGGTATGGCTTTTAAGGGGAACTCCATGTCAAAATGTAAAAAAAAAAATTGACGTGGGGTCCCCCCAAAATCCATACTAGACCCTTATGCATGCCTGCAGCCTGGCAGGTTAGGATAGGGGAGGGACAAGCGAGTGCCCCTCCTCCTGAACGTTACCAGGCCACATGCCCTCAACATGGGGGGTGGGTTCTTTGGGGCAGGGGGGACTCTGCACCCCCCACCCCAAAGCACCTTGTCCCCATGTTGATGGGAACAAGGGCCTCTTCCCAACAACCCTGGGCTGTGGTTGTCCAGGTCTGCAGGTGGGGGGCTTATGGGAATCTAGATGCCCCCTTTAACAAGGAAGCCCCCAGATCCCGCCCCCCCAATGTGAATGGGTATCAGGTATTTTGTACTCCTACCCATTCACCCAAAAAGTGTCAAAATGTAAAAACCACAAGAAACAATTTTTGACAATTCTTTTTATTAAAAAAAGCTGGACCCAAAAAAATTGAAAAAAAACGACAGGCCTCCCGCCGACTGTGGTCTCTTTGCTTTAACAGCTTTTTTACGACGTTGTACCCAAACAAAATTGGCGTCCTTTTTTTCCCACAAATAGAGCTTTCTTTTGGTGGTATTTGATCACCTCTGCGTCACTTCTGATCACCGCTATGAACAAAAAAAGGGGACAATTTTGAAAAAAAAACAAAACAATATTTGTTACTTTTTGCTATAATACATGTCCAAAAAAAAAAATATAAAAAAAAACAAATTTATTCATCAGTTTAGGCCGATACATATACTTATACATATTTGTGGTAAAAAATTACAATCTGCGTTTATTGATTGTTTGCGCAAAAGTTGCTGTGTTTACAAACCATGAGAATTAATTTATGGCGTTTTTACTATTTTTTTTTTTTACTAGTAATGGCGATGATCTGCGATTTTTATCAGGACTGCGATATTGCGGCGGACATGTCAGACATTTTTGACACTTTTTTGGGACAACTGACATTTATACAGCGCTCAGAAATGTAAATAGCCACAGATTACTGTATAAATATCATTGGCAGGGAAGGGGTTAACCTGCAGGGGGCAATCAAGGGGTTAACGGTGTTCCCTAAGCGCGTTCTAGCTGTGTGGGGGCTGGGTTGCCAGGGGCATAAGAGATCTAACTGATCCAGAGTACAGGGATCAGTAGATCTCTGTCATGCCGCTGCGGGGAACTGCCATGTTTACATCGGCGGTTCCCCGCTTTTCTTTTCTAACAAGCGATCGCGGGTCGCCGGCAGACATCGAGTCCACCTGACCCGCAGCCCCGCTGGGGGAGGGTGCGGCGGGCACGAGAGTGCACCGGCGTCGGTGCGCTCGCCCCCTAGCTGCACGTGCGCGGATTGCCGTTTATAGACGGTGATTTGCGCTACGCTGCCACTCTGCAGCAGTAAATGTACGTGAGCCAGTCGGAAACTGGTTAAGTACCATTTAGGCTATCATTTCTTGCTCGAAACATTATTTCCATGTGTAATTCCTATGTTTCTATCACAACTAATGTTTACAAGGTCTCTGTTGTCTGGGAGCTATAGTGAATTCGATTTTGGGAGTATTTTTTTCCAGGCGCTATAGTGAATTAATTTTAGCGCTAATTAGCCCAGTTTTGGCAATTTGAGAGTATTTATTATCTCATTTGCGCTATAGTAAATAAACTCCATAGTGTATACTGGAGTGGTTTAACATGTGCTTTTACTACTCTGCTTGAGTTTTTTTTATCCTTATTATTGCTGACCAAAGCATTCAGAGAATACTATGAGAGTTTCTTTTCTCTTTCATATGGATGCGTGTGAGGTGATGAGTATTATGCAGAGGAAATCTTGCTCTGGAAGACCTATAAAAAATTCTTGATCTAGATGACTGAGCAGTATTTCATCCCTGTGGCGATGCAAGTGTGTTAGACCTCATTTTCTTGTAGAGGTCATATTATGAAGGTGAGCAGGTTGGAGACACTGGTGATCGGGCAGCAGTGTGTAATTTAACTACTTCAGCCCCGGAAGGATTTCACACTTTAGGACCAGAGCACTTTTTGCAATTCGGCACTGCGTCGCTTTAACTGACAATTGCGCGGTCGTGCGATGTTGTACCCAAACAAAATTTGCGTCCTTTTTCTCCCACAAATAGAGTTTTCTTTTGGTGGTATTTGATCCCCTTTGTGCCATTTCTGATCACCGCTATAAACAAAAGAAGAGCGACAATTTTGCAAAAAAACCCAAATTTCTTACTTTTTGCTAAAATACAAATCCAAATAAATAAATATAATTTTTTTTTTTTCATGGGTTTTGGCCGATTTATATTCTTACTCATATTTTTGGTAAATAAAAATCGCAATCGGCGCTTATTGATTGGTTTGCGGAAAAGTTGCCGCGTTTACGGATGATGAGAATTCATTTCTGGGGTTTTTATTTTTTACTAGTAATGGCGGAGATCTGCGATTTTTAGCGGTACTGTGATATTACAGCAGTCATGTCGGACCATTTTGACACTTTTTTGGGACTAATGACATTTATACAGCGATCAGTGCTATAAAAATGCACGGTTTACTGTGTAAATGTAATTGGCAGTGAAGGGGTTAACCTCAAGGGGGCGCTCTAAGGGTTAACAGTGTTCCCTGGGTTTGTTCTAATTGTATTGGTGCTGGGCTAGCAGGGGGAGGGGAGTGATCACGGCTTTCATATACAGGAAGCCTGTGATCACAGCCCTTCCCCCTCTATGAGAACGGAGATCCGTGTTTGCTTACACGAACCTCCATTCTTTCACTGTGGGGGGGGGCCATCGCGGGTAGCCGGCGGTGATCGAGGCCACCCTACCCGCTCCCTGGCCCCCCCGGAACACAGTGAGCGCGCAAGCGTGCCTCCGGGGGCATGCAAGCGCTCACAGTGTGGGATCTCGCAGCCGCCGTCATATGATGGCAGTTTGCGATATCAAGCCACTTTGTCGCTGTCAGATGCCGGTTGGCGGTCGGCAAGTGGTTAAAGGAGTACAGACACCTTGTGGACTCACCTGGATTGGGACTGTATTATTTTGATGTCCACAAGTATTTGTAGATTGATCACAGTATGTTGGTTATCTAACACATTATACGTGAATTTTGAGACATGTCTTACATATTAATACACGTTTTGAATGTATTATGATTTTGCCTTCGTTTTTGCAGTGTTGTTTTGTTAGTAATATGTACAGCTTTTTCACCCGTAGGTAGGGTAAAATATGTTGGTTTTAGTGAATTAGCGGCTGGCCCGGTAAAGAGTTAACTGTTGTAAGTTCAGTTCCTAGGCTTTTTGGTCCTAACCAGCCTACCGGTGCTATAAAAAGCGCTTCGTAAATTGACGGCGCTATATAAGTACTTGAAATAAATAAAAAGTAAATAGAATAAAATAAAAAGGAGAAAGGCTTATGTCCAGGGCCCTTTTTGCCTCTTTGTACCCTTTTGGTTGGTTCTGTTCCTGCTCACGGCTGAAGGTACTGGGACTGATGAGCCAAGACAGACTCTCATCTCATGGAGGTATGCCTGGGCAGCCACACTACAGTAGTTAGTTTAGGGAGAAGAACATTGTTTATATTGAACTGTTATGGTACAACTTTCTCAGTAAAGTTACATTAAGCGTTCTAAGTTTGGTCTGAAGGTATACAAAGGGGTTGCATGTTGGTTCCGGTGTATCTAAAGAACCAGGGTCTGTAAAGCACAACAGTGTAGGAAGTAACACTACTGCAAGGGGTTAACTCAACAAGACGAGGAAGAGTAGTGTAGTTGCTAAAGGGTAACCAAGTACAAGACAAGAAAGTAACCAGTCATTAGGTGTGTTAACGGGTAAAATTGACCGGTCCTCCAGTAGCGAGAGGGTCGATGTCTGGCTCCCTCCCCTTGGTATTCAATAGCAACTGGATCCAAACTCAAGTTACAAAGATCTATGGCCTAGTCACGAGGTACGGGAAGTGAAGGAGTTAACAAGTGCATGCATGAGGTCTGCGCTAGGTGCACAGGAGGTGCACTGAATGGATGGAGAGGGCGCATGCTCAGCACGTCCCTCCTAATGCAACCCAAAGTGTGTAGTGATATTGGAGGGTACTTTGTCATAGGAACTCTGCATTTATTATTGCACACAGTGAAGGCTCATCTCTAAGTCAGGGAATTGCCTTAATGTCTGATTTTTCACATAACCGCTGTCTCCACCTGGTCCCGGGCAGTGATGAGTGCCCTCTGTGCGAAAAGTACCCGCACATACAGGGCAAAGTTTGCCCCACCCACACAATATTATTTATATAACACTTGATCGTTGAAAGCTTTTTCTGTGAAAAATCTACTTGGATTCACCCAACCTTTATAATTAGACCCCCTAATTTGTCATAGATATCCCTGAATAACCTACAGCAGTACAAACAGTTGTTATTGCCACTGGTGTGCTTTTGACAATGAATCATTGAAAATCCTTGTTGTTAGTTTTACAACACTGCAGAACTATAAAATAAAATAAAAATGCATTTAAATAAAGATTTAAAAAAAAAACATAAAATGTTTACAGAGTTTCGCCTCTTTTCTTTAATCCAGTTTAAAGTTTTATACAAAGGCTTATTATTTTCATATTCTTTGGGTCTATTGTAAATTATGACACCATTGGAAACTGAAGAATTCTGAACCTAGCTGCCAAGTTTTAAATGAGATTGTTTCTCTGGAGACTGCACTGACTGAAACCTGCATTAATAGCTTAAGGAGTCACATATATTTCTAGTGACAAAAGTCATACTCACTTTTTCATGTACAGCCCTAAACTTTTGCTTTTGGTTAATGGGCTTCATATCACTTCTAAGTGGCTTCTGAAAATAAAGAGTGACGTTTTAATACAATACCTTTTAAAGTGAACCTGTCATTAATGATATTAATCAATATACACTATATTACCAAAAGAATTGGGACACCTGCCTTTACACGCACATGAATTTGAATGGCATCCCAGTCTTAGTCTGTAGGGTTCAATATTGAGTTGGCCCACTCTTTGCAGCTATAACAGCTTCAACTCTTCTGGGAAGGCTGTCTACAAGGTTTAGGAGTGTCTATGGGAATGTTTGACTATTCTTCCATAAGTGCATTTGTGAGATCAGGTACTGATGTTGGAAGAGAAGGCCTGGCTCACAGTCTCTGCTCTAATTCATCCCAAAGGTGTTCTATCAGGTTGAGGTCAGGACTCTGTGAAGGCCAGTCAAGTTCCTCCATCCCAAGCTCTCTTATCCATGTCTTTATGGACCTTGCTTTGTGCACTGGTGCACAGTCTTGTTGGAAGAGGAAGGGGCCATCCCTAAACTGTCCCCACAAAGTTGGGAGCATGAAATTGTCCAAAATGTCTTGGTATGCTGACGCCTTTAGAGTTCCATTTATTGGAACTAAGAGGCCAAGCCCAACCCCTGAAAAAAAATGATTTGGACAAATGCACAAAGCAAGGTCCATAAAGGTGAGTTTGGGGTGGAGGAACTTGACTGGCAGGAACCGCCTGAGATTTGAACTGTGTGTGGGCAGGCTGAATATACCAAGATCGATCAATCAATTTGAGTACAACCAGCCCGCTGGATTCCATTGCGGTCATCACTGTCACTGACAGACAATCACTGTCTTCTCCCTGTGGGGACGGCTTCCTCCGCCCCCCCCCCCCCGCCAGAAGCAGACAATTGCTTGGCAGGAGGGATTCCACTGTCAGCACTGGCGGTGTTGATGGGGGAATCCTGCAAATT
>BLSH010435789.1:1403975-1420125 GCA_018402905.1 Glandirana rugosa
TGCAATGATAGCCTGAGCCAGGGCATAAATGTTCTCAACCTGAGCACAACCCCCATGACCAGGCACCTAAATTCAAGGCACAAGCTGCATTGGAATAATTACCTCAAAATCCAAGAAAGGTCTCGGCCTCCTCCTGCTTTCTCTTCTGCTGCTGCCTCGGCCTCTTCCTCCACCTCTACAGTGACAGTGTCACCTGCCACCCAGCAAACAGACGATATGACAGCAACACCACCATGTCCGCCACCGTCCCCAAGCATTTCCACATGGTCCCATGGAAGCTTACAGCTGTCCATCTCCCAAACACTGGAGAGAAAGAGGAAGTACCCCCCTACCCATCCGCGATCCCTGGCCCTGAATGCCAGCATTTCAAAATTCCTGGCCTTTGAAATGCTGTCATTCCGTCTGGTGGACACTGACAGTTTCAAAAACCTGATGGCGGTGGCTGTCCCGCAGTACGTGGTACCCAGCCGCCACTACTTTTCCAGGCGAGCCATCCCTTCCCTGCACAAACAAGTCGGGGACAAGATCAAGTGTGCACTGCGCAACGCCATCAGTGGCAAGGTCCACATAACCACTGATACATGGACCAGTAAGCACGGGCAGGGACACTATATCTCGCTAACTGCACACTGGGCAAATGTAGTGGCGGGTGGGCCTGAGCCGGCTAGCCATTTGGCGCATGTCCTTCCACCACCGAGGATTGCAGGCCATTTCTCTTTGCCTCCAGTTGCCTCCTCCTCCTCGACCACCTACTCATCCGCTCAGCGTCACACCTTCACCACCAACATCAGCACATCCAGGGGGAAAAGACAGCAGGCTGTTTTAAAACGGATATGTTTGGGGGATAAACCCCACACTGCGCAGGAGCTGTGGATGGGCATTGAACAACAGACCAATGAGTGGTTGTTGCCACTGAGCCTCAAGCCTGGCCTGGTGGTGTGCGACAATGGCCAAAATCTCGTAGTGGCTCTGGGCCGAGCCGGTTTGACGTACATCCCTTGCCTGGCACATGTGCTGAATTTGGTGGTACAGAATTTTTTAAAAAACTACCCGGATATGTCATAGCTGCTACATAAAGTGCGGGCCGTCTGTCCACACTTTCGGCGTTCTCACCCTGCTGCTGCTTGCCTGTCTGCGCTGCAGCGGAACTTTGGCCTTCGCGCACACCGCCTCATATGCGACGTGCCCACAAGGTGGAACTCCACCTTGCACATGCTGGAGAGACTGTGCGAGCAGCTGCAGGCAATAGTGGAGTTTCAGCTGCAGCACGCACGGGTCAGTCGCTCTGCAGAACAGCAACACTTCACCACCAACGAGTGGGCCTCCATGCGAGACCGTATTGCGGTGTTTTGAGTACTCCACCAACATGGCCAGTGCCGATGACGCTGCGTTACTATACCACTTCTATGTCTCCTTGAAAAAACACTTCGGGCCATAATGGAAGAGGATGTGGCACAGGAGGATGAGGAGGAGGAGGAGGAGGAGGGGTCATTTCCACGGTTATCAGGCCAGTCATTCGTAAGTGGCTCGGAGGGTGGGTTCCTGCACCAGCATAGGCCAGGTCCAAAATATTCAAGCCAGGGCACAGTTCTGGAGGACGAGGAAGATGAGGAGGAGGAGGAATTGCAGCAGGGTGGCACCCAACGCAGCTCGTGGGCATCACTGGAGCGTGGCTGGGGGGATACAGAGGACACAGATGATATAGCTCCCACAGAGGACAGCTTGTCTTTGCCTCTGGGCAGCCTGGCACACATGGCCGACTACATGCTGCTGTGCCTGCGCAACGACAGCAGAGTTGCCCACATTGTAACTTCTTCTGATTACTGGGTGGCCACCCTGCTGGATCCCCGTTACAAGGACAACGTGCCGTCCTTAATTCCCTCACTGGAGCGTGAGAGGAAGATGCGCGACTACAAGCGCACACTAGTAGAGGCGCTGCTGAGGGAATTCCCAAATGACACCAGGGGCTCAGTGGAAGCACAAGGAGAAGGCAGAGGAGGAGGAGGAAGAGGCCACCAACGCAGCTGTGCCACCGCCAGCACCTCAGAAGGCAGGGTTAGCATGGCTGAAATGTGGCAAAGCTTTGTCAGCAGCCCGCCACAACAAACAGCACCACCAGCCGATAGACAACGTCTTAGCAGGAGGCAGCATTTCAGCAACATGGTGCAAGAGTATGTGTGCACACGCCTACACGTACTGCCTGATGGGTCTGCCCCATTCAACTTCTGGGTCTCCAAATTGGCCACATGGCCTGCAGCCAGTGTATTGTTGGAACGTGTGTTTAGCACGGCAGGGGGCGTTATCACAGACAAGCAGAGCCGTTTGTCCCCAGCCAACATGGACAAGCTAACCTTTATTAAAATGAATCAGTCATGGATCCCACAAGACTTGTCTGTACCTTGTGCAGAATAAACATTTAGACCGGACTCACACAGCCATTCATATACTTGTTTTTTTGAATAGGCTTCAATATTTTGGGGGCTACCCCAATTATAAACAAAAAAAAAAATACCATGTTGGCTACCTCCTTCTCCTCCTCGACCACCGCCACTTCCACCTACACTGCCATGGTCATGGCCTAGTCAACCTCTAGGCTCCTATTCCATATCCACCCCCCCTTACCATTTTTTTATTTGATTTTAATTTATTTTCCCTATCCCCATTTTTTTGTAGGGCACTTGCCCTACTCTTACCTCCATTTTACTTCCTTTTGCAGCCCTCTAGCACTTGCCAGGACATTGTTACAGCCATTTTTGTGCCTAAAAGTTCGGGTCCCCATTGACTTCAATGGGGTCCGATGTCCCGGATAACGTTCGGGCAACGTTCGGTGCCGAACCCGGACTTTTTCCCAAAGCTCGTCCGGACCCTCCGAACCCGAACGTCCAGGTGTTCGCTCAACTCTAATCATAACAGTATTCCATTCAGATCATTTTTCCATGTGTAGATTTTACTTTGGACTGTCTTTTCTGCAGTTCTTTGTCTAATGAATTGAATTCATTAATATAGACACATGATTCATTATCTGATAAAAAATAGAACTGCGATTTAATTTTGGTGTTTTAAACCCTCACTATCCTTATCTAAATTATTATCACCCTTTGATGCCATTAAACGTGTCTGTGCACATAATCCTTCTAAAAATATGTTTTCCCTAATGATCATTTGAAGTATAAGCAATATTCAAGAAGAATTCTGGGAAGCCTTCATGGAAGGGATGGCGGAAGTTAATCCAGTGTAAAAGTTTTACTTGCATTTATCTCTATGGTGTATTTTCCGACATACAGCACTGGGAATTCCCTGCTGACAGTGACACTTGCCTCTCACAGTTCTTTGCATTAAAACGTTATGGAGTCCTTAAACATCATGGTTCTGTGTGTCCACAATACATTCAGTTGAGTTTATGCAATGTTTATTTCCGAATGAGGGCATTTCAGTTCAAAAGGGTATTATTTGGTGAAAAACTTTAGGGGGGTGCTAAAAACCAGTTCTTTCCTTACAAGTTAAATGTTATTCAAAGTGGTGCTGGAGCATTGTAAGTTAAGGCATTAAAATGTATGAATAATCAGATTTTTCAAAAATTTTGGATAGAGTAAAGCTGGCCATACATGGAGTGAATTTTGTCCGATCCTTGATGAAGCATCTGAAATTTATGTTAAAGGTGGCCCTGTTGGCATTCTCTCACCAGACATCTTTTTGATCTGAAAATTAAAGGAACTGGGCAGAAATTTGCCCAATAACATGCAGCCATTGTTTGGGTATCCAGACACTTGTGGATGTGGCTGTCTGAATACAATAGCTGGCAAAAGAGATCAGGCCACACCCCCACATTTAGGGTGGCTGGGATAATTGAACTGGCCATATTAGAGCATATGGTCAGCCTTATAGGCTAAGTTCACCTTTGGTCATTTGGTATTTTTTTTTCTAAATTCCACCTCCTCTATGTACCAATATTGCATTAATTTACTTATTTTGCACAAATAAAACAGCTTTCCATTAAATCTACACACACTTATCTCACTGTCTTCATGGCTGTTTAACCACTTCAGCTTGGAAGGATTTCCCACTGTAGGACCAGAGCACATTTTTCGATTCGCCACTGCGTCACTTTAACTGACAATTGTGCGACGTTGTACCCAAACAAAATTTGCGTCCTTTTTTTGCACAAATAGAGCTTTCTTTTGGTGGTATTGTAATTGGTTTTGTGCAAAAGTTGCCGCCTTTACAAACCATGAGAATTAATTTCTGGCGTTTTTACAATTTTTTTTTTTACTGCTAATGGCGGCCATCTGCGATTTTTATCGGGACTGTGATATTGGGGTGGACATGTCGGACATTTTTGATACTTTTTTGGAGCCAATGACATTTATACAGTGTTCAGAAATTTAAATATCCAGTGATTACTGTATAAATGCCATTGGCAGTGAAGGGGTTAACCTGCAGGGGGCAGTGAAGGGATTAACTGTGTTCTCTGGGTGTGTTCTAACTGTAAGGGGGCTGGGCTACCATGGGCTTAAGAGATCTAACTGATCCCAGTGACAGGAATTAGTGGATTTTTTAAATGCCCACTGACAGAGCCGGGAATAGCCATTTTTACATCAGCGTTTCTCCATTCTTTCTCTCTGCCAGGTCATCGCGGCTCGCCGGCAGACATTGTGTCTGCCCGAGCCACGGGCACACTCCTGCAGAGTGTGGCAGGCACGAGAGTGTGCTGGCGGCGCGCTTTCGTCCGCTAGCTGCGCACATACGAGCCGCTGTTTATAGGCGCCGATTTGTGGAATAGAGCCCCACTGCAGCAGTAAATGTATGCGAGCCGGTCGGGAACCGGTTAAAACCACAGTTCCATTACTTCTGCCTTACTTGCTGGACAGACTTTAGGTCATGACACAAGAAGGATTTGACCAGCTGACATCATTAGCGCACACCCTGCATCATCTACCCTCAGCTGGTTAACTCCTTGACCTAAAGTCTGTCCAGGAAGTAAGGCAGTGTTGGAGAAGTGTTTTACACATCCATGAAGTCGGTGAGCAGAATAAATGGAAAGCTGTTTTATTTTTGCAAAAGAAGTACATTAATGCTATATTGGTACACAGGAAGCTGGAATGTAGGAAAAAAAGGGGAATTTAGCCTTTAACCTCCCTGGCAGTAATACCGAGTGTGGCTCGGGGTGGAATTTCAGTACCATTAGCGGTAACCCCGAGCCACACTCGGGATTGCATTGCTGGATCCAGGCAGCGCTACTTACCTTGTCCCCTGGATCCAGCGATGTCCCCCGCCGTGTCTGCAGGCTGTGTCCTCCACCAGATGTCTCTGTGTGCCGGGCTCCATTCCCTGCGAGCGTCGCGGCGCATGGGGACGGAGACCAGCGGGAAATTCAAATAGTGAAACACACACAGCACATACAGTACACTGTAATCTTATAGATTACATTACTGTATGAAAACATTTCACATCCCCTTTGTCCCTAGTGGTTTGCCCAGTGCCCTGCATGCACTTTTATATAATAAATGTCATTCTTTCTGCCTGGAAACATGAGACTGTTCATGGCAACGAAAAAGCGTCCCTTTACGTCAAAAGTGGTTTTTGATCAGCTAGAAAACAGCGATAGTAAATAAGAATCATTTGCAGAATTGAGTGATACTGATTTTTGGGGAAATTTATCATCAGAAACTGAAAGTGACGACAGCGACAATTCTGCAACTGAGCAAATTTCAGTGTTTTTGGTTTGATTACATTATTGCATACATTTTATTACTATTACGTTATTATTTTTGATAATTTTTTATAGTAATTTATTATATTATAATTTATGATTTCATTTTTCAAACGTTATCATAACCGGGATGTCTACTAGACTCTTGTTTGGACAGATTTAAGTGAGTTATTCCTAAGAATTACAGGCCTGCAATATAAAACGCCAAATTTCCATGCAAAATAATTGTACCGCTTTCAGCACCAAAAATCTGACATAATCATACCGCCAGGGAGGTTAAGGAATGATTAGACTGTCTATCATGATTTTATTGCAGCTTGTGACCATTGTTACCAAAAAGAGAAAGTAATGGGAAACTAAAAATGTTACAGTTGTCACCAGAACAAGAAGTGAGAGGAAATATTCCACTGGAGACACTTATTCTGGTGACAACTAAGAGGGAAATTAAAATCTAGAGATTTCTTTCTTTTCTTTCAATTTCTTTCAAGTTGCCAAAAGGAAAATCACCCCAAATTGGACAATAAATCCAGGTTTTAACTCTTCTCTATTCTATGCAAAACTAAACAAAAACATTTTGGCTATATAGTACACTTTAACCACTTGCCGCAGGTGGACGGCGACAAAGTGGCTCGATAACGCAAACCGCTGTCATACGACGGCGGCTGCGAGATCGCTCACTGTGTTCAGGGGGGGCCAGGCAGTAGGTGCGGCGGACTCGATCTCCGCCGGCTACCCACGATGCGCCCCCCGGAGTGAAAGAACGGAGGTCCGTTCTGTGAGAGGGGGAAGGGCTGTGATCACAGCCTTCCTCTACATGGAAGCTGTGATCACTTCCCTTCCCCAGCCAGGGCAGCCCACACACAGTTAGAACACGCCCAGGGAACACAGTTAACCCTTAGAGCGCCCCCTGCAGGTTAACCCCTTCACTGCCAATGGCATTTACCCAGTAATCAGTGCATTTTTATAGCACTGATCGCTGTATAAATGCCAATGGTCCCAAAAAGTGTCAAAATAGTCCAACATGTCTGCCCCAATATCGCAGTACCGCTAAAAATCGCAGCTCGCCGCCATTACTAGTAAAAAATATTAAAAAAATAAAAACCCCAGAAATTAATACTCATCATCCATAAACGTGGCCACTTTTGCGCAAACCAATCAATAAACGCCGATTGTGATTTTTTTTATCACAAATATGAGGAAGAATATAAATCGGCCAGAACCGATGAAAAAAAATGTTTTTTTGTATTTTTTTTTGGATTTGTATTTTAGCAAAAAGTAAGAAATTTGGGTTTTTTTGCAAAATTTTCGCTCTTCTTTTGTTTATAGCCGTGATCAGAAATGACGCAGCGGTGATCAAATACCACCAAAAGAAAGCTCTATTTGTGGGAAAAAAAGGATGCAAATTTTGTTTGGGTACAACGTCGCACGACCACGCAATTGTCAGTTAAAGCGACGCAGTGCCGAATCGCAAAAAGTGCTCTGGCCCCAAAGTGTGAAATCCTCCCGGGGCTGAAGTGGTTAATGTGCAGGTGGATCCCTGTATCAGAGTTTTGGGAGGATCCAGTTGTATTATTACCATAATTTCACAATGTTGCAGCAAGTCATATTTTCTTCCTCTGTTCTGCTGTTTTTTTGATTTTTGACAAATTATCCAACTCTCATTCACTTTCTATACAAAGCAGGCAGAAGTAGGGCACCATAGGTTATGGTGCCCTGTGACTAGGTTATGGCCAAAGAAATATTTACATATAGTTATGAAGGGCTTACCCCCAAAGAAGCCGCTGATGGTTCCCTGATTGCCGATGTCAACGTCCTTCCTGGCAAAGCCACACCAATTATTTGTGCGACCCTTATAGCAAATGGATAAACAAAATGGCAATAAAAGTGAACAGGTGAACATTAACTGTTACCAATATTGTGTAACATTATAAATAACTGGAGGACCAAATGTCTGTGCCCCTAAGCCCTAAAACCAGGGAGGTCCTAGCACAAGGGTGGTACTGGGAACTAAAAGTAGTCTCCGTTGTTGATTATTAGGGCCCAAAGTTCTAGCGTTGAAGCTCTCAGTCTTGAGAGGCTCCTACAATACCAGGCACAAGTGTCCAAACTGTAGCCAGCGGCCTCTCACAACCAAACAATCTGTGATTTTACCTCCTCCCACCCTCCATCTGGACCTGGTGACATCAGCAGTAACACAGGACTCAATGACGATCTCCCACAGTTGTAACCTCTGTGCTGATGTGGCAGTAGAGTCTCTCTCTGTATTTCCAAGACCACGCTGAACCCTCCTGCAGGCAGCTCTCCAACACAAGAGCCCACTTAAACGTTCCCCTCTAACTGTCTTCCATACGACTGCCCATAACCCATGCACTCTCCCCCTTTCCCCCTCTCTCAATCCCCCAGCCAATCAATGTCCTCTGATGTCCTGGGAAGGTGGGCAGGCTCTCCCCTGGCTTACAGTGGCTGCAGCACAGCCTTACACGTGTCTTGAGTTGTCTCTCTCTCCTCCCCTCCTGGCAGCCAAGAAGTTGGAGAACAGCTGCAGCACTGTCTGTGTGTGCAGTATGTGTGGCACGGTCAGTGATGGGCAGGAGTACTTGGGCTCTAGTCTACACATAAAGGAGATGTGTGAGGTTATAAAAAACCCAAACATGCATATTCACCTCTATGCTGCAGCATCGCTGTGATGCTGCAGAGAGCAGTGAATCTCCTGCCTAGAGTGCTTGACAGAACTGAGGGTAGGAGCAGCTGGCTCAGCCTCTCAGTGGCATCCTGAGAAACTGAGCCAGCTGCCAGTCAGGCATCTAGGTGAATCCCAACGTTAGCCAACAGTGGACTTTTAACAAGCAGTATATATGCTTTAAGGGCCAGTTCACACCACACGCAGTCCAGTACGTTTTTATTCTGCATCAAAAATGCATGGTAAGTAGGTTATATGGTTTCCAATGGCATAGTTCACACCAGTGCAGTCAGTTCCAGTCAGTCCCAGCTCCAGAAAAAAAAGTAGAACATGCTGCATTTTTCATGCACTGAACTGTACTGGAACACGGTAAAATGCATCAAAAACGCACTGGAATGCACCTACATGCACCAGGTCTGGCAGGTCATCGCAGATCGTCGTCGTCATCGGGTCTGCCCGAGCCATGGGCACACTTCTGCAGAGTGCGCCAGGCATGAGAGCTTGCCACTAGTGCCCTCATGCCCACTAGCCGCGCACGCGAGCTGCCGCTTATATGCGGCGATTTGCGGGGCGGTCGGGAAACGGTTAAAGAAACCATAGTTAAGTTCATCAAAATGCTTTTTAAAAAAAAACATTTAGTTCATAAGCTTTCACAAGCAGGGCCTTCCAACCCTTCTATACTGAATTGTATTGTAACTGTACTGTCTCTCTTATGAGATGTAGACTTTGCTTGTAATAATAGCCCCATCGAGGAACAAATCGTTTTATTTTACCTTATTTTATCTTTTTACCTGAGCTGATGTGGGGAAGGAAATGTAATCAATATAGCCCACTCTGGGACTTCAGACATCAGTTTGTGATCAGACAAAAAAGGAACAGAAGCACATTGATAGGTTTATCATTCTGCTCTCTCCTCCTTCAGGAGCTATAGGTTTTCGATGAACAGCACTATGCAAATATGAAGACTTACAAATGAAAATGTTGCATTCTCATATCCAGCCACCAGGCAGAGCTCTTATTTTATTTAAACATGTTTTATCATTTCTCTTTACATGCTGTTGTAAAAAAAAAAAAGTGAATGAGCCAGAGCAGTGACACTTTCCCCCATTTTTGCCTTTCTCTGTACAACTGTAGCTGTGGTTTTATTAAGAGATGGTCTATTGGGAAATATCCTCTGCTTAGTCCCTTATTTAGAAACTCAGAGTGCTCTAGGAAGCCTTTGTCTTGGGTGTGTAGCCAGGTACGGCTGCTGGCTCTGTGCAGATTCCTCCCCTCCCTCACTCACCCCCCTCCTCTGCCAGGACACCGCATGATATGACAGGAGGACTGGGTTGTGTGCATGCACCCAGTTCTCTCCTCTAGAACGCTCCTTCACCCCCCCCCCTCCCCTTGTTGCAGCAAAGTCAGAGGAATAGTAGCAGTGGACCAATCCATGGAAAGCACAAGAGGATCTGGGGACATATAGTTCCTAAAGCTGTACAATGAAAGTGAATGGGGGCTTGGGCTACAAGGGGTACAAATCCCTGAACACATGGGAGGAGAGACACATGAGTCTTTGCGAGCTTTTGCTGAAGAAAAGCTGAGCCGAGCAGACATGTTGCTGGACCTGCCACAGCTGCATCAAAGAGACAGTCAGAGAGAACTCTGTGCGGAGAGCCTAAGAGAGAGGACCTTTGTGTGCCTGTGTGCCCAGAGTAAGGGACCAGAGGGCTAAGACCTGTGAGCCTTGTGAGGATCTGAGCAGAGAGACTTGTGGGACCTGACTTCAGAGGACTGTAGACGACCAAATGATCCTGTGTACCAGGAGGAGTGATCTGAACATCTGTGCTTATCTCAGCACTGACACAGTTGTTTAGCAGCCCACTAGCCATCTGCTGCATCTGTTGGACAACTACATGTGCACCACCTAAAGAAGGGTCCCAATGAAAGCTGGCCAACACTGATAATTATGAGGTACTTTACAATCACCTCCAGGAGTACCCCACCATCAGGAACTCATATGTCACCCGCTATTGAGGCTATATATGTGCATATGAGGATCTTTAATTTATTGGATTAGTTGATGCCAAGACTTAAACACTGTTTGCTCCAGTTATAGTTCGACTTAATATTGCTACAGTTAAATTTATTGCAAGATCATAGACACGCGCTCAGTTATCTAGTACTGCATCTTTAAACCTGTTTGGTTGCCTGTTCTTTGATTTATGCATTGTTTAACTGACTTACTTTAATACATCCATTTAATCCACCATCAGCTGTTTGGTCAATTTCCTGTGTAGTGTTATAGATTGGTAGGAATACTAACACTTAATTTACACAGGTATAAGTGGCCTCCTACCATAACCAGGTGTGTTAGTGGGGATCAAGCAGCTTTAAGAGTTGTGGCAGGACAGAGGCCCCATCATCACCAGCAGCTACTGTGGGGGTAAGTGCTACAGGTGTACCTTTGTAATAGGTGCTTATTTGGTTGTGTATATACTGAAAAATATATTAAACAACTGTTTTTAAAGTATAAACTTTAAAATTAAAGAGGAAGTAAACCAAGATTGGCTTTACTTTTTCAATATAACCCTGTAAAATAGAAGCATAATGGGCTACTATGCATCTCATAGTAGCCCATTATGTGCCACTTACCTGGAAACGAAGCCTGTGGCATCCAGCGATGTCCCCGCTCTAGGCTGTGTCCATCTTCTGCCCCTCTCCCTTTCGGGGCCACAACTCCGGCTCTGTGACTGGGAGGGGGCTTTAACAATCCGGTCTTCAAGTAGTTAATCAGGCAATGCAGTTTGGTCATCTCTTTCTGCCCCGTCTGTGAATGGGCAATGTTTTTTTACCACATGTGTATACAGCACACCTGATTGGCTCCTAGTGCTGCTCCTCTTTTTCTCAGTCTGTACAGGCAGTTAGGCTCTATTCACACCTAGGCGATATAAATCGCGGGCAGAATCGGCACGATTCTGCCAAGATTCCAAATCGTGGCAAAACGCAGGGCACGTTTGCAATGCCACTACTTCTTAATGGCAACCTAATCAGGGTGCGATTTTGCCGCAATTGTTGTGCGATAAATCACGAAGCAATCACGGAAAATCACACCGCGCAATGCTGTCACACAAGAGAATCTCCTGCTCCTTTTTGAGAGACAAGCTTTTAGATTTTGCTGCGATTGCAGCGCGATTTACTGTGGCAAAATCGCATCACGATTGGGGTGCCATTAAGAAGTAATGGCATCACAAACGCGCCCTGCATTTTGGATTCGTGGGTGGAATCGCCGCTATTCCAAATTGTGACAAAATGCGGGATGTGTTTGCAATGCCATTAATTCTAAATGGCACTCCAATCGTGGTGCGATTTTGCCGCGATTGTTGTATGCTAAATCGCGCTGAATTGTGGCAAATCGCAATGTGCGATGCTGTTGCCCAAAAGAAATTGTTTTTTAAAAATACATTTAAGAATTTTTATTGACATAACAGCATTATTTGGTGTTTTCTTTAAATATCTGCATGGATTGAGCCTTATGTAATGTCAAGACTTTATTGACCCTCTATAGTAAATAAGTTAAACGGAACGCTCCTGAGTCAGTTCTTCCTGCGTTCAGGTCGTAGCTGTCCTACATTTTATTTTGGCTGATTTGTTCTCAGCTCTGTAACTTGGAAGCAGTTTATTTTTACTGTATTCTGTCCTCAAACTCCTGAAGGATGAAAAACTAGATCAAAGCAGTGATGAGGAGCGAACATCGTTTGCCTTTCCAATGACCTTGAAAAATGTTTCTTAGGTAATTTGTAGAGTGAAACCAACCTGCAGCCTCAGAATTCTGCAGCATGTTCAATAATATTGGAAGGGCAAGGGAAAAATCCATTTTATTGCTGTGTGCTCGTTTTTTCTCACTTGCAATTATTTGTAATTGCTCACTGTTTTATTGTGTGTGTTTTGTACTCACTTAAAGCCAAACTCTGCCAATATAAAAACACCACTGTGTTTATTGAAAAAATAAATGTATTGTTAATGCAATTTCTTCAGTTCCTGATTTTTTCTTGTTTTCAGATCCCCTGAAGTGTAGAAGTTATATTGGGAGAGGGAAGGTCAGTATTCTGAGCCAATCAAGCTCTCAGGCAGACATACAGTGCCTTGAAAAAGTATTCATACCCCTTGAAATTTTCCACATTTTATGTGATAGGCCAACACAAAGTGATACATAATTGTGAAGTGGAAGGGAAATGATAAATGGTTTTCTAAATTTTTTACAAATAAATATCTGAAAATTGTGGCGTGCATTTATATTCAGCCCCCTTTACTCTGATACCCCTAATTAACATCTAGTGGAACCAATTGCTTTCACTTACCTAATTAATAAATAGAGTCCAACTGTGTGTAATATAATTTCAGTATAAATACAGCTGTTCTGTGAAGCCCTCAGAGGTGTGTTAGAGAATCTTAGTGAACAAACAGCATCATAAAGGCCAAGGAACACACCAGACAGGATAGGGATAAAGCTGTGGAGAAGTTTAAAGCAGGGTTGGGTTATAAAAAAAATAACCCAAGTTTTGAACATCTCACGGAGCACTGTTCAATCCATCATCCGAAAATGGTAAGAGTATGGCACAACTTCAAACCTACCAAGACATGGCCGTCCACCTAAACTGACAGCTTGGGCAAGGAGAGCATTAATCAGAGAAACAGCCAAGAGGCCCATGGTAACTCTGGAGGAGCTGCAGAGATCCACAACTCAGGTGGGAGAATCTGCCTACAGGACAACTAGTAGTCGCACACTCCACAAGTCTGGCCTTGATGGAAGAGTGCCAAGAAGATCACTTTCTCTTAATCTAAAACAGATTTACCCGCGCCTTGGAATCAACAACAAATCAATTAGTATCAAGAGCAGCTGGTATCAATATAACCATAAATTAGTTACATATAATAAACTGAAAATTCCAAAATATACCGCGCTCATTCAGCAGCCACCAAACCCATAGAGATAAGCAATTCTCTCATATGTGTATTATTCTCTCTGGTATTCACAACAAATCCAGAGGTGGTAATGCTGCATTAATAAATCATGGCGCTTACAAACTTTAATGTCCTTAAACACAAATGATATATATATATATATGTGTAAGCTGGATATAACCATATCACATAAAAGTCCTAAAGTGGAGGAGCTTCTTAGTGATCTTTAAGATACGAAATTCCTTCTCCAGAAAGAAGGGGGGGATTCTCGTTCACAAGGTGATTTACATCCACTTGGTGATTTACATCCACTTGCTTCCCCACTTACCGGACTTCATAGACCTCCAAGGGCCACACAAACAAATAGGGATATATTTCTTCGTGTTAAGCTTCACATGCATATACATGAATGGACTTCTTAGCTCCAGGTGACACTCCGCTAGGAACCCCAAAGGTACCCCACTTACCAGATCTTGAAGTGGTAAAGCGTAACTGATGGTAAAGGAGTATGTTGAGGAGTCCTCCAAAAGCGCCTCTTTTGATGTATGGCTCCAAAAGACCACGATGTGGGAAAGGAAGAAAATAAACTTCCAATAGTGAAGCCAGTATTTATTTTTAAAATTTTAAAACTGAATCAAAACAAAGTAAAAACAAAACAAAAACAGAAACTAAAACAAAAACAAAATAGCAAATCCCACTGCAGGAGATTGCTTACTGAAACAACTATTAAAGGGTATACAGGGGACGCCTGGCTGCAATCCACCTGTGTAGCTCAAAAAACGGAAGTAATGTGCAACTCCCTTGCCACCCTGAATTTTAAGAAGATCACTTGCTTTCCACATACCAGATAAAAGAGTTTACCAGCTCCGTCCCCGCTCCGCTCCGCTCTCTCCGCCGGCTTCTCCTCCCTCTCTCTCTCAGGAGAAGCCGGCGGAGAGAGCGGAGCGGAGCGGGGACGGAGCTGGTAAACTCTTTGATCTGGTATGTGGAGAGTAACTGATAACGCTAAGACATGAAGGAGACGCCCTATGAGGAGAGGAGGATCATCCTACCTGACAGGGACATCTATGCAGGATTAACCCACTGCGTACTTGAAAGTTACCTAAGGTAAGAGTTTTGAGAGCCCAGGGGTCCCCAACACATCCACATTTCCCATTTGGTGGGAGGACGAAGAGGAACCAGCCCTACCTTACCGGACATCACCCACAAATTGGAATCATTCACCTATGCACATCAGCACATCGCATTTTGGCACAAGGATATACATATATATTTTTTAAATTAAGACGTACTCATTGCGTCTGGACTATCACTTTTGCGTATTTAGCCAGTTATTATTTATTATATTCATTATATTTACTATCTTGCTATATTGCACACACTGAGTAACCACATTGGCCCACTTTACTATTTTATTATTGTTTGATTATTTTTTGCATTTGATTGGTATGTTATTCACTCATATGTCAGTATGTGCAGTACCTGAACCCACTCTGTCTTTTCCCAAGACTTGAAAATTGCTGTTCACAGATGCTCTCCATCCAATCTGACGGAGAATGGCCAAAAATGTCACTCTCTAGATGTGCAAAGCTGATAGAGACATCCCCAAAAACACTTGCAGCTGTAATTTCAGCGAAAGGTGGCTCTACAAAGTATTGACTCAAGGGGGCTGAATACAAATGCACGCTGCACTTTCAGATATTTCATTGTAAAAAAAGTTTGAAAACCATTTATCATTTTCCTTCCACTTCTGTCACATAATATCTCAATAAAATACTTTTACGTTTTTGGCTGTAGCATGACAAAATGTGGAAAATTTCAAGGGATATGAATACTTTTTCAAGGCACTGTACACTATATTGTCAAAAGTATTGGGACCTCTGATTTTATATGCACATGAACTTTAACGGCGTTCCAGTCTTAGTCCGTAGGGTTCAATATAGGGACACATGAGTTGGCCCACTCTTTGCTGCTATAACAGCTTCAACTCTTCTGGAAAGGCTGTCCACAAGGTTTAGGAGTGTGTCTATGGGAATGTTTGACCATTCTTCCAGAAGCACATTTGTGAGGTCAGGCACTGATGTTAGACGAGAAGGCCTGGCTCACAGTCTCCGCTCTAATTCATCCCAAAGTTGTTCTGTTAGGTTGAGGTGAGGACTCTGTGCTGGCCAGTCAAGTTCCTCCACCCCAAACTCACTTATCCATGTCTTTATGGACCTTGCTTTGTGCACTGTTGAAACAGTAAGGGACCATCCCCAAACTGTTCCCACAAAGTTGGAAGCATGAAATTGTCCAGATATCTTGGTATGTTCAGGCCTTAAGAGTTCCCTTCACTGGAAATAAGGGGCCAAGCCCAACCCCTAAAAAACAATCCCTGAGTCATGACTAGAGTTGAGCGAACACCTGGACGTTCGGGTTCTGCTGGTCCGTCCGAACTTCGGGACAAAGTCCGGGTCCGGGTCCGGACGGAACCCGAACGATCGCACGGAGCAGGTCCACAAGCGAGTTGAGATCAGTACTGAGTCCCTAACAAAAAATCCCCAACCCGAACCGGGGAATAAAGGTCACTTCCCTTGAGAATTCCGGACTTGTATGGTTCTATAGACCTGTTAAAGTACGAAGGTTGAAACACCCTTGTCAAACCCCTACCAGGGAATGACAAAGTTGTCACGTGTTTCGTTCCAGGTATTTCTGTACCTATTCACTCAAACCCCACCTCCTTGAACTGACCGGTCGTGTCTCAGGAGTGGAGTTGGATTGTCTTGTTGAAACCCTACTTAATCTCGCCTCTGACACTCGGTCCGGAAGAGCAGATT
>BLSH010435789.1:1431617-1455137 GCA_018402905.1 Glandirana rugosa
AAATCCAAAAATACTCTCCCCCCTCTCTCGCTCCCTTCCTCTCTCTCTCCCTTCCCCTACGTTCTCTTTCCCCCTCTCATAAAAACCTAAATGTATGCATATTCTTGGAACCATCCAGCATCATAAAGGTTCTTGTTTTATCTTGTATTTGAAAAACATCAATACATAGGATGAGACAGAAAACAAACATAATGGCTAGACCCCAGATGGATTCTGCACCAATTTCTGCGGATCATCTAATAAATCTGTCATCGCCTACCTCTCTAACAAGCCAAGATGTTCAGTGCCTGCTTTAATTTTCCACTTGCATGTTCGTGCACATTGAACTGTGTGATTTTTATAACCATGCTGCAGGGGACAGATACAAATGAGACAAAACTAAACTGTATAGAAATTCAATTATTCTGAAACTTTTGAATTATGATGATGGATAATAATCTGACATAGAGATTGCTTTGGAAAACTCATGAGCATGCCTACAGCAGATGCAAGAGAGAAAAAATATATTTTACTGTGTTCAGGACATAATTAGAGCACATTTCAAATATATTTTTATATAATTAAAGTGGATCTTGCACTACAAATGCAAAGTCCACTTATTTTCTTGCCAAATGCCTCCCATGCTTAAATGCTACAATTAATGAAGAAAAAAAAACCTATGAGGAAAAAAAGTTATTATCCCCCCTGGCTTGTTGAGACTTTACACCTAGCTTCACCAAGACAAAGGTAACATCACCATTCTTGCAGTGAGATCTGGGAGAATGCTCAGAAGCCCAATCTTGCAAGAAGACTCCCTTGTGCAGTGCATCGTCATCTTGTGAGGTTTGAGCTACTAAAAATAATGGTGGGGAAGTGGATTTCCATTTCCGGAGTGCCATCATGAATCAAGTGTGCCTGTTAGCGGCTGTGAACAGCTATCATTGGATGGATCAGTTCACAAATACTGTGTACATAGCCTATCTGAGCGGCTCTGTACCATGTGATTCCTGTGATGGCCATTCACGGCTATCGCATATGTAAATAGTGTACTGTTTACATTGGAGAGCTCACCTTGTCCACTTACAAAAGGGAAAGGAGGAACTAATGAATGAACAATTGTTCCAGGGTACAAACAGCATTAGATGCAGGATGGGGAGGATTGATTGCAACGGGAAGGATAAATGATTATGTGACCATTGTGATTGACCATCATGGTGGTCACTTGTTTGGGAGCCAGTCGTGCCAGCTACCGATCGTTAGTAGGGACCGAGAGCTGTCACAGCTGCACAGCTCAGTCTTAGTGCTGCCTGGGAGCATGCAGAAAGCACGCTCTCCGCACAGAATCATTGGCAGTCCAATGAGACATACGTTCGGTCTGGAGGCGTTAAAGCCCACATGTGTTACACAGGCAGAAACAGGTTAACTCTTTACCTCTCGTATCCTTCACATCTGAACATTAACCCCCTATCCATCCTCCTATTCTATATGATCTGTACATTAACCCCTTCACCTTCCCCTACCCCTGTGCATGACCTATGATGTTGCTATATGTAGAGAAACATTCCCAGCCCTGAGAATATTGTCTCTTCTTCCCCCTGAGGAGATGAATCAGTGAGCTGAGGAGGAGAGGGGCTGTTTGCCTCTGGCATTCTGGGACTGGATGCTGGATTACTGCACAAGAAGCTGCACCAATGGACTGACCCTGTACCAGAATTCTGTGAGTGGAGCTTTCTTTTTGTGCTGTACCTTAAAGCTACTTCATGGTCCCCAGCCGTGAACCTGACTAACTGTATTTGTGCTAAAGCTACATTATGTTCCTCAGCCGTGAACCTGACTAGCTATACCTGTTCCTCAAACTATGTCATGGTCCCCAGCCATGAACCTGACTAACTGTATTTGTGCTAAAGGTACATTATGTTCCTCAGCCGTGAACCTGACTAGCTATACCTGTTCCTCAAACTGTCTCATGGTCCCCAGCCATGAACCTGACTAACTGTATTTGTGCTAAAGCTACATTATGGTTCTGAACTATGAACCTGACTAGCTATACCTATTCTGCAGACTATATCATGGTCCCCAGCCATGAACATGACTAGCTGTATTTGTGCTAAAGCTACGTTATGGTCCTCAGCCATGAACCTGACTAGCTATACCTTTTCTGCATCTCATGGTTCCCAGCTGTAAATGAACGACTGTGCTGCTGCTGTTAGAGGAAGAGAGAATTTTTCTCTGCAGAACTGTGCTCAAGCGTATTGAAATATCTCACACGACCCCTAATTCCCTCCCAAGTTTCTACAAGCAATAAAATAAAAATAAAATAAATTTAAAAAGACGAACCCCTGTACCGTTCAATGAGCCACAGTGAATTGACTGTTATTGCGTGCCTTGCTGCCTCTGCACTGTTGTGGGAAAGAACCAGTGAAATGCAACGGCTCCTTCAAGGGTAGCGCTACACATTTATACGTCAGAAGGACGCATGAGCCTCAGTGCCCATCAGCTGCATATATAAATTGCTGTCTTCTCCATTGTCTACTCCATTGGCACCTGTTATGGAAATTTCTGGTTGTGACTCTAAAAATGAAAGTTAGTTTTGCAATTGCAGGAACAGATCCACAGGACTCAATCTCTGTGTTTAAAATGTCCGTTCTGACAAAATTTATTATTACATGATATTTTATACATAGATAAGAAAGGGGTGGTGTGAATTGTTATTAGAAACTAACAAATAGAAATATATTATTAAACGCTAGCGAATAGAATAATTGCAAAAGTAAAACATAGAGAGGGGAGGGGGGAGTAGAGAGAGAGTGAGAACTTCTAGGAGAAAGTGTATCTGTGTGATAAGTGAAGGCCACAGAACACATTGCAGCAGCCTGAGCAAAATGGAGTCTCCTGTGCTTAAATGAACAATACAGTGAAAGTCCATGTCATTTCCCTCCTTTTGTTTATTTGACACCATTCTTCTCCACGTTACATTCAGCCGATTGCCGGTAGCTCCTGCTACGTTGGCGCAGAGAGACGGCGTCCTGTTCAGCTCTCTCCTAGCTTTCTCAGAATAATGGGTTCATCAGGGCTGGTGGACCATCTATTGATACAGTGGGTGATCACAAAGTGGCACAGCCTGATGAGGAAGTAAATAACAAGTATGAGAAACAGGAACATCACAATGTAAACACCTAATTTCTGTAACCATGTTGCTATGCCATATAAAAAATCACCAAAACGTCCTAATCCCTTAAAGGGGTTCCATCCATCTTTAGCAATATCTCTGGCCTCATTCTGTAGTTCTCTTATCTTAGCAAGATGTCCTTTAATAATGTCCTCATTATCAGAAATGTATATACAACAGTCAGTGTGAATAACCTTACACATCCCACCTTGAGCAGTGAGATAATTTAACGTTAATCTATGCTCTAATACTACTTTTTTAAGCTGAGCCATTTCATCACTTAATAAATCTATATCAGTGGTAGTAAGGTTAATAATTTCATCTACAATTCTAGTGTAATTGTTTATTCTTTTCATTGCTTCAATTCCCCATCCTGTCCAGGAAGGGAACCATGACCATGCCATGTCACCTTTAGTGAAAAGTTCTCTTTTGAACACTAAAGAGCATTCTGGACTTTGACCGGGTCGCACTGTGTCTTTGTGAACAGCCAAAGCAGGTAATAACTTCCCAATATAACATGTACCTGTAACATTAGTAGGAAGCCAGGCGAAAGCTTTATCTCCACATATAAAATATAACCCTCTACGTATGGATGATATACCTGCTCCTAAAAGACTGGATGCAATAACATTGAATCCCAGGTAACCAATATTTCCACATATTGGGAACTGTATGCAATTTGTTTTATAAAGGGTTCTATTTAGGTCTGAATCTGGGATATAAAAATACTGACCAGGGTTTTCTCCATAAACTGTCATTTTTGCTGCCGTGCAATCTGAATTGCCCAGCCGTGTACATTTAGTGTTAAGTGGGCATGTAATGTTTAGACAAATCTGTGGGGTATCTATGTGTTTTGAGACCATCAAAGTTACTGATCGGTGCTCATTAGCTGTGGAAACAATGTATGAGCCATTTATTCTGGTCCTGTTTAGATCAGTGAAGTTGAGAGGCATTGCTATCATGGGTATTGTTCCTGTTTGAGGATTTAAGTGAGAACACACCCAGCAGTTACTAGCATTGCTATGGGTTGCATACAATTTTAACATTTGGATGAAAGGGTTATTTTTCCATGTCTCAGTTCTCACAGACAACAAAAAAAGAAACATCATTTTTATTTCAAAGGATATCATCACTTCAGGATTTTCTTGCAATAACTGGCGTGAATCCAGATGGGCTTTCCTTCCAACTTGACAGCAGAACCAGTTGTCAAAAGTACTAAATGTGGTCCGTCAAATTTTGGTTCTAGCGGCTTTCTGATGTGTCGCTTGACAACCACCCAGTCACCTGGTTGGATTCTGTGAATACCTGGAACAGAATCTGGGTCGGGGATTGAGTTGTAAACACCTTCATGTATTTTATTCAATGTTCTTTGCAAAATCTGAACATATTCTAACAGACTAGAGTGACCAGCCTGCAACTGTTGAGGAAAATATAGCCCTGTTTTGGGTGGCCCTCCAAATAAAATCTCATAGGGGACAGCCCATGTGGTTGTTTAGGGGTAGTTCGTACTGAATATAGGGCTATTGGCAAAGCTTCCACCCATCCTTTTCCTGTATCTGCTTTAATTTTTGCACATCTCTTTTTCAAAATTCCATTAAGTCTCTCAACTTTACCACTACTTTGTGGATGATAAGGTGCATGGAAAGCTTGCTGTATGTTAAGTGCTTCCATGACCTCTTTCATCACTTCTCCAGTAAAATGGGTTCCTCTGTCACTCTCAATAGTTTCAGGAACTCCATACCTACAAACTATTTCATTCAAAATTTTCTTTGCTGTTGTTTTTGCATTTGCTTTGGCTACCGGCCAACTTTCAGGCCAGCCTGAAAACATGTCGATGCACACGAGAGCGTACTCATAGGTGCCTATTCTGGGCATCTGAATGTAGTCTATTTGAATTCTTTGAAAGGGGAAATCTGGCTTAGGAGAATGCTTTTGGGGAACATGGACAGGCCTCCCTGCATTGTACAGAGCACAAGTGAGACATGAAGCACAAAACCTGGCTGCAAATGCACTAAATCCAGGTGCTATCCAATAGCAGTCAGTAAGTGCCACCATCGCGCCCTTAGCAAGATGACTGACGCCATGTGCCAGTTGTGCTAAAACTGGGTACAAACTCCTGGGTAGACACCACCTGTTTTCAGCACTCCACAGGACCTGCTGATTTTGGGTAGCATTACATTTGATCCATTTAACCTTTTCTTCATCAGGGGCCCGGTTCTGCAACTGAATTAAAGTTTCTATATCCCACTGTGCTTGAAGAGGGGTATCAGTCCCCGCTACCTGGGCGACCCCTACAGTGGGTGTGACTCCAAATGACATAAGGGCAGCATCCTTTGCCGCTTCGTCTGCCAAAGCATTTCCTCTGGCTGTCATGTCATTTCCCCTTGCATGCCCTTTTACCTTCAAGATGGCAACTTCTGCTGGTTTATGAAAGGCTTCAAATAGCTGCTCTATGAGTTTTGCAAGTCTCACTGGCTTCCCTGCACTAGTCAGAAAGTTCTGTGCTTTCCAGATAGGCCCAAAATCGTGCGCTATTCCAAATGCATATCTGCTGTCAGTGTAAACATTTCTCCTTTGATTCTCTAGGAGTTGACATGCTTTGACTACAGCACACAACTCAGCTTCCTGTGCTGATATCTGGGGTGTCAATGCTTCTTGATGTAAAATAGTGTCTGTAGTGGTTACAGCAAACCCTGTGTGTGGCTTTCCATCATCAGAACTGAGACTGAGCTGTCACTGACAGCTTACTGCCAATCGACAACACTGGCTGTCAATGACATCAGCACTGCAAGATCAGCTAACCAGCTTCAGGCATCACAGCCCATTAGCTCATGCCAGCATAAAGAGGTTAATGAATGCTGCAGATTTAAGATGTGGTGATATACTGTATAAGCGTGGATTCACCTTCTGAGGACTGATATAACCTTTTTATCCCTCTTTCTTTTGGTGGCAAGGAGCTTCTCTTGTTGCTAGGCAACCACCACAGTGTTGTAGTGAGGGTTGAACTTGCAGTTTATACATTAAAAATGGTACCGCTGATTCCTTGGATGGGGTTTCACATTGCACACATGGAAGATACAGGTCCTCCCTTGATAGCTGAAACATGGTAAAGGAGGGAGTGGACTGTAGCACTGTGTCCCCTTGCCTGCTTTCCTCAGTGGGGGCATGGCTACTTTAACTACATTTCCCACAATCTCTTGGGCTCCCATAATGCCCTGGCCCCCTGGACACACCAAGGGGATATATATTCAAGTTTTCCCACCATCCATGGCTTACAAGGACCATGCCTGATGGGACTGCAGTAACTGGGCATGCCACCAAGCACTGTACCTTCCATTGCTGCATCCAATATGCAGGCCACTGGCGACTGCAAGAGCAAGCAGCTTTATTGTAAGCCCCAGACATGGAAGACAATGTGATGGCTGTCTCTGGAATCGTTTCTTTCCATTGGGGTGCCACTATTTTCAGCCACCTGAACCTAAAGAACAAAGACATCTCCAGCCTTATCTTTGTGAAGCCTACCTGTGAAACTCTGTGACCTGTTGTTGCACATCACTGTTTGTCTGATCATTTGGTTGATACTGTTAAACAATATAACTCTTGGGGCTGACATTGATGATCTACTTCTAAAAAAGCAAGTTACCGTCATTGCTCTGGCTTCAATACTTTCTAACCTGGAAAGGTATACAGATCATGAAATCAGAATGTATGACTTAACAAAGACTCCTAATAAAAAGGACTTCTTTGATTTGGTACAATGGGGACAGGTACCAAATCTTCGTTGTTTTACCTTGGGGACAAATTTGCGCTTGCTTGGGCTGAGCTACAAGAGCTTTAAAAAGGTTGATTACTGCTTCTGACCCCTGGCAAGCACCACCAAATCCATGCATATGAGAGACCCACCTCACCCTCTATCTCACTGTACACTTTTGAATTCAATAGTCACAGTGTTGCTTTGTGTTGAACCAAACACTAGATGCAATGTATGGGACTAGACTGCCCATTGCTTTACATTGTTTCCTCCAGAAAACCCCCTTCCCCCTCCTTAATCTGCCATGGGGAAGCCATCCTCAACTAGGGTTCGTGGTAGCCAATGGTTCCTCTTAAAATGATTGTAAGGCTGTGTTTTATTTTTAAATAACAAATATGTCATACTTGCCTCCTCTGTGCAAGGGTTTTGCACAGAGTGGCCCCGATCCTCCTCTTCTGGGGTCCCTCCATGGTGCTCCTGGCTCCTCCCCACATCGAGTGCCCCCAAGGGGAAGCACTTCCCTGGTAACACTCATGTGGGCGCGCTCCTGAGTCCTGCTGCTGCATCCATTGACACAAACAGCAGGACTCTGCCCCGCCCCTGGGCTCTCGCGTCATTGAATTTTATTGATAAGAGTGGGAGCCAGTGGCTGCGCTGCTACCAATACATCCAATCAGGACCCGAGACACCAGCTGGAGCGGGTGTGCTCGTTCCCGGTGCAGGAACGATCGGGCTCAGGTAAGTAAAAGGGGGGCTCTGGGGGGCTGCTACACTAAAGGAGGTTTTTCACCTTAATGCACAGAATGCATTAAGGTGAAAAACTTTGAGGGTTTACAACCCCTTTAGGATGGCTAGCGGATCATTAAGCTGTGGCTAACTTCCATGTGATGGTGCCAACACCAGCAGCATGATTGTAAGTGTGGCATTCTGACCCACCACGGTAAGGTGGAACATTCTTCCCACTGGTCATCACCAATGTGAGGGGCATTTTCTCAATGGCCATCAATGAACCAATCTTAGTAGGAGTTCCCTGGGGCCTGAAAATTAATGCAGGGGTTCCTTTTGGGTAAAAAGGTTAAGAAAGGCTGCCCTCGGGAGCCTGTTCAGAGCACAGATGAGGTTGTTCTCAAGTGCTAGTTACTCTTTTTCTGCATTCAGCACCTGTGAATATTCAGTCATACATTATCCACTGACTCGAGTGTCTCTTTATCATTTTACCAAGAACCCATAAGAGATCTCATGACCAGGATTTCTATCCTGCATGCCCCCTGAGTTGATTTCATATAGCAATAGATGAAGAACTCAGACAATTAACATTAGTAGTTTATCTCAAAAATCAAGTTCAACCCACCACAGCCCTTCTGGGGTTGGGGAAAATCTCCCTACCAGGATCCCAGAAAGTGATGAAGACTCAGGATTGGATCATACCCAAACTGTACACATTTGTTTTCAGTGGACTTGCTCAACAACTCATATTGTGGCATGTGTTTATTGAGAACCACTTTGTAATTTTATAGCTTAGTTTGCAGTTTTATTATCAAATAACCCATATCGAAATAATATTTGTAATTACTGGCGAACACGTCTCACTGTACACTGTCACACTCACGTGCTTTCTTAATTCACTGTTAGCAGATGTTCCCCTTCACCTTTACCTCCGAAATCACACTGCACAAAACCATTGGGAATAACATTGATACAGTACAGACATTTGGCAGAAAGATGTTCTTTAAATTGGCAATGAATGCATTCTACTGCATTGTCCTCTGCCGCATTGTCTCAGGTCTTTTCATACGGCACTTTCCAAATAATGTCTATTGGTCTTATCTAATGAAAGAAAACACTGAGCAGAGATGCCATGCAAAGTGCAGCAATCCATAAAAAAACAATCAAAAATCATATTTTACCAATCTGACCAGAGTAAACTTAAATCTTAAAGGCTTGCTATGGCTTTATGAACTTGGCTCATCATTTACAGTATGCTCTGCCTTCACATTCATAAATTCAATTCTAACCTAAACTAAGTGAAATTATTTATTTTGGCACTTTTTTAGTGCCATCAATTTACGCAATGCTTTACATATACATTGCACATTCACATCAGTCCCTGCCCTCAAGGAGCTTACCACTCTAAGGTCCCTAACTTACATTCATACATACACAGACTAGGGCCAATTTAGAAGGGAACCAATTAACCCACCAGCATGTCTTTGGAGTGTGTGAGGAAACCCACGCAGGCACAGGGAGAACATGCAAACTCCAGGCATGTAGTGTCATGGCTGGGATTCAAACCAGCGACCCTTTTGCTGCAAGACAAAAGTTCTAACCACTACACCACTGTGCCGCCCACATATTAGTTCACTGATCATTTAATCAGTGTATTGCTAATGCTATTACCAGGGAGCATTGCAGTTGTCAAAAAGTACTACTGCTTTACTTTAAAATGGTAGAAGGTCTATTTACCTATAATTGGAGCCTTATATAATCCATTGTAGGGGGATACAGTGGGCTTTTCCCAGTGTCTCTGGATTAATACCAAGGTCAGGGCTGGTTTTCTGACATGGGAGCGTGTAGGCAAACCTCTCTGTTAGGATCAGAGATGAGCAAGTGTCTCAAACGTCCAATCAGCTGTGATTCATCCAAACTTTTTAAAAATTCACAAACCTCAAAATCCTGAATTTCCAAACCAGTCACAACTGAAGTCAATGGGAACACAAACCCAGTCCCAAAAAGTGTTTCAAAGAGCAGCAAATATGCTAAATGGTGAAGACAGGTTTGGGAAGCTCCTGGCGGCACTGCCTTATGACACTAAAAATTTGTTTTGGTTTGGAGTATTGAATTCATGAAATCTGGTCCTAATCTAATATAAAGTCCTCTAAACTTAACGGTGCTTCTTTACCTCTGGTGTCTAAAAGTACAGGCCTACTGTGCCTAATGTTAAATCCAGTCCTTTGTATGAAAAATGAGTGGCTTAATATCTGTGTCTGAGTAAGCTTCAATGCAACATTTACATGTGTATGCAAACCTTGTATTTAATCTTTACAGTAACTATACATTTGTTTCAGGTACCAAGGTATCATCTTGGTTTGCATTTGATGTAAGAAATTATAATTATTATTTCTAACATTAACAATAATAATTAGGGATTAGGGTCGGGTTCGCTGCTACCATGGGTTTGGGGAGAAACTTGTGGATTGGAGATTTGCAGTCCTGTGCACGCCCACTCTGTTTTCATTTTGTTTTTTTTATCATAATGCGCCGCATGACCTTTGAACTATGGCCAGAAGGCTTAGAAGGGCCATTGGGAGGGGGGGCACATGCATCCCATCAAGTGAAAACTTTTTTGCTGCAAGGCTTTCTAATAAAATGGGCTTTTGGGGTTTTCATGTTTGTTTGTTTTTTTTTTTGATAGGGCTTTTTTTTTTTGGTTAAACTGCTTATTATTTTATGTTGATAAGGCATTCCTCAAGGATGAAACAACACTCCCCATGAAGTACAGCTTTTTTTTTTTGCATTGGTGTAGTGGTGCATGTCTTTCATGGCAGTGCCCAGTTTCCCAGGCCTTATTGACAGTAGCTTGTCTATTAGATTAAACATTTTTTTTCTTAAAATAACAAACATGTGTAGCGCCCCCATAGAGTAGGTGCACTTTTCTAGCAGGGTTTGCTAGGTGAGGTGAAATTTAGTCAGGTCTGAGTGTAAAAGCAGGCCTGAATGTTTTGATCTGGAGCCATCTGGAGTATTCTAAGGAGCCCTGACCATTCCCCAAGCAGGATTGGCAGGAGGCAGATCTCCTTAAATACTCTGAGTCAGCCCAATCTGGGAGGAGTAGTGTTGGGTGGAAGTCGGAGATATAGCAGATGCGCTATGGAGCAAGCCCCTACCTGGGAGGTCGCCCCAGTCTGGGTAGGAGGACCTTGGTGCCTGTGGGTTTGGGTGCTGCCAGGAAGGAGAGTGATCCCTGGAGCCGCACTGGAGGAATGGGAGAACAGCGGAGGTGCTACAAAGTGAGAGACTTTAAAGCAATCAACCGGCTTGGTGAGTGATGGTCCCTGGGACTGGAGGAGAAAGTGCTGGAGCAGGCTGGGAGAGGAATAGTGGACAGTCTGTGGGAGCCTTGGGAGCCAGTCAAGGGAAAGGAGAGTCACTGTAAGAGAGCAGGTCGATGGGACCTGGAGTAGAGATGGGCTAGGAGTTGTAGTCCGTCAAAGGCCCAGTTAGCACTCAAGTTTTTGCTGCACATTCAGGGGCTTGTGATCCCTGGCCTGTAATGGGTGTTCCTAAGGTCCTGCTGAAACAGTGTAGGCCTCACCATGTGCTAACCGCGGTGAAGAGAAAAGTATAGAGTCTGATAAATTTCCTTTCAGGCTGGAAACTAAGTTCTCAGCTGGAGAGAAGCAAAGAAGTGTAAAGCTGCAAGTTATGTGTAGAAAGAGAACTGTAAAAGAAACGGTCAGCAAGTAAAGCGCTGAAGAGTTGTGAGGAGTAACAGCCTGCAGAGGGACGGTCTGCAGTGCAAGTGTGCATATACAGGACTGTATATGGAGTTTATGTATCAAAATTCTTTGGGCATCCCCCAGTCATCCCTTATCCCCATCCAAGTTATTTCCCCTAAATAAAACAACAAAAACAAGAGCCGGCCTGGTCAGTGTCTCTGGATGTGTGATATATGGTGTGATTCAGGGCAGCTGAACCTTCATCTCATTTACTAAGCTCTGGAGCTATTGCATTTGTGGAGTGCAACTGCACTTTGTAAGGTACACAGTCTATTTGCCTTTAGTAAATCAACCCCATAGTCTACTGTTGCCATTATCAGGAAGTCAGTCCAGAATAATGACATATGGAGTTTAGTGTATGTAGACAGGACGTGGCTTTAAAGAGCATAGAGGAGATCAGCAGCACTAAGATGCAAAAAAAAAAAGTAAAGACAGTATTGTGTTGGGAAGAACTAAAATGGAATGTTTTATGATACACAGTGCTTTAGCAAACTAAACATCATCCAGTGAAGGTTTATATAAATATATATAAGTACAGAAATATACATATAGAATATTGAACACTGAATAAGATCATCCTTAGAACCAAAATATCTGGAATGATTTCAGAGGTTTCCTGTAAGTTACTCCTATATTCATGGGAACGAATGACGGCGACGATTGCAGGTGCAGTACAACGCTATTAGGCTTTCCATTATTTAATAGCTCCGTTCCACATAGCCAGCCAAGCTTGCTTTCAGCTGTTACAATCGTCATTCTCATTATAAGCGCTGCAACCGTGCGTGAAGTCCCTGATCATCGGCTACTTTCAATCCTTACAGCGCATATACAAAACTTAAATGACTTTGCCACGTTTTTGGAACTTTGACTAGTACACTTCAATTTTATGAAACTACTTTTAAAGGGACACCATGGTGTATTCTCAGTGGGCATACCTTCTGAATTGTTACAACGATAGGTGTTGCAGGGGTTGCAATTGCAACCGGGCCCCATGCTCCAGGGGGCCCATGTACCTCCTTTGTACACCTGGATAGGAAGGATGGTGGGGGCGGCATTTAGAGGAACCAATCTCCTCCATTTTCCTCCTAATGGAGGAGATTGGTTCCTCTATATGTTTCCCCCACCATCCCTCCTATCCAGTTTACTTGTCTTCTGAGGTTCCCAGGGTCCCTGTGTCCCCCCACAGAGCTGCTGCCTTCCCCCCTCCTCTCTCCTGCCAGCTGCTGTAGAAGATGTGTCATGATGGAGAGATGGGAACGGGTCGGTAAATTTGTCATTTACCGGCTCCTTCCTTTTCTGAATGGACAGAGTCAGTGACTCTGTGTGCTTCCCTGGTCCCCCCACAGAGCTGCTGTCTTCCCCCCTCCTCTCTCCTGCCAGCTACTGTAAAAGATGTGTCATGATGGAGAGATGGGAACAGGTCGGTAAATTTGTCATTAACTTCCTTCCATTTCTGAATGGACAGAGTCAGTGATTGGTACCAATTGGTTCATTCATAACTGAAGCATAGTAAACTGTTTTTACTATACTTCCATTTCTGAATGAATGCGAGGCTCGGTATTCAACTATTCCTGTCCATTCATTCTGTACAGCTGAGGCTACACGGATGGAGATTGAGGGCTGAGGTTTGTTTAGACCCCTGATATCTCATCAAAGCCTCCAAACAGGGCTCCTAAAATAAAATGTAAAAATTATAAAAATAAAATTGTAAAAGAAAATGAAATGGTAAAAATATAATAAAATTAAAATAACAATTAAAAACTACTGACAGCAGGGAAGGAACTATCAGGATTGCAAAGGTTGCAATTGGGACCGGGCCCTGGCATTTCACCAGTGGCGGCTGGTGAAATTTTAGGATAGGGGGGTGCCAGGCCCCGCCCTTCCTTTGTGACCCCTCCTACTTCAAATAAGCCCCACCCCTTATAGAATCCACCCACTCCGTCCCCTATATTCCACATATTGTGTCAGGAGTACGCTCAGCATCACAGGACACAGTATACAGCTCAGCATCACAGGACACAGTACACAGCTCAGCCTCACAGGGCACAGTATACAGCTCAGCATCACAGGGCACAGTATACAGCTCAGCATCACAGGGCACAGTATACAGCTCAGCATCACAGGACACAGTATACAGCTCAGCATCACAGGACACAGTATATAGCTCAGCATCACAGGACACAGTATACAGCTCAGCATCACAGGACACAGCATACAGCTCAGCATCACAGGACACAGTGTACAGCTCAGTATCACAGGTGGGGTATATAGCGGCCAGTATCACAGGTGGGGGTAAATTGCAGCCAATATCACAGGTGGGGTACATAGCAGCCAGTATCACAGGTGGGGGTAAATTGCAGCCAATATCACAGGTGGGGGTAAATTGTAGCCAATATCACAGGTGGGGGCAGTTATGCAGCCAGTAACACAGGTGTGGGCAGTTATGCAGCCAGTCACACAGGTGGGGGCAGTTATGCAACCAGTAACACAGGTGGGGGCAGTTATGCAGCCAATAACACAGGTGGGGCAGTTTTGCAGCCAATAACACAGGTGGGGCAGTTATGCAGCCAATAACACAGGTGGGGACAGCTATGCAGCCAATATCACAGGTGGGGCAGTTTTGCAGCCAGTATCACAGGTGGGGGCAGTTATGCAGCCAATAACACAGGTGGGGCAGTTATGCAGCCAATAACACAGGTGGGGCAGTTATGCAGCGCATATCACAGGTGGGGGCAGTTATGCAGCCAATGACATAGGTGGGGGCAGTTATGCAGCCAGTGACACAGGTGGGTGCAGTTATGCAGCCAATAACACAGGTGGGGGCAGTTATGCAGCCAGTAACACAGGCGGGTGCAGTTATGCAGCCAATAAAACAGGTGGGGGCAGTTATGCAGCCAGTAACACAGGTGGGGGCAGTTATGCAACCAGTAACACAGGTGAGGCAGCTATGCAGCCAGTAACACAGATGGGGGTAGTTATTCAGCCAGTAACACAGGTGGGGGCAGTTATGCAGCCAATAACACAAGTGGGGACAGTTTTGCAGCTAATATCACAAATATCACAGGTGGGGGCAGTTATGCAGCCAGTATTACAGGTGGGGGCAGTTATGCAGCCAGTAACACAGATGGGGGCAGTTATGCAGCCAGTCACACAGGTGGGGGCAGTTATGCAGCCAGTGACATGACACAGGTGGGGGCAGTTATGCAGCCAATATCACAGGTGGAGGCAGTTATGCAGCCAATAACACAGGTGGGGGCAGTTATGCAGCCAATATCACAGGTGGGGCAGTTATGCAGCCAGTGTCACAGGTGGGGTACATTGCAGAGACCCCCCCCCGCACTTACCCCATCCAATAGGCAGGCAGAATTGTTGCAGAGATGCGGCATGCGGAGAAGCGGGCTGAGTCTGCAGAGATTCAGCATGCGAAGAAACAGGTTGAGTCTGCAGAGATTCGGCATGCGGAGAAGCTTTCTTTTCGTGATATTTGATCACCTCTGGGTTTTTTATTTTTTGCGCTATAATCAAAAAAAGACTGTCAATTTTGAAAATTTAAACGGAAAATTGTATCAAATACTTACCGTGATTTTCCTTTCCTGATGCCAAACCATGGCAGCATACTAGTGATAGAGCTCCGCCTCTTGACCACTCCCTCAGGACCAGTAAATAGCATAAAAAAAGGCATAGTTAGCCGCCCCCCCATTCTTTGTAACAAGCTACATACCAAAATGCACAGAGTGGGCCCGTATGCTGCCATGGTTTGGCGTCAGTAAAGGAAAGTTACAGTAATTATTTGATACAATTTTCCGTTTTCCTGACGCCAACATGGCAGCATACTAGTGATAAATAGCTAGCTGACAGGGTGGGTTCTACTTGCCAAAACAATATTCTAATTAGAATGGGACAGAGGACTGAATAGTCCTTCCTACAAAGTCCACTGATGTCAAGGCATCTGGGTCTACTCCATAAAGTTTGAATAGGTATGCTGGGATGACCATGATACTTCTACAGATGGATACTATAGATACTCCCAAATGGGCTGACTATGTCCATCTGCCTATGTGTTCAAAAATCTGCTGTGAGGTAAACTGCCTCCTCAATTTTCTGGTGATCTTCCGTTCCAGACGTTATGAGTTTCACCTCTCTCAATAGCATACTGCTGATAGGGAGAGTTCCTCCGTGGAGCTGAATATAGGCAACTGCTGCCCTGTTGCTCAACTGCAAGGTGACTGGTCTTCCCTTGATTCTGTGTAGCAAGGCTAAAAAGGTGCTAAAAAGGCTGTTTGAAATTCCAGCGCATTCACCCTCCTTGGCTGGAAATCTCCATTTGCCTTGACTAACAGTTCCTCACAGTGTGCCTCCCAGGCTGTCTTGCCGACATGATTCATAACAATGATCCAGTGTAATGGTTCAAAGGGCCGTGACTTCCTCAAGGTCTTTCCATCACCGTGGACCGCTACTCTTCTGAGTGACACTGTTCTCAACTGTGCTCGATCCTGTTTCCTCCATTGCGCTAAGAATCCTAGTTGAAACTTGTGCAGGCGCCCATGTGCCCAAGGAATCATTGGTATGCATGAAGACGTTGAGCCCAGAAGACTGAGGCACTGAGCAGCCATCAAACAAGTGAAGGTAGCTGTCCTCAGAATTCTCTTCCTGACTGTCACTGCTTTCTCTGAGCTACACTTTTTTTTTTAAGTTGATAACCCAATCATATCTCTGCTGGGTATGTATGAGGACCTCTTGGTTCGACAGCAATTGTTCCAGTCCCCTGGATAGAAGAAGAGTGAGGTCCAGGTAGTGACAAACCCGGAGACCCTGTTCTCTGAATGGAGCTGACACAGCACTGAGACCCTTGCCAACATTCTCAGATATATTTATAATTGATAGGCCACAAGGTAGGCTGTTAAAGTGGAGATGCGTCTAATCGATCACCAAACTTACTTATTTTGGAAAGAAAAAGAAATTTGGGATGTGAGGATAGGCATCCAGACGATCCAGCAGTAGCATCCAGCCGACTGGTTGTACTGTTTTAATGGACTCCATCTTAAAGAGGGCCAACAAGGTTTAACCTCTTTTGATCTGCAACTGGACACTAGCCTCCGTCCCCTTAGAACCACAAATAGGGTTGGCGTAGAAAACCTGCAATCTTTCCTGTGAATAGGACCTGGACAATGACTCCCTGAGTTTGAAGTGTCTGTAAGTATTGTAGCAACCCACCAGTTTTTGCGGTGGATTTGGCAGAGAAATTGTCTGGAGGAGGAGCAGTGAGGAATCCCTGAAGTGACCATGAGTGCCTAATACCTTCCTCCAAAGATCTGTACAACATGCTGTCAGGAAACTCATAAAGCGCGCCCTCTGGCTCCTAGCTCAAGAGTCTGGGCATGCGTTCGTCAGAAGGGCTTAGTGGGTACTTGCGGTATACCCAAGGATTTTCACTTATGGGCTTGTGAAAGTTTGCCTGAGTTCCCTTACATCCTCTACCTGGGACCCTGGCCTGACAACTGGCCCTAGGCTCCCCGGACCTAGAGAAGCGGAACCTACTGGGAGAAACATTTTCTTTTCCTTTTACTTACGGTCTTATGGGAGCAGATCAGACTTACCTCCTGTCACTTATGATATGGCTGTCTCCAGATTCCTACCAAACAGAGATCTTCATCCATAAAGTGACTCACGCCAATCTTGTTTTTAGGAAGCAAGACACCACCCAGGGTCTCAAACATAGGGCCCCCTTGGCCGTGACAGAGTACAGCATCGCTATGGCCAGGCACCTGGTTGAGATTATTGCTGCTTCTGCAATAAAGTTCACAGACACATTCATCTTGGCTAGGGTTCGAATGATTTCAGCTTTATAGATTTCCTCTCCAACAGCTATCTCCATCTCCCAGAACCAAAAACCTAAAGCACTCGTCACCAAGGTAAAGGCAACTGCCAGAAGGCAGACCCCTTTTCGTCGCCTCGTTACTAGGCAACAGTCGCATTTACTGTGGGCATGGATTTCAGTGATGCTATATCTGGTCTCTGACAAGGATAAAACCTGTATAGACAATCAAAGGAGAAACTTTCTCTGGACTTTGCCATCCCTCTGATTAAATTTCTTCCATAAACGGAGAAGGAATTGCCATTTTGAAGAAAGAGTAAATATGACTTTGTCTTTTTACCCATGTAATGGCCTGCATGACGGCCTGGATACACTGTTCCACAAAGGAAAAAAACTGAAACCAAGCAGCTCCGGGTCTTCCTCTGATGAAGAGGAGCTATTATCTGCAGGCTGCCCACTCACCAGGGTAGCAGAACTGAGTGGTTGAGCGCCACATGCCAGGATGCCAGGTTGCTTTTCTAGTGGCTAAAGTAGCAACTAGGAGTGGGCTACCTGGCTGGGGTAACTGAAGTGAGTCCAAAATAGCATCTTGCATCATAATTAATAAAGATATTTGGTGTTACCTGTTAACTGCGAACTCCTCTGGGTAGTCTTTTCTCACCAGCCTATTGGTTACAGGCGCTGTGCCATAGGCCCTGCAGGATTCTTGCTGGGGCATTGGTGTTGTTTTAGGGAAGAGGCGATAAGACGTTTTCTTTGGAACCCTTTCCCTTGAGTGGGTGCGGCATCTATGGTTACACTCTTATGAAAACCGTCCGCCTTTCTTTGGCTTTCGAGTTTTGAGCATGCGGGGCTGAACACACTCAAAGCAATCCGCATAAGAAGGCACTCTTTTCCTGCAAATTTACCAACATGGCGGTCCTGTATCTTTGATTTTGAAGGTCTTTTTGCATAAGCGGTGACTGACTCATGGCTTGAGGATAGATAGGAGGGCCAGCTGAAATGAGGATAGCCAGAAAGGAAAATAGCACTAGAGAGAGAAGGTCTTTTGACATGAAAGAGAGAGGAGGAAAAAATATACGCCTTCATAATAAACAGAAAATAAAAAAGTTTTCAAAAGAAAGAAATAAATGAATATATATACATGCATTTCTCTCTCTTTTTTTGGCTAAAAGAAACAAATAATGCAGTATACATATACATACACACACACACATACATATATATATGCATACATACATATACACATGCACACATTTTTTTTTGGTGTACTACCTGTTAAAAATCAGCAGGGGGAGCTCCCCTAGGACTGTATCCTTTATTGCTGGCAACAGTGAGCTTTTGCCCATAAGCAAGATGGTGATCGGAACTAGCCCGATGATGTCATCAAGGGCGATTTGGATAAAGAAAAAAAGCACTGAGTGGCCATTCCTTCCCTATAGGGAGGCCTGGGACACCCCAGGCAGCATGGTCTAGATCTCCACATGGGCAAACAAGAGGGGAACAGAATACTAACAAACATGGAGACATGGGAGGCAGCCAAAAGAGAAACAGACCAAGGTAAGTGAGAACACGTATGAGACAGCATAGAATAAAAGGGATAGGCAACCCTGTATGGTACAAGGAACCAAAAAAGGAAAACGAATGAACTAGCTGGCCCTCCCAAGCCTCAGCCCACAGACACTTACATAATGTCAGATTTCGTTCCTAAAGAGGAAACACTGCAGGGCCCCATCAAGATCCACAGAAGGGGCACCCAGGAATTTTAGTGCAATTTAGCAGCCCGAGCACTGGGTCTTCGCACTGGGAGAGGCTTGAACCCGGAAGGCTACTGCACTGAAGCAGAGGTAGGGACATAGAACTGCTTACTCTTCACTGGTGCGTGGAGGTATGAGGAAAAAAAAAGAATGGGGGGTGGCTAACTATGCCTTTTTTATGCTATTCTCTGGTCCTGAGGAATTGGTCAAACGGCGGAGCTCTATCACTAGTATGCTGCCATGTTGGCATCAGGAAAACAATATTTTTTACTTTCTGCTATAAAACGTATCCAATAAAAAAATGTTATTATTGACACATATTGATTGGTTTGTGCAAAAGTTATAGCAGCTACAAACCATGGGATAGATTTATGGACTTTTATTTTTTTTAAATGTTTTTTACTGGTAATAGAGGTGAACAGCGATTGTTAGTGGGGCTGTGACATTGCAGCAGACAAATCTGACCCTAAGTAACACTTTTTGGGGACCAGTGACACCAATACAGTGATCAGTGCTAAAAAAATGCACTGATGACTGTATAAATGACACTGGCAGGGAAGAGATTAACACTAGGGGCGATTAAAGGGTTAACTGTGTTCCCTTTGTGTGTTTTCTTAATGTGTGGGGGGAGTGCTGACAGGAACAACACAGAGATTGCTGTTCCTAATCACTACGAACAGAAGATCTCCATGTTCTCCCCTGTCAGATCCCAGTTCTGCCTCTCTTTAGAGCAATCGCGGCTGGCCTGTGGACATCGGGACATCCTCCGTTGAGCGGACACGTGCGCCCACAATATCTATTGTCACCTATCAATGCCACCTACCAGTGCCCATCAGTACCACCTATCAGTGCCCATCAATGTCACCTATCAGTGCCCCTCAGTGCCGCCTATCAGGGCCTCCTACCAGTGCCCATCAGTGCCACCTATCATTGCCAATCAGTGCCACCCATCAGTGCCCATCAGTGCCTCCTTATCAGTGCTCACCAGTGCCGCCTCATCAGTGCCCATCAGTGCAGCCTATCAGTGCCCATCAATGTCCATCAAAGTCACCTCATCAGTGCCCAACAGTGCAGCTTATCAGTGACACCTATCAGTGCAGCCTCATCAGCGCACATCAGTGAAGGAGAAAAAATACCTGTTTGCAAAGTTTTATAACAAACTATGAAAACATTTTATTTTTTTGTTCAAAATGTTCGGTCTTTTTTCGTTTATTTAGCAAAAATTAAAAACACAGTAGTGATTAACTACCACCAAAAGAAATTTGTGTGGAAAAAATAATAAAAGTTTAGTTTGGGTACAGCATTGAATGACTGCGCAATTGTCATTCAAATTGTGACAGCGCTGAATGCTGAAAATTGGCCTTGGCAGGAAGGGGGTAAAAGCGCTCAGTAGGCAAGTGGTTAAAGTAAAGTTTTTGCAGGACACATTTTTACATGCTTGCTGTGAAATGTTTTCGTGATGGTAGTTCATACACAAATACACAAATGTTACTGCTACTGCCTTTATGTCTATAGCTAAAGAATTACTGTAGACATACGGTAGTAGGAGAAGCCACATAGACAATGCTTTTAGTTACTCTAAGAAAACGAAAGGCCAAAAATCAGTAAAGTGCAGTCACTATATGCATAGCTCCCAAATGTCCCTGATTTCGAGGGACTGTCCCTCATTTGGAACAATGTCCCATTGTCCCTCATTGGTCTTCATTTGTCCCTCATTTTGGTCTGATGCATATACCTATATATAAAATGCACTATTTATGTATCAAAAAATGTTTAACAATGCTAAACTTTCATCCAATTTCTAAATTGGTGCATTTGTACATTTAAAAAGCTAATATAAAGGAATAGTAGTGGTAAAAAAAGCACTTGTGGGTTTACCTAATCATTTTTTTTTGCTATAATTCTCCTTTAAGGGGGCGTGGTAGGGGGTGTGTCCTATGCCTACATACTTTTTCTAATAAGTGTCCCTCTTTCCCGTCTCAGAAAGTTGGGAGGTATGTTATATGGGATAATTAAATAGGATGCCGAGCCTGCAAACTGTATGTAATGATGCTGTGTATACATAATTATATACACACAAAGTAGAGAAGGAATTTCTAAGGCAATAACACATATTGCTAAAATTATGTTAATTAATCTGATTACATTAACCACTTGCCGACCGCCGATCGGAGATTGACGGCGGCAAAGTGGCTCTGTAACGCAAAACGCCGTCATACGACGGCGGCTGCGATACAGAGATACTGTGAGCATGCGCTCACTGTGTTCGGGGGGGGCCAGGGAGCGGGTGCGGCGGCTTCGATTGCCGCCGGCCACCCGCGATGCCCCCCCCGGAGCGAATGAGCGGAGGTCCGTGTATGTAAACACGGACCTCCGCTCTGTGTGAGGGGGAAGGGAAGTGATCACAGCCTTCCTGTAAGTGAAGGCTGTGACCACTTCCCTTCCCCAGCTAGGCAAGTCCCCCTACAGTAAGAACACGCCCAGGGAACACAGTTAACCCTTAGAGTGCCCCCTGCAGGTTAACCCCTTCACTGCCAATGGCATTTACACAGTAATCAGTGCATTTTTATAGCACTGATCGCTGTATAAATGCCAATGGTCCCAAAAAAGTGTCAAAATGTTCCGACATGTCCGCTGAAATATCGCAGTACCGCTAAAAATCGCAGATCGCCGCCATTTTTAGTAAAAAATAAAAAAAAAATAAAAACCCCAAAAATGAATTCTCATCATCCGTAAACGCGGCCACTTTTGCGCAAACCAATCAATAAACGCCGATTGCGATTTTTTTTATCGCAAATATGATGAAGAATATAAATCGGCCAAAAACGGTGAAAAAAAATGTTTTTTTATATTTTTTTTTTGGATTTGTATTTTAGCAAAAAGTAAGAAATTTGGGTTTTTTTGCAAAATTGTCGCTCTTCTTTTGTTTATAGCGGCGATCAGAAATGACGCAGAGGTGATCAAATACCACCAAAAGAAAGCTCTATTTGTGGGAAAAAAAGGACGCCAATTTCGTTTGGGTACAACGTCGCACGACCGCGCAATTGTCAGTTAAAGCGACGCAGTGCCGAATCGCAAAAAGGGCTCCGGTCCTAAAGCTGGAAATCCTTCCGGTCCTTAAGTGGTTAACATACACTATATATTAAAAAAAACACTATAAAGTTCCTTTAGTTGGCAGTAATTGCAATATACAACTGAAGCAGACTTTATTATATTACATTATTATTATATTATTTCCATGGCAAACAGAAGGCCCACTTTTTTGTCCCCCCACCCCCACCCTAAACACAAATGGTTTTAAAAGCCATTTGTAAACAAACAGTTTTCCCAAGAAAACATACAAAAAAATAATTACCTCTGCTCCAGTCTCAGACACTTGCAGGAAGTATGGATGACATCCAGGGCCACCATTACAAATTGTGGAGGCCCCATACAGCCCGCCTGATAGGGCTTCCCCGCATTACAGTCCTTGTCTTCAAATATGTTATTGCACATGGACAGTAATACTGGCAATTTATGTAATACCTTTATGCCAAAAAGAAAAACACTTTTGCTGTAACTGCTTATAAAGTGTTAGCTGGAATTTTACTTTAATTTGTTAGTAAGGACCATATAAGTCTGGTAGTCTGTTGGTAGGTGGGGTAGGGTTGAAGATGGCCTCTCCTACATGTTTTCCCATTAACTTGTTGGATGCCAAGTCTGGGTGACATGAGAAGCTACCCCCAGGGTGTGTTCTTCTGGGCTACACTAGGCACTTGTGCGGGATTACTATCATACACTTAGAGTACCTTTGCTATGTCCCGTTTCCATCAATGCCCTGAGACAAGGGTGAGGCTGCCATGGGGGAATACCCGATCTTAAGGCAGGCCTCTGCTTTTAGAGATAAACGTACATTGTGTACACTTGCACCATTACTGTTCTCCAGTTAACTCTCAGGTCCTCTTGACAAGGTACACCTTCTCTGTAACTTGCATTTAGGAGGGGCATGCTGAGCCTTGTCCACATCCATCTGTCCAGTGTATCACCAGTAACTCAAGCCCCAGTAACAGTATGTGTTCCACTGTGCATGTAGTATGGACTCCATGCAGGCACTTGACTTCAATAAACTCTTCTGTACCTGTTTACAGGCCTGGGACCTCTGCAGCACGAGTCCACTTCCATTGCTTTGGTAGACACACAGTCATGGAGAGAGTGCCGACAGCAACCCCTTCCTGCAAGAGGCTTTCACACCTGCCCCAGTCACACTAATGTCTTCATACACAGGGCAGGCCCAAAACTTTGTGCTACCTGGGTCCAAGAATGAAATGCTGCCCCCCCCCCCCAATAAAAAAAAACAAAAAACAGACCGTCCACTAAAACGCCCACACATCCATTGTTTTATATCATGAGAATTAAAACTAAAATAAAATGTATCAGATAGTCAGATTTACATGCAACAGTGGTGGTGGTGGTGAGTTCAGTCAGAGGCGGCGGTAGTTAGGGGTTCAGACACAGGCAGGGGTGATGGGGACCTGTTCCGAGTCGTACGGGGAGGATTTACGTTCAATGTCTCT
>BLSH010435789.1:1459853-1472531 GCA_018402905.1 Glandirana rugosa
GGGGGACGGACATAGATGGAAGGGGGTGATGGGGGACGGACATAGATGGAGGGGGGTGATAGGAGACGGACATAGATGGAGGCGGGTGATGGGGGACGGAAGGTAGATACAGGCAGGGGGTAGTGGGGGGAGGTAGATACAGACAGGGGGTAGTCGGGGGAGGTAGATACAGCAGGGGGTAGTGGGGGGAGGTAGATACAGGCAGGGGGTAGTGGGTGGAGGTAGATACAGGCAGGGTGTAGTGGGGGGAGGTAGATACAGGCAGGGGGTAGTGGGGGGAGGTAGATACAGGCAGGGGGTAGTGGGGGAGGTAGATACAGGCAGGTGTAGTGGTGGGAGGTAGACACAGGAGGGTGTAGTGGTGGGAGGTAGATACAGGAGGGTGTGGTGGGGGGAGGTAGATACAGGCAGGGGGTTTCGGGGGGAGGTAGATACAGGCAGGGGTAGTAGGGGGGTGTTAGATACAGGGAGGAGTAGTAGGGGGTGTTAGATAAAGGCAGGGGTAGTAGGGTGGTGTTAGATACAGGGAGGAGTAGTGGAGATGGATCAGTGGTGCCAGCTCTTACTTGCTCTTAGTGTCAGTGCCTCCAGCGAACCATCTTCCAGCATGGTTTCTCCGTGCATCAGGCAGCTCCTCCCCCTTCACGCTATTTGCTGTTAGCTGGCCAGTTGACTTTCTCATGTCTTCACAATGCAATGGGGGAGCCGCGGAGAGGATGTGTGGGCGGCCGCTGTGCGGGCATGGCAGTGAGCGCTCTGTCATTGCTTTTAATAGCAGGAGCAGCGCCGCCACCGCCCCCCCCTCACAATGTGATAAGCGACGCCCGCTTCCCACTGTAAAATAAGGAGTGCGAGGAGAGGAACAGGCGGAAGTTTCGCCACAGTCTTCTTGGACAGATGGGCGTCAATGTGCACTGCCGCCCCTCTTAAAGTACCGCCCCTCTTAAAGTGACGCCTGGGACCCATGGTCCCACTCGGTCCCATGGTGGGGCTGGCCCTGTGCATACCCAAATGTGTTTAATGACCCAAGCTGTAGACCATATGTTACTTGCATTACACTCCTTATGTAACCTCAGACCAGATGGGAACAATGTTTCCAAGCTTTACTTAGAAAAGTGCAAAAATGAACATCTCAAAGTCCAACATGCAGGAACAGTATTTCGCCTACATCCCTAATCCTAACTCAGATTATGTGCTGGCCCAGCATACTTGCAAATGTAGAGTCCATGTATGATAAAGGGAATCCAATAGTTACATTTCCCAGTGTTGGAATGTTCAGGGACAAGCCCCTGGTTCCTGATGATCTTCTACATCATGGCAGTAGCAAGCGACATTCTTTTACACCTATTGGGTGCAGCTCTCCGATCATTTCCCTTAGGGGGTTATTTTACAGGCTCTGGGCCTCTCTATTTGGGGGCTTTCTGTTCTGGACCACTGTCCCTCTTTAATATCAAAGGACTAGTGGTTCAGACCAGTGGCAGCCCACCCAAAGCCAGTCTCCAAAAAAAAAAGTCCCCTTTCAAAAAAAAAAGGTCCTTTAAGTGCACTGTGTTTGGCTGCCGGACACAGTGCACTATGGGAAGTGTGACATCTATGCAATCACGTGATTGCAGATGAGACGCTTCATTGGCATGGTTTAGTACCTGTTTGTGGTGCAATTCAATGCACCTAAACCCTCCTAATATTCTAATAGGGATGGGCCCAACACCCCCCAGTTCGGTTCGCACCAGAACATCCGAACAGACAATTTGTGCGAACATTCGAACACCGTTAAAGTCTATGCAAGTTTTTGCCCTAGAAGGTGTATGGGGGCCCGGGTCCTGCCCTAGGGGACATGTATCAATGCAAAAAAAAGTTTTGAAATTGATCGTTTTTTCAGGAGCAGTGATTTTAATAATGCTTAAAGTGAAACAATAAAAATGAAAAATTCCTTTAAATAATGTACCTGGGAGGGAGTCCCTTAGTCTGCCTGCAAAAGGGTGCACCTCTGTGATGTTTAGAACATAGAAAGAGCAAAATGACATTTGTGAAGGAAAAATTGTCATCTATTATTGCGGCTGTATTGTATTGCTGGCTCCCGGCAATATACAGAAAATCACTGAAAAAATTTGCGTGGGCCCCCCCCCCCCCCAGTCCAAACCAAGCTATTTGGGTCTGGTTTGGATTTTAAGGGGAACCCTGTGCCAAATTCTAAAAAAATTTGACGCGGTGTCCCCCCTAAAATCCAAACCAGACCCTTATCTCAGTATGCAGCCTGGCCAGCCAGGAGGGGGGGGGGGGGGGGCGAGCGAGCACCCCCCTCCTGAACTGTACCAGGCTACATGCCCTCAACATGGGGAGTATGGGTGCTTTGGGGAAGGGGGGGCACTGCACCCCCCCACCGCAAAGCACCTTGTCCCATGTTGAAGGGGACAAGAGCCTCTATCCCACAACCCTGGGCTGTGGTTGTAGGGGTGTGCGGGCGGGGAGCTTATCGGAATCTGGAATCCTCCTTTAATAAGGGAGCCCTCAGATCTCACTCCCCCCCCATGTGAATTAGTATCGGGTACATCGTACCCTTACTACTTCACCAAAAGTGTAAAAAAAAAGAAAAAAACACAGGAGACAATTAGGACAAGACAAGTCCTTTATTAAAAAATAGAAAAGTGTCCCCTGTTGTAATCCATCGTCAATCACAGCAAGCGACGACCCGGAAAAAAAAATGAACAGCTCCTCCTCCATGGGAGGGCTCCCGCTTTGACGTTTTATGAAGGGAGGAGCCACTCGGTGATGTAATTGAGCGCTCCGACCCTCTGACATCACATGACGTCATAAAGGGGAGGGGTCGCCCGCACGTCGCTATAAATAAAATGTCAAAACAAAGCAAGCGCGGCAGCCCTCCCATGGAGGAGGAGCTGTGCGCGCAGTCTGTGGCCACTTATGGGTGGGCGATTATGGGGTGTTCGGCAGGACCGACGTTGCGCCGAACACCCCATAATGTTCTAAGTTCGGGGAGCGGGTGAACTGCAAAAGCTCGCCCATTCGTTTAGTCTAATGCTTGCTGATGTCTGTGTTTTGATTGGCACCGCCGTTCTACATGGGCGGTGCTTTCCCTTGGAGCCGCAGCGTCACTTTCGGTTTCTCTGTGCCAGTGAGAAACCGAAAGTGATGCCAAGGCTCCGGGGCTGGAATGCACAACCCGAGCGGTGCTTTTTTGCAGATCTCGGTTGGTACTTGCTCGGTAATAATCACTGGTCTTAGCTGTAATTTTTTTTATGCCCACTGTAGTGTGATACTTTCTTAGTAATATTCTGCAATGCTTCTACTCCCATCCTGTGTATATTTTCAAAGAGTAATATATAATGTCTTATAGTTAAAAAATGTATTTTATTATTTATATTATGTATTTATAAAGGGTTTAACCAGTTAGGAAAAATTGAAAACACTAAATACAGTGTATAGCAGTGGATGCAGAGCGAGAGCAATCAATCGTATGGATACCCAATAACCTTACACATGGGATTTCTGTGGTGTAATACACAGATCTCTGAAAATCATATACCAGGGCTCTACATTATACACCGGCAACAGGCTCTGTACATCATATACCAGGCTCTACATTATACACCGGCACCGGGCTCTGTACATCATATACCAGGCTCTACATTATACACCGGCACCGGGCTCTGTACATCATATACCAGGCTCTACATTATACACTGTCACTGGGCTCTGTACATCATATACCAGGCTCTACATTATACACTGTCACCAGGCTCTGTGCATCATATACCAGGCTCTACATTATACACCATCACCGGGCTCTGTACATCATATACCAGGCTCTACATTATACACCGTCACTGGGCGGGCTCTGTTCATGAATACCAGGCTCTACATTATACACCGTCACCGGGCTCTGTACATCATATACCAGATTCTGCACATTATACACCAAGCTCTGTACATTATATACCAGGCTCTACATTGTAGAGCCTGGTATATGATGTACAGAGCCCGGTGTATAATGTAGAGCCTGGTATATGATGTACAGAGCCCGGTGTATAATGTAGAGCCTGGTATATGATGTACAGAGCCCGGTGTATAATGTACAGTCTAGTATATGATGTACAAAGCCCGGTGTATAATGTACAGTCTGGTATATGATGTACAAAGCCTGGTGTATAATGTACAGTCTGGTATATGATGTACAGAGCCCGGTGTATAATGTAGAGCCTGGTATATGATGTACAAAGCTCGGTGTATAATGTACAGTCTGGCATATGATGTACAGAGATCTGTGTATAATGTAGAGCCTGGTATATGATGTACAGAGCTCTGTGTATAATGTAGAGCCTGGTATATGATGTACAGAGCCCGGTGTATAATGTAGAGCCTGGTATATGATGTACAGAGCTCTGTCTATAATGTAGAGCCTGGTATATGATGTGCAGAGCTCTGTGTATAATGCACAGCCTGGTATATGATATACAGAGCCTGGTGTATAATGTAGAGCCTGGTATATGATGTACAGAGCTCTGTCTATAATGTAGAGCCTGGTATATGATGTGCAGAGCTCTGTCTATAATGTAGAGCCTGGTATATGATGTGCAGAGCTCTGTGTATAATGCACAGCCTGGTATATGATATACAGAGCCTGGTGTATAATGTAGAGCCTGCTATATGATGTACAGAGCCCGGTGTATAATGTAGAGCCTGGTATATGATGTACAGAGCTCTGTGTATAATGTTGAGCCTGGTATATAATGTACAGAGCCCGGTGTATAATGTAAAGCCTTGTATATAATGTACAGAGCTCTGTGTATAATGTTGCGCCTGGTATATAATGTACAGAGCCGGTGTATAATGTGGAGACTTGTATATAATGTACAGAGCTCTGTGTATAATGTTGAGCCTGGTATATAATGTACTGAGCCCGGTGTATAATGTAGAGCCTTGTATATAATGTACAGAGCTCTGTGTATAATGTTGAGCCTGGTATATAATGTACAGAGCCCGGTGTATAATGTAGAGCCTTGTATATAATGTACAGAGCTCTGTGTATAATGTTGAGCCTGGTATATGATGTACAGAGCCCAGTGTATAATATACAGCCTGGTATATGATGTACAGAGCCCGGTGTATAACGTAGAGCCTGGTATATGATGTGCAGAGCCCAATGTATAATGTGTAGCCTGGTATATGATGTACAGAGAGCCTGGTGTATAATATACAGCCTGGTATATGATGTACAGAGCCCGGTGTATAATGTAGAGCCTGGTATATGATGTACAGAGCCCGGTGTATAATATACAGCCTGGTATATGATGTACAGAGCGCAGTGTATAATGTACAGCCTGGTATATGATGTACAGAGCCCGGTGTATAATATACAGCCTGGTATATGATGTACAGAGCCTGGTGTATAATGTACAGCCACCAACTGTTGTGGTGCTGTGGACCTATTGCAGCTGTCTATGGAGAACATTCTTGACAAAAGTCTTTAGGGAGACTTTCACTCAGCTAAAGATCCTCATCACCACATCCATGACCACAGCAGAAGCTGAGTGGTGCTTCTCAACCTTGAAAATAATTAAGACTTTTCTGAGAAATACCATGACCCAGGAGAGGCTAAATGCATTGACCATGCTGTCGATGGAAAAGAGAGTGGTGACTGAGATGACTGACTTCAACCAGAAGGTCATTGAGAAATGTGCAAGCCAGAAAGAAAGGAGAGCAAAATTTCATTTCAAATAGGACTACTGGCGCAAACGTGAATGTGGCGTGTATTTGTCGCCTTTCATTCAGTCACCTTTACTCTGATTAAGTTTTTTTGTTGTTTATTGTACAATAACATTTGTTTACTGATTCATGGTACATTTATTGCATTCTTTAACAGTTGACTTAAACATTAACATTTTCTATATTTTATCTAGCAGTATTGATACATAATCACCTGATAAATGGCTATTTACAGTCCTTTATTATTAACAGTTTAATTTTTCAGTTTGTTTGCGCCCCCCCAAAAAATTTTGAGCACCAGCCGCCACTGGTTCAGACCCAAAGATAACTCACCGAAACCGGGAAAGACATTAAACTTTACCCTTCCATCAGGGGCAGCACCCAACTGGCATAATTTCAACCCACTTATGCCTAACACTAACCACAGGTTGAAAATGTGGCTGCCCAAGGGTGTCTCTGTTGCTCCTTCATGGAGACACTCTTAGACAGGAAATGTGTTACTAGCCAGATCATCAGGTTAAAAAAAGCAAAAGAACCTGAAAAAAAGCAAAAAAAAAAAAAAAAAAAAAACAAATGCAGCCATCACGTTTAAAAACTGGTCAACTGCAATATATATATATTTTTTGTATTTGGTTTTAACCACTTGCCGACCGCCGATCGGAATCTGACGGCGACAAGGTGGCTCTATTGCGCAAAACGCCGTCATATGACGGCGGCTGCGGGATCGAGCCTAGTGAGCGCGCGCCGCCGGAGGCGCGCCCGCGTGCTCACTGTGTTCGGGGAGGGCCAGGGAGCGGGTGCGGCGGAGTCGATCTCCGCCGGCCACCCGCGATGCCCCCCCGGAGTGAAAGAACGGAGGTCCGTGTAAGTAAACACGGACCTCCGTTCTGTGAAGGGGAAAGGGCTGTGATCACAGCCTTCCTCTACACGGAAGCTGTGACCACTTCCCTTCCCCAGCTAGGGCAGTCCCCACACAGTTAGAACACGCCCGGGGAACATAGTTAACCCTTAGAGCGCCCCCTGCAGGTTAACCCCTTCACTGCCAATGGCATTTACACAGTAATCAGTGCATTTTTATAGCACTGATCGCTGTATAAATGCCAATGGTCCCAAAAAAGTGTCAAAATGGTTCGACATGTCCGCTGAAATATCGCAGTACCGCAAAAAATCGCAGATCGCCGCCATTACTAGTAAAAAATAAAAAAAAATAAAAACCCCAGTAATGAATTCTCATCATCCGTAAACGCGACCACTTTTGCGCAAACCAATCAATAATTGTATTTTAGCAAAAAGTAAGAAATTTGGGCTTTTTTGCAAAATTGTCGCTCTTCTTTTGTTTATAGCGGCGATCAGAAATGATGCAGCGGTGATCAAATACCACCAAAAGAAAGCTCTATTTATGGGGAAAAAAGGACGCAAATTTCGTTTGGGAACAACGTCGCACGACCGCGCAATTGTCAGTTAAAGCGACGCAGTGCCGAATCGCAAAAAGGGCTCCGGTCCTTAAGTGTGAAATCCTTCCGGGGCTGAAGTGGTTAAATATGTGTTATTACGTTAGATACTCAATATATTCATTTTCTGGTTTAGATACGTTTTAAAGCTGATCTCTTTCAATTGTCTATCTAAAAGGACAGCAAAATAAATAACTTCCCGTGAACTCCTGTGAACTGAGCCAAGCCAAGAGAGCATTGTTCGCTGCAGTCTCTAATATCTGTCTGATAAAGAATGATTAGAGCAGGATTATAAACCTGAAGGATGGCAGTGACGTACACAATAATGCAGAGCTTTCTCCTGATTGCCATTCCATGCACAGGGCGATGGAGGGGCTGAGAGTACTTTGCATACATCACAGTACAGTAATGCAGGTGACCTGAAAGAGAGGGACGTGCATTTAAGATTCCAAACAGAAAACCTTAATGAGCAGAGCCATGATTTATGTCCACCAATTGCCAGAGGAATAGTTCAGGTCAAATGCACTAATGCACTGATATAGATTAACTGCTTTGTTTGGCTCCTCGGAGAATTGAGTCCCCCAGGCCAGGAGAAATCAGATATTGCTTTTGTTATACCAGAATGTGCAGGTTCAGGGAGGAAAAATGTGCTAATCGTCATAGTTCGAGATGGGCGGATTTATTGAACTATATACACAAAAGGACAACCCTGGCGAGGGAGAAAGCTTTTGTGTCTTGCTTTTGGTGAAGTCAGTGTATAGTAGAATCTACCAATAACACAGCCAGGGTTTTACTTATCAAAGAATAGAATATCAAAGCATTAGCTTGACTTCATTTAAGCTGTTGCAGATTGGTCAGCTGAGCCCGTTCAATACAACTGCAGGCTTATTTTCTGCAGCCAGACAGCCCATGTTTAGCATGCAACCTCTCATTGACATAGAGTATATGGATGTGCTAGAGTATATGGTGGTGCTATCATAAACTTGAGTACAATGCATGGGCATATGCAGAAAAGAGAAATTTTCTGTTGCAGTCAGGGGTCAGGCTCGGAGACCAGTAACTATAGCAGCAGAGAGGCTCCTATCGACCAGCTGAATAAGTAAAGCAGCAGTTCACACTGGCGGGTGACACGGACTCACCCACATTGCAAAGTCTCTGCCCTAATCAGTGTTCACCAGAGCTCATGATGGTGGAGATGGGTTTCGCTGAGTGTTAGTACCAGGCTACAGTCCTTAGGGTTGCCCCACCAAGAGGTGAGCAAGCCAGGGTCCAGTAGCAGATAAAGCAGGTAGGGAACCAAGCAGAAGTGTAGTCAGTAAACAAGCCAAAGGTTGGTAACGAGTGGTAGCAAAGATATTGACAGCTGCAGGAGTGACAAGAGCAAGATATTGACTGGAAAGAGCACAATAATCTGGCAAACAGGAAGGTCAACGTCATGGTTAAGATAGGAAGTTTGTGGGAGGCGCAAAGGGTTCAAGTTTCAAGAGAAACAAGGTTAAAGGCAAGATCGTTTAAGGAGTTGTCCAGGGAGCTGTCCAGCATCCCAGGTGGCTCAGCAAGAAGAAACATCACTAGACACAGCAGAGGTCGCAGATTCAGTCCTGGGTCCTGACATTTTTTACCCTAACACTGTAAGCCATGCACTTGCATGCTTATGCACTTACAGTTTTCTCTCGGCCCCCCTGTAAGGTCCCACAAAGACCTGTTAAGCTTGCCAGTAAAGTCTATCTAATACAGCTTTCTGTGATGGCGTGACAACAGTGTTGCACTGCTCCTGAATTCAGAATAGAGTTGTCACAGTCATGTAGGCTGTGTCTGCTTTAACTACAGTGGAATGAGAAGATATTGGGCGAGTAGCTATCAGCATCTTCACTGCCGAATCACAAGCCTGTATCTCATCAATCCCCTTGACCACACCTAGTCCTGCCCATTGCTTTTTGGATCGAAAACACTGCCTCTGTTGCTAAAACCCTCTCACTGTGAGCTGTAGTGCCTGGGAAGGGGAGCATGTGATACAAGTGTAGAGCTACCCCCATAATGGTCACTGGATATTCTTGTCATCTTGTGCTGCTCTGACCCAGGAAACTTCCCAGCCCTAGGTTCTGACATGATGTCTACCCTTTAAATGAACCACAGACAATGTAACATGAACTCGGCAGATTTCTGTATTGAATAAGGCAAGCAGTGGGTGTAAAAGGTGTCAGTCAGCCAAACCCTGGAACAGCACCAGAGACAATGGTGGTCGAGTCGGACACCCAGTAATAAGATAGGTTCAGAATTATAAAAGCAGACAGTAATGAATAAAACACTTGAACCTTCAAAGAATAGTAGACACTGAATAACCGAGTAATAAGCCCAGTAAACTCAATGGTGGGGATGGGAGGGATTATGACTAAAGAGAGACTGGAATGCAGGGAACTCTACTTCTATGGGTAAAAGAAGTTAAAGATTATTTGGACCATCTTCCACCCTGCAAAAGATGGGATAAGGGTAGCCCAAGTGTCAAGCCTGAACACAGTCTTTGCAGGCATATTGGAGCTCAAAGTTGTTGAAAGAAAAATCCTCAGAGTAGGAAAGAGGGAAGGTTCAAGCAGTCAGCCAGCAAATAGCAGTGGGCATAGAAGAAGTAACAAGTTCCTTTGTAATCCAGGTTATGATGTCTGCATGCAGTGTCCATGTGCTGTATGTTACTGAAGAGAAGGGAATTTGGACATGAGTCCACTCACTAGATCCTGAAGGTAGTCGGCACACACAGGAAGCAATTCAGGGTCTGTACCCCAGCCAGTGCAAGGATGGATGTGGTAGGTCAGTTGGATGTGAACACATTGGTCTGGGTTTGCACCCGCAGTGCAGTCCAGTGATCGCCAGAAGGAGGGGTTGAGGATCTTCTAATGTTGCACAATGATGCAGGCCCACCCAGGATCTCAGGATCCTGGTAGGTCATGGTCCTAGCAGTTGGATGGCAGGTCTGTTGCTCAATGATGGATCCTGGGGAGAAGAGAGCGGGCCCACTAAAAACATCTCTTTAAATAGCCTTTTCCATAACCCCCTTCTTAATTAGATGCTTGCTGGGAGATGTAGTCTAAGAGAGACTCAGGAGTCGAGTTATGGCTGAACACAGTCCCATTGTCCTTTGCTTCTTGGCTCAGAAATGTGATGCAAGCAGTCTGAATGCAAAACTATGGAGTAAAATGGAACAGTCTGCAGCAAAGGTAATGTCCACTGCATTTTATGGTAGTCTGCACCTGACTACACAAGAATTTAGTCAGGGTAGATAAAGGAAGTATTTTGTTTACTTTATGAGCTATGAGCGTCACATAATAACTGGATTTGTTAATTGTTTTGGCTGACACGCAGGAGCCTTTAGTTGTATTATTCTTATTCAGCTATCTTCTGAAAAATATGCAACCTGCCCTCCATATGAAGAGAAGTAAAGAAGAATAGGTGAGCAGCCTAGTGTGAAAACTTGTCCCCCATAGATATTGTGGGAATTATTTACTAAAGGCATATACACTGTGTACTTTGCAAAGTGCAGTTGAACTCTGCAAGAGAAGTTGCTCCAGAGCTTAGTAAATGAGCAGAAGCTCTGCTGACTTCCATCATCCAATCATGTGCAAGCAAAAATGCTGTTTCTTTTTTTTTTCCTTGCACCTGATTGGGTATTCTCAGCAAAGTGAAACTTTACCTCATTTACTAAGCTCTGGAGCAACTGCACTTGCAAAGTGCAACTGCCCTTTGCAAAGTGCGCAATCTATTTACCTTTAGTAAATCAACCCCGGTGCATTGAGTGAGCCTTGCCACCGTAGAACATGTGTTACTAGCAAACTCACCAGGAGAAAATGAAGAAACAAAGTCTAAGGATCTAAGTCTGTAGTCTAGGATGTACGTAATTCCTGGGATTGGATAGATAGGAATACAAATACTTTGGCAGATTAAAATAAACTCCAACATATGTATTTAATTAGTGTATATAGTTGGTTACCTTCAGCTCATCTGGTTGGTTACCAAACAGCCACAGTAATGAAAACTAACATTACACAAGATTCATTAAGATATTGCCTAGTTTTAAGCACTTATAAACCCAAGAATTTTTTCAATTTTATGGCATGGTCCATGCTGTATTTGCTGCAATTTCCAGGCCACCGGTTCAAGCTTGCACAAGATCTTCATTTACTCAACCCATCCTGCTTAAAGCATAGTTTTGCATGTTACTTTTTACATAGTATTCAGAAGCAGCTTAGTGAAATGCCATGGTATGCAGAGTTCTCTGTATTTCTATGGTTTGTATTGTAGCCAGGACAAGTGCAAGCTGATGCCTGAAGCTCCAGATTCCATTGTGCTGACACACAGAATCGGTCACCAAGCTCCGAGGAGGTCATTGTGACAATTTATGCGTTTTGCATTTTAATGACTTTCCCCGTTTTTATACATCTTAATTAAACTTACATTTTATATCTCCCTGGGAAGTTTGCTTCTTTATTAATAGGCACTTAAGAAAGCAAAACAATAGGGAGCAATAAAAATTTAAGTAAAATAGGAAATTAATATTTTACTAAAACATCATTTAGTCTATTACCCAGACAGAGGTAATTTCAATTTATTCAACTGTTGGCCTCATTTAACATCACAAGGTAACAAATTGCAGTCTGTGTTGTCCCAAAGCTACCAACCAAATTCAAGAGAAGAAGTTTAAATTTCATTGGCTGCTCTGGGGGTCAGAGCAACCTGATTTTGATTTTTAGATGCATGCGGGCTAGGAGTAGGATGGGTTTTAGAAGTGCTATTCAAAGGAAAAACCTTTTTGTCTTTAATTTTGGATATGAACAAAAACAAAAATGTAATATACAGTATAGCAACTTACCAGTCCTTAGATGTGGTGGCTGCATTTGTTTTCTTTGTCATGTTTTTTTCCCTTCATCTTCACCTGGTGATTCTGCCAGCAACACACTTCCAGTCCTAGGATGACAACACTCAGTCATCCTTCTGTATCAAATCACCAGAAACAAGACAGGGCTACAGAACCCTGCCCTTCTATTATCCATAATGACATAAAGGGGCAGGTTTTACTCATATTTGAATTTTTGCTTAACAGGTTCCCGACCGCGCGCCGTCTTTTCACGGCGGCAGTCGGGGAGCCCTGCGCGAATCGCCGTAAATAAGCGGCGATTCGCATTTGGCCACCAGGGGGCGCGCGACAGTAATACCTATTATCTTCCCGTCCCAAGACATCGGGACAGAACAAAGACCACTAAACTATGTCTTCCTACTGACTCACAACAGTAGGATCCTGACCTTCACACAACGACCGTCTTAGTGGTCCACTTCTACTTCCCTTTTTTTGTACTGTTTCTTTTGTTTACGTCGGTGGTGTAGATTCCTGACCATTCAACGATATGACATATAATGTAAAAACAAAAACAAGTATAGGTTTTAATTTCTGTTTTTCCAAAAAGGAAACTTATCGTGAAGATTTTGGGTAGGATGAGGATCGGGCGTACGTAGATTT
>BLSH010435789.1:1532683-1577178 GCA_018402905.1 Glandirana rugosa
TTCGAATACGAAACGAAACTAATCCCGAAAAAGAATGTAATGAATGCAACTAATTTAACTAAACTAATTTAGTTAAATAACGAATCGAAACTAAACTAAACTAAACAAATTTTTTCATTCTGCACATGTCTAAACCAGTCAGCTTCCAGGTTTTATTGCCAAAACTTAGCTGAACAGGCTGATTGGCTACCATGCACAGCTGCAGCAGATTACACCAGCTTTAGTAAATCTATCCCTATGTGTGACGTGAGCAACCCAAATATGTCTGAGAAAGCTAAATATAAAAAAGGCATATTCTTACGCCTCCTGGAAGGGGGGTGGGGGACACCCAGAAGTGGGCTTTAATTTTTTTGCCAATGATGTAATCTAAGCTTCTTGGCAATGAAAGGGTTGAAACAAGCTCAAGGGTGTTTTAAAATCCAGCTTAGTGCTCTGGGCCTTAACGCAGGCGTGATCAGAGTCACTTTAAAGCAGGATCATGAGCGGGGTCTACAGAGGAGAGATCCAATGCCCAATCTCTCCTTTGTAGTGTGGACCCGGAAGAGCTCTCTGAGTGCTAAAGTGTTCACATCTGTTAGAGCCTGGCCAGCTGTAGCCAAGAAAGCATCACTGTTTTTGCTTGATCTGCTTAGGAACAGTTAGGGGGAGCATTAGGGGTCTAAGGACACCTAATATCATTAATTCATCAAATACACAATGCTATCACAAAGGGGGCTGGAAGGTAATGGCCATGTTTGGTCAATGACAACACCCGGGATCCCCTAACCCTTTGTTTACATTCAGAGACGGGATAGGAAAATGTAATCTATGGTGAAGAGTCTGTCATGAGCAAATCGTATCTGCAGGTAAGCATGTTTTTTGATTAGCAGAGCATCATTAATCATGATGAAGAGATCGTATTTGAGAGGGTTTCCAGATTCTAACAAGCCCCATTTTGAGGACATATTGGCTTGGATTTTTTTAGGGTGTGGGGGGGCACACTCGCCTCTGTCTTTTGGAAAAGGATCTGGTAAAGATTTTGGTGGGAAATTCCCACAATGTAAAGGGCTCTATGAATGAAGTAGGCAGACACTTCATTTTATCCATATTAGTCAAACAGGAATCCAGAGATCAGCATAGTAGAGGCAGCAAACTATGCCTTTGCAGAGCTATGAAGAATTAGACGGAACAAAGCAAACACCAACACACTTTTCATTCATTATACCTACTGTCCATGGTGCTGGGTTTTTTTTTTGTTTTTTTTATGTTTTTTTTTTTAAATCACCAAACTGAGCTAAAAGAGCTGCCCCCACTGAATGGTATTTATAAAAAAAAATGCATTGGTACATGTCACCCAGGGCAATGCCCAGTTCTCCATACCTTCAGTTTAATTTTGGGAAGTCCCTATGGCATTTTAAACTACTGATGTGCCACTTCATAGGTAGACCTAAGGCAACTATCAAGCTTGATATTTAAGGGGATTGTGTATTTTTGACATTTCACTTCAAGCTTTATGGAAAGAAGCTTCTACCTTACCAATTGTGTTTTGAACCACTTCAGTCCTGGAAGGATTTCCCTCTTAGGACCAGAGCACTTTTTGTGATTTGCGTCCTTTTTTTCCCACAAATAGAGCTTTCTTTTGGTGGTATTTGATCACCTCTGCGTCATTACTTTTTGCTAAAATACATATCCCAAAAAAAATATATATATAAAAAAGTTTTTATCGGTTTTAGCCGATTTATATTTTCTTCTCATATTTTTGGTAAAAAAAAAAATTGTAATCGGCGTATATTGACTGGTTTGCGCAAAAGTTGCCGCGTTCACGAATGATGAGAATTAATTTATGGGGTTTTTATTTTTTACTAGTAATGGCGGCGATCTGCGATTTTTAGCGGGACATGCGCTATTGTGGTGAGCCATTTTGACACTTTTTTGGGACCGTTGGCATTTATACAACAATCAGTGCTATGAAAAGGCACTGATTACTGTATAAATGTCACTGGCAGGGAAGGTGTTAACCTGCAGGGGGCGCTCTCGGGGTTAACTGTGTTCCCTGTGAGTGTTACTAACTGTTTGGGGGCTGGGCTGACTGGGGGAGGAGAGTGATCGCGGCCCCCATACACAGGGAGCCTGCGATTACACTACTCTCCCCTGTCAGAATGGAGATCCGTGAGTTTACATACACTGACCCCCATTCTGTCATTGTGGGGGAGCGATCGTGGGTAGCCGGCGGACATCGAGTCTGTCCTACCCGCTCCCTGGCTCCCCCGTAACCCAGTGAGCGCGTGAACGTGCCTCCGGCGGAGCACACACGCTCACGATCCACAATTTCACAGCCGCCGTCAGGTTTGCGATATCGAGCCACTTTGCCGCCTTCAATCCATGGCGGGTGGTTGGCAAGTGGTTAAAATGTTATTTTCTGCATTGGTGCATTTCCCCACAGGCAGTACCATATTTCCCATGCCCTTTTTTTGACAATCACTTGCCTCTTAACCTTGAAGATAGAGAAAGTTGATTTGCTTCCCATTGAGTTTGAATGGGTTCACATTTAATTTCGCATTTTAGGTATTCTTGAGCATATTTCATGATTCCTGACCTTAAATCAAACCCATACAGATTCACTTGTCACTAGTTATTGCTTATATAATTGCTATTTATTCAGTTCCTTATTTTAAAACCATAGCCTTCTTTACTTATATCACACGTCCAGCTTTTTCATAAATGATTTAAATATATATATCCTCCTGTATGCAAATGCATCTACTCCACTTTCCAGTGCTGCTCTTTTTGTCCTCCTTGCACAGTAGACACCACTCCACTTCCTACCCAATGTTATCCAACCAGAGGCGTAAGTAGAACCTTCAGGGCCCCGGTGCAAGAAATTATGAAGGGCCCCCCTGACCCCTGGCCAGGGCCCTCCCTCATTCTGCTGATCCTGAGGCCCTTTACTCCCATCACGGGTCTCTTTATTATGGTCCTGCAGCACCCTTTGACAAGTTCTGCAACGGGCCCCCTTTCTGCCATCTTCGGGCCTCCACCTGGTGGTGAAATGCCAGGGCCCAGTCCCAATTGCAACCTTTGCAATCCTGATAGTTCCCTCATTGGTGTCAGTAGTTTTTAATTTTTATTTTAATCTTTTTTTTTTTTTTTACCATGTAATTTTATTTATTTTTGCAATTTTATTTTTATATTTTTTTACAATTTATTTTATGAGCTCTGTTGGGGGGCTTTGATGAGATATCAGGGGTCTAAACAAACCTCAGCCCTCACTCTCCATCTGTGTAGCCTCAGTTGCATAAAATGAATGGACAGGAATAGTTGAGTACCGAACTTCCCATTTATTCAGAAATGGAAGTATAGTAAAAACAGTTTACTATGCTGCAGTTATGAATGAACCAACTGGTACCAATCACTGACTCTGTCCATTCAGAAAAGGAAGGAGCCGGTAAATGACAAATTTACCGACCCGTTCCCATCTCTCCATCATGACTCATCTTTTACAGCAGCTGGCAGGAGAGAGGAGGGGGGAAGACAGCAGCTCTGTGGGGGGACACAGGGACCCTGGGAACAGCAGAAGACAAGTAAACTGGATAGGAGGGGTGGCGGGGGCAGCATATAGAGAAACCAATCTCCTCCATTTGGAGGAAAATGGAGGAGAATGGTTCCTCTAAATGCCTCCCCCACTATCCCTCCTACCCAGGTGTACAAGGAAGGCACACGGCCCCCCTGGAGCATGGGGCCCAGTTGCAACTGCAACCCCTATCGTTAGACCCCTGTATCCAACCCTTTCCTATGGTCTCATCTGCTGACTATGCTCACTGTGTACTGCTTACTGATATTCTTCATACAAGTGTGTAGGCAGGGGTTAATTTCCTGCCTGTTCAACCGAAAGGTTTTACCCCCCTTTATGATCAGAGCATTTTGCTATTTGGCACTGCTCTGTACCTACAAATTGAGCTTTCCTTTAGTGGTATTTTATGAGCACTGTGTTTTTTTATTCTTTATTATTATATAAATGAAAAATAGACCAAAAGGTTTGGGGAAAAAATATGTTTTTTACTTTTTGCTATAAAACATGTCCAATAAAAAAAAATCAAAAATCTAATTTCTTCATAAATTTAGGCCAATATGTATTCCACTACATGTCTTTGGTAAAAGAAGATCCCAATAAGTATATAGATTGGTTTGTGTGAAAGTTGTAGCATCTACAAATGATGGTATATATACAGTACTGGTAATGGTGGTGATCAGTGAATATAGTGGGGCAATCTGACACTAACTGACACTGGGTGGGAAATGACTAACTGACATGACCAGTGACACTAATACAGTGGTGAGTGCTAATACTATACACTGTCACTGTACTAATGCACTGGCTGGAAAGGGATTAACATCTAGGGCTTAAGTATGTGCCTAACAATGTGTCATGAGTGTAATATGTGGCTGATTTTTCTCCCTGCTCTATACTAGTAGACACAGGAGACACAGGGCTCTGTACTATGATTCGCTAAGCCAATCAGCAGTTCCTGGCAATAAATCATTGGCTGCGACCTGCTGACTGACTTGTGCTGTGCCGAATCACAGCACAGATGGGGTGACAGGCATACACGTACACCCTCTACCCAGAAATGCTGGATCACGTACATGTACACAGGTGCAGTAAAAAGGCGATGGGCAAGTGGTTAAGTCCCACCCTGGACAGTGTCATGGGGCTGGGGTCCCCCTATTATTAGACATCAGTGGTTCATTTGTTCCGAATTGAAATTCGGACACATTTTTTGTTATTCGGAAATTCTGATGTATCTGAATTTCCAAATTACAATAGTAACGAATTTAAATGAAACCAAAATAAAGAATCAAAATTTAGAATAAAATTCAAATTATTTTCAAATCGAATTTGAATTTATGAAGAGAATAAAATAGAATAGAAAATAAAGGAATAGAATAGAAAAGAATAGAATAGAAAATAAAATAATATAATAAAGTAAAACAGAACATAATACAAAATAAAAGAATAGAAAAAAAAATAGAAGAGAAACAAAATAGGGATAGAACAGAAAATAAAACAATAGAGTAAAACAGAACAAAACAGAATAGAAAAAAAAGAACAGAATAAAATAGAGTATAAAATAAAGGAATCTAATCAAATATAGCATATAATAGGATAAAATAGAAAGAATATAACCATCTTCTGAAATTCAAAATTTTAATAGAATAAATTTGAATTTGAATAGGGATAAAACAGAAAAGAATAGAATAAACAATATAGAAGAATAGAAAAGAGAGACTATAACAATATAACAATTTTTCAGAATTTGAATTTCAAATAGAATAAATTTGAATGGAATAGAACAGAATACAATATAATATTAGAAAAGAACAGAATAGAAAAAAAAATAATAAAATAAAAAAAAAAACAATAGAATAAAATGGAATAGAAAGAATATTACCATTTTCCAAAATTTGAATTTCAAATAGAATAAATTTGGTTTCAAATGGAATTAGATAAAAATACAAATGAAATGGATATGTATATGCAGGTATGCGGCTCCGGAGGGAGGGGGGACATGCGGGCATCCGCAGTCCCCCCCCCTCTTGCTGTCCTATGGGTAATGCTCCAATGGACGGTTCGTCCGTTGGTGTATATATCCGCTTGGGGACATCGTGCATGCGCCCATCCGCGCATGCGCACTCCGGGGCTGAGTCCGGTGACGTCACACGCTATCTGTGGCGGCAGGACGTCGCCGGACAGGAGCTCACATGGACGCAGAGGCACTCGATTAGAGGGACAGGCCAGTCCTGTCTTGACGTTGCAACCTCCTCTGACACCAGTGCTTCTGTGGTAAGCTTTTATCACCTTCCCTTTATTGCTGCATACTATGCCTCATTGGAGCGGTGCTTTTCTCATATGCTTGCTCAATTTATTTTGCAGGTTACCTTGTGGGCTTTCCGTGGTCGGTCTTCAGCATGCTTGTGAGCATGCAGCATAAAAGTGCATACTAAATTTCTCTCTATTATTGCCCTTATGCATATATCAATATGGATGATATGGGATAGTTTACCCTGCCGTTTTGCTACCATCCTTATCCTTGTTATCTCATTTAAAGAAACCCTGATGATAGCTACATTGATTGAGCAAACCTTTTGTGCTTCCTTGTTAGCTACCACTCAATATAAGCTCCCTTTACCACAGATTGGTGTCATTAGGTAAGTATCTTCATGGCATAAAGCCTCTGAGTATAACTCTAATTAGCAGACATACTCATTGATTGATTCCTTTTCTATTTGCAGTGTTGCAGTCGCACTACTGATGTTTTAAACTCCTGAAGTGGTGTATACCTTGTCTGATGTGTCACAATGGTGCTTGAGAGGTTTGTATACCCTTTTCTCTGTTTTACCAGCATACACCTATGTCAGTTGTGTATGTTGCAGTGCCTTAATCAGCCTATAATTACAGCCTATAATTACTCTCTATACAGAGCTAATACATTGTATGCCTCTTTACAACTATGGGGCTCCAATACCCACTGGGGTAAACTTTACACTGTGAGCCATGCTTGCGGCTCCATCCCAGTTAAGAAGACGGAGGGGGTGATGGGCATGCATGATTATTTGATATATTATTTGTTTGTATAACACACTAACTATATTGGTGGTTGTATTATATGAGGATTAATACGCTCTTTGTTTGTAGTTTGGTGACATAAACTCCTGAAGAAGCGGTGAACATGACTACGAAACATGTACAGCAAATATATACAGATGGTATAGAAAATTTCTTGCACACATCACTTTAACCGTGATTGTTAGAGCCACATTTATTAAGTGAATGTGTTTTGTCACAATTTTGTGCTATTAACCACTTCAGCCCCGGAAGGATTTCCAGCTTTAGGACCGGAGCCCTTTTTGCGATTCGGCACTGCGTCGCTTTAACTGAAAATTGCGCGGTCGTGCGACGTTGTACCCAAACGAAATTTGCGTCCTTTTTTTCCCACAAACAGAGCTTTCTTTTGGTGGTATTTGATCACCTCTGCGTCATTTCTGATCGCCACTATAAACAAAAGAAGAGCGACAATTTTGCAAAAAAAACCCAAATTTCTTACTTTTTGCTAGAATACAAATCAAAAAAAAAATATAAAAAAACATTTTTTTTCACCGTTTTTGGCCGATTTATATTCTTCCTCATATTTGCGATAAAAAAAATTGCAATCGGCGTTTATTGATTGGTTTGCGCAAAAGTGGTCGCGTTTACGGATGATGAGAATTCATTTTTGGGGTTTTTTTTTGTTTTTTTTACTAGTAATGACGGCGATCTGCGATATTTCAGCGGACATGTCGGACTATTTTGACACTTTTTTGGGACCATTGGCATTTATACAGTGATCAGTGCTATAAAAATGCACTGATTACTGTGTAAATGTCATTGGCAGTGAAGGGGTTAACCTGCAGGGGGCGCTCTAAGGGTTAAATATGTTCCCTGGGCGTGTTCTAACTGTAGGGGGACTGCACTATCTGGGGAAGGGAAGTGGTCACAGCCTTCGTATACAGGAAGGCTGTGATAACAGCCCTTCCCCCTTCACACAGAGCGGAGGTCCGTGTTTACATACACGGACCTCCGTTCCTCCGCTCGGGGGGGGCATCGCGGGTAGCCGGCGGCAATCGAAGCCGCCGCACCTGCTCCCTGGCCCTCCCCGAACACAGTGAGCATGCGGGCGCGCCTCCGGCGGCGCGCGCTCACTAAACTCGTACCCGCAGCCGCCGTCGTATGACGGCGTTTTGCGGGAACTAACCACTTTGCCGCCGTCAAATGCCGATCGGCGGTCGGCAAGTGGTTAAATACATGTTTTTTACTTTTGTACAATAAAAGTTGAATTTTATATCTGGTTTGTCTGCCCCAAGTTTCTATGGTACCATGAAAGTCCATTTCAGCCTCAATAAAGATTTGCCCCTAATGACAATTATCAGGACGTAGGTACCCCCCCCCCCCCCTTTTATTTTTTTTTGCTTACACAATTTTTTACCTTGGCACTTCCTTAAATGCAAATCATATGCAATCGAAAAATTTCAATAGATTCAAATCCGAATAAACAAAATTATCTCTGAATACGAATTAAACAAATTAAATGAATTTAACTAAATAAATTTATGTAAATAACGAATCAAAATGAAACTAAACACATTTTTTCGTTCTGCACATGTCTACCTATTTATGTAATGTCTCCTTAATTTAAAGTGTGTCAGACACATGGGAAGGGTTGGTCTGGTGCACAGATTATGTAGGCCATGAAGAATCAGATACTAGCTCCCCTGGGAACTTTTGACTAAACTGGACTAAAATTGCTGGCTAATAAATAAGGTAGTGGAGTTGGAAAGACTGAGTGGCATCCCCTGGGTTGTGCGAGATGTTGGGCAAAAAAAGAGAAGGAGTTAGCAATGTGTTGTCTTGTTATGTCGGTTGACCCCAGTTCAAGTAGAGTATTTGAGAAAAAAACACCTGTGTTGACTTATTGTTTATTTCATGAGATCCTACAGAGTGTGCTGAGCAAGCCTATGAGCAGGAGAACGTAGGTAACCAAGATGGCGTAGTTTGTTCATAACTTAACCACTTACGTCCCAGAGCCCTTTTTTACATTTGTTGTTTACAATTTAAAAACAGGTTTTTTTGCTAGAAAATTACTTAGAACCTCCAAACATTATACATATTTTTTTTCAAACACCCTAGAGAATAAAATGGCGATGGTTGTAATACTTTTTGTCACACGGTATTTGTGCAGCGGTCTTTCAAACGCGATATGTTTTGAAAAATGTCACTTCTTTGAGTTAAAAAATAAGACAACAGTAAAGTTACCCCAATTTATTTGTATATTGTGAAAGAGGATGTTACGGCGAGTAAATAGATACCATACATATAACAGTTGAAAATTGCGCACACTCGCGGAATGGCGACAAACTCCGGTACTTAAAAATCTCCATAGGCAATACTTTAAAAAATTTTAACGGTTACCAGGTTAGAGGTGCAGAGGAGCTCTTTTCCTAGAATCTGGCGATCACGGCGGTGCCTCACATGTGTGGTTTGAACACCATTTTCATATGCGGACGCGACTTACGTATGCGTTTTCTTTGCTACGCAAGCTCACGGGGACAGTGGCGCTTTAATTTTTTTTTCTTTTTTTACACTGTTCCTTTAAAAAAAAAATTCTGATCACTTTTATTGCTATCACAAGGAATGTAAACATACCTTGTGATAGTAATATATTTATATAAAAGTCCCCCTATCCCTCCTTTGTACTTCACAGTATTCAGATCGCCAAAAACGGTGATTCTGAATGCTGTCATTTTTTTAAAACTGGCGCCGTTATCCGCCGAGTAACCCGAAAGTGACGTTGCTTCCGGAATTTGACTAAGGAGACCCAATCAGAGCCGATTCCGGCTTCCTTCAGGTCTCCTTCTAGCCGGCGGACGCGCCAGATCAGAGCTCCGGTCTCCCGGTGGGACGGGAGGTCGGAGAAGAGCGGCGGACGGTGGCGGGAGGGGGGTATGTCCCCTCCCGCAGCCCGGGATAATGACCGAGTGGCTCTCAAGCCGGATCGGCCATTATCGCCGTATAGCCGATCGCCTGCTCTAAAAAACGATACCGGTATATAGCCTGTAGCTGCAGGCTATATCCGGATACCTCCACTTAAAGAAGCCGCCATTTGCGTTGTTAAAGCAGAGTTCCACCCTCAAATATATCTTTATATATTTCAAATCCTCTATGCATGATGAATCACCTTTGGAAAAAAAAATTATACTCACCCTAAGTGCCCTGTTGCTATCTGTTCCCTGTAATCTTCCACTTCCTGATCCGCGGCACTGCGCATCTCATGGGAAATGTGAGTCGTCAGATAGTAAATGACGCGATTTTGTGGGGGAGAGATATGTTATCTATGCTGCCATAACAATGGGGCGGGGCCTTCCTCCGTCGCTGCCCATTGTTATGGCTATGAGACATACACTCGAGATCGAGAGGTGTATGTTGGTTATCCAGCATGCACCTTATCCAGGAAGAGACTCGAGGAGGGTGCGAGTGGGCTTCACCTGCCCACAGCTAAGATGGGAACTCCCAGTAAAGAAAAAATGTAAGTACAAAATAAATAGGAAGACTACCCAAATTTAAAGCTATCAATTACTTTATTTGTGTAATGAATACTAACTAGATGGATGCCAGCAATGAAAAAAAATAATTATGTGGGAAGAACTCAGCTTTAAGAACTGGTGCCCTATCTCATTCCTGTGCAGAAGGTTGTTGGAAGGAGCCATTGGCTAACTTGGCAGGAACGAGCAGAAAATTGCGACCACCAGCAAGTATTGTGAGTGCCAATGAAGGCAGCCCACTGACAGGAGACAAACATGCAAGTATCATCTGATTGCAGTTATACACTGTGTTATTTACTGTATACTTTACATTTGTAAAACTTAAGTGTGGGGTGCATGGCAGGTCATGGAAAAGGGTTTAGTGGGTTTTTTGAAAACCTAGAGTTGGGCTTTCACATTTTCAGAGTTCTTTTGTTTTTTGTTTTTTTATAAATGCACCTCTAAAAAAGCAAAGTGACAGCTACATTTTTACTGTTATTATTATTTTCCATTGTCGGTTTAATTGGAGACAAATTAACAAATCTGCAGTTCTCCAGATTTGTAATATAAAATATAAAGTTGGAAAAGCAAACTGTTTATTGAAACATCTCATGGCGCTCATAAGAAACTTCACTTGCTACCACCTTTTATGAGGATATTCGCAACAACACTCGCAGCTGCCAAATTACACTCGCACCATGCATGTTAAATCTCTTTCATTTGCATTGTGCTGAGCACGTGCTAGATGTGCCCTGTGATTAAATTATGCCCGAGTATTCAGTACTTATCTTTCAGCAAACTGTATGGGAGAGAATATTGAGCTGAATCAGCGGAATGTTTTAATAATGGCACACTATTAATAAAGTTCTATTAAACAAGAACTTCAGATTAATAGAAAATCGAGGCATTGCTTAAAAATGAAGACTAGATGATATAATTAAAGTTGAATGCAAGGCAGATGGCGGAACACTGAATAATGCAGTTATATATTTATTAAAAAGTAATTAAATGTATTTCCAAATACAGCTAGTGTAAGTAACTGGATTTGACTTGGTATCAGCCTATTGTACAGCAGAACTCAGACTGAAAGTGGGAGGGGTATTGCTAATAGTCAATGCATGTGATGTCCTGCATTCATGCTGGCCAAAAACCATGATGAAAACAAAAGAGAGCAGAGTAAAGTTGTGAGCAGCTGCATTTCTTTTACTGTCCAATCACAGTCAGTAGCAGTGGGTGTCCTCCTAGGTTAAATACTTAGCTGCAGAGAAAAAAGACAGGTCAGCTGCCTGGCTGTACAGTGTAATGGGGCCATGTAAATATCAGACTGGTTGGGCAGAAATACAAATCCTTTTGTAGCACCCTCAAGTGTGCAACTAGTATAGGTCAGTGTTGCCAACCGCCAGTAAATTTACTGACAGTTTGTAAAAATCAGTGATTTTTTACAACTGTCTATAAATATCAGGGTCTGATAATTTGTCATGCTGTGCTGACTTTTTAAGTGTAAACTGGGCAAACTACTTGGTATTGGTATTGTCAGTGTTTCCATGTTGTGTTTAAATATCAATTGTCTAGTTTTTAATAGGAGTTCAGTTATTTTTCAGGTTGCCAGTAAAAAAATGTGCTCCACCAGTAAATTTTCCATGTTTTGCCAGTAAAAAACGCTGCGGGAGGTTGGCAACACTGGTATAGGTAAATGTAGTTATGACTCATGGTATTTGTGTGAGTCTGTAATTAGCTCAGGTTACTGCAGATCAGGCTGGATGACTCTACGGAGCAGGTCTCTGGTACCTACCCCTGGATCTAAAAGCTTGGAGAAGCTTCTGGAAGTTAATGGGTGGAGGCCAGGGAAGTCCTGATCTGCATACTTGAAGGAATCTGGCCACTCCCCAGGCAGAGGGCCTGGCAAGGTGGTTGAGACAAATATCTTGAAACCCGGCCAACAGGGGAGTTGGGTGGCAGATGGAGAGCTGGGGTTGCTGTTGTGTGGCCTGGGAGGGGACCCCCAGGGCTGGGGGGAGGAGCTCTGTCTCCAGGCTGGGAGCTGAGGAAAGGAAGAAGTCTCCATTACCTTTGGACATCTGGGCTGGCATGGGATGATCTGATCAGTTGGAGACCTGAACAGGGGTCTTGCCCAATGCAACAGGGAGCAAAGGACAATGTGAGTACCTCAGCACACCCGGGTGCATACAAGGGGTAAGACTGGCAGGCATAGCATACTTTCCAAGGACAGCATTGTGCAACATCCTGATCTCTTGTCCTTCTTCAAAGCAGCCAGGTGGGCTGGTAGTCAAGCAGCCAGGTGGGCTGGTAGTTTCTGCAAGTGTCAGAACTGGAAATAAGAAGTTCCTTGGGATTTTTAAGGTGCAATTCCACAACTACAAGATTCATTAAAATTAACAGCATTTATTAGAAAATGGATTTAAAAAAAAATAACTTGTCCACATAAAATAGAATGCATTCATGACCTATTCCCTATGGTCCTTTTAGTTCATAATGGTATTGTAGGGGTTGTCCTGGCTTCCTCAGGAGATATACCGTCCACTAAAGGGTCATGGCAATAAATCAAAAAATGATTTCCATTGTTTGCAAATTAAGGGATGCGGTGCATTATTCAAATGACTATACACCCATACTTACCTAACCATAAGTGTCAGAACTGGGTGAAGTTCTCCAGAGGAAACAAGATACTTCTGCATACAGTTTGCATCTTTGTGCTTATTCTATAACCACTTCAGCCCCGGAAGAATTTCCCATGTTAGGACCAGAGCACATTTTGCGATTCGGCACTGCGTCGCTTTAACTGACAATTGCGCGGTTGTGCGACGTTGTACCCAAACAACATTGCGTCCTGTTTTTCCCACAAATAGAGCTTTCTTTTGGCGGTATTTGATCACCTCTGCATCATTTCTGATCACCGCTATAAACAAAAGAAGAGCGACAATTTTGCAAAAAAAAAACAAATTTCTTACTTTTTGCTAAAATCCAAATCCAAAAAAAATATAAAAAACATTTTTTTTCATCGGTTTTGCCTGATTTATAATCTTCCCCATATTTTTGGTAAAAAAAACCGCAATCGGCGTTTATTGATTGGTTTGCTGCGTTTACGGATGATGAGAATTAATTTCTGGGGTTTTTATTTTATTTTTATTTTTTACTAGTAATGGCGGCGATCTGCGATTTTTAGTGGTACTGTGATATTGCAGCGGACATGTTGGACCATTTTGATACTTTTTTGGGACCAATGACATTTATACAGCAATCAGAAATTTAAATATCCACTGATTACTGTATAAATGTCATTGGCAGTGAAGGGGTTAACCTGCAGGGGGAGATCTAGGGGTTAAGTGTGTTCCCTAAGCATGTTCTAACTGTGGGGGGACTGGGCTAACATGGGCATAAGAGATCTAACTGATCCCAGTGACAGGGATCAGTAGATCTCCTATGCCCGCACTAACAGAGCGGGGAACCGCTGTGTTTACATCGGCGGTTCCCCATTCTTTGGCTGTGGCCGCTCATCGCGGCTCGCCGGCGGACATCGGGTCCGCTGGAGCCGCGGGCACACTCCTCAGGAGTACGGTGGGCGTGCGCCCCCTAGCGGCCACCCACAGATCGCCGCTTTTTTACGGCGATTCGCACTAAGAGTCCACACTGCCGCCGTGAATATACGGTAGGCGGTGTGTAACCGGTTAAAGAGGACTGAGAGCTCCTGGTCCATAAAGGATCTTGTCACTGATCCATAAAGACTGTATTTATTCCAGATGGAGTACAGTCCAGGATCTTCATTTTCGTACACAGAAAGATCTTCATTTGTGCACATAGAGAAGGAAGTTTGTCCTCATCTGTTGTTCTTCAAGTTAAGTTGGGCATCCCATAATCTCTATACCCTATCCAAGTTGTTTTCCCCAATAAAACAACAAAGACAAGCCCATGGGCTGATTTCTTGTGTCTGGGTGTAAATTGGAAATGAGTGTTGCCTGGCTGTGCAGGAATAAGGAGAACCAGTAACCAGTGGTTCCTACGGGGATATCGTTACACAGGCAAAATAGCTCACGTGTATATATTCTTCTAACTGTGTCGACACTACTTTGCTTCCTCGTGTCAGAGCCTCCAGGAAGGAGAACAGTGAGCAGCATAGTAGCGGCATCAGCAAATCTCACTCCAAATCTCCTAAAACTAGCAGTCAGATCCAGCAATCCTATAATCCAAATTAAATTTAAAAAGACCACTGCGCTAGATCCGATATAAAAGATGTGTGAGCTGCTAGCACAAAAAAGTCAGAACAAAAACTTCATAAACAAACTGGAAATAAAGGTACAGCGCTCAGAAAATTACATAAAAAACAACAGATTAAAATAGAATAAAGTCCCAAAAGAGTTCCTTGGTGTGGGTATAATAATGACACAACAAATGGAAGAGGTGGTCACCATGGAGTAAAAGAACCATCACCGACACCCACACAAACTGCCTCTTACCATCACACGATGACCCCTATTACGGAGGTCTCACTGGCCTGTGTGTGGGTATATCTTGCAATAAGCTGGTAAGTGTTATGGTGGTCAGTCGCTCTGGTCCTAATTCCTCAGGATTGTACAATACTCCTGGTCTCCAGTGCTCCACACCGATATACAGAAAAAAGTACTGATAGTGCAGTAGGCTTAAACCAATTTATTAAAAACAAATGAATTTACACTCACATGCAGCTTCAGTACAGGATAGCGGTGAAACACATTGTGGTTTGTTTCTAACCAAAAGGATGGCGGCCACAATCCGGAACATTTTCGTACTTTTTTTCTTTATATCGGTGTGAAGCACTGGAGACCAGGAGTATTGTACGATAAGAGGCAGCTTGTGTGGGTGTCAGTGATGGTTCTTTTCCTCCATGGTGACCACCTCTTCCATTTGTTGTGTCATTATTATACCCACACCAAGGAACTCTTTTGGGACTTTATTCTATTTTAATCTGTTGTTTTTTATGTAATTTTCTGAGCGCTGCACCTTTATTTCCAGTTTGTTTATGAAGTTAATGCTATAATCCACACTGAAGATATACCGCTCTTACCGCTGTGAGACTGGAGGCACAGGAGTGCTTAGGCACACTCACATGCCAGGAACTACACTGCTATTTTAAGAGGAATTCCAGACAAAATATACAGTTTTCAGGTTACTGCTTTGACACAATAAATATTTTTATATTTTCCCTAAAACATAAGCAAATCTTAAAGTGTTACTAAATCCACAACAGTAAAATCAGTCTGCATATGCAGTAAAGCATACTTGTTATACTCACTGTGGAACCTAAGGGGTTAATCCTCTGCATTTTGTAAAGGTTACTGTGTCAGAAACGTACCTGTTCCTAAAGCTGAATTGCTGAGAGGGACCCCCTTGCGGCTAAGCGCAGTATACCCCTGAGGATAGTACAGGGGGTACGGTACGCAGAGAAGCACGGGTTACCGACAGCAGGGATTGACTTGATCCGAAGTACCGGAACAGTGATGAATGTCTGGCTGGGTGGTGCGTCAGCACAGCAGGTGGAGCTGGTAACCAGAGCCGAGAGGTCAGGAGGGCAAGCTGGGTCATACACAGGTGATCTGAAACGAAGTCCTTTAGGCAAGCCAGGGGTCAAACACGGGAAAAGGTAGCAAGTCCTTTAGGCAAGCCAGGGGTTAAACACAGGAGAAGGTAGCAAAGACCTTTAGGCAAGCCGGGGTCAAACACAGGAGAAGGTAGCTGTGGTCAAGCAGAGCCGGGGTCAAAAGCCAGGGGAGAAGAGCAGGAGCAGGTCCAAGGAGTAAGCCGGGTCCCAACAGAGGTCGCAGGAACAGAACACTGGTGCAGATGCAGAAGAAAGACTGAAGACGATCCAGCGTCTTGCTGCAGTCAGGGTTCGTCTTAAATAGGACGACCTCGGAGCTCATTGGCGCGCCGTGCACCTGCGTGTGCGTTGTCCAGTTCTGCTGTGCAAGCGCACTAGCGTACGAACGTTCCGATTGGAACGATTGTTCCGACTGCCACGAACATTCCGATTTCTACTGGAACGCACGTTCGGCACTCTATTGTTACTTCCCTGACATACTGTAAAAAGTGTTGTAAGAGTTACTGGAGTCAGGCTGCACATGCTCAGTTTAGTGTTTATTGCTAGTGAGTTTTCTTTTCTTGATCAGCACAGGGCCAATCAGCACTGTTTAAACAGAGGGTCAAGGGTCCTGGATACTGATAGGACAGCTCAGTGCAGTATGAGAACTCCTCCTACAAGCTTTAACCAGGGCTTGATAGAAGTCAGAAGAATGCTATATAGCGCAATGAGAAAAGTTATTTAGCAGTTTATATTTACTAAAACTATTGCATTTCCATGTTCTGTGTACTGTGGGAGACCAGATATAGTGAATGCAGGCTCCTGGGTTTAGTAACACTTTAACGTCTTTTAGTTTTAGTGCCACTTTAATTTAGACTACTGTATACTTCCTGGTACAGTATCTACACAAAGGATATTATACAATGAAATATCCATTATTCAGTTACTCAGCTTTTATTGTGTTGCACATAAAGGAATGCCAATGATACATCTCTCTGGTCTAACTGACCGTTAGAAGACTTCAGCGTACAGGAGGCTAAACAAGCAGTCGTCCTGTTTCCAATTGTTGTAAAATAAATTCACTGCAGAACAAGAAAAGCTTCTTTTTCCTTGACCTTCTAAATTACAAAGAAATCCCCTGGACAGCTGCAAGAACTATTTTTAGCCTTGCTTTATTGCTTCCAAGTTTGGCAACAATCGCTCAAAGCATGTAACAGACAGGTAGCAAATCCTATTCCATAAACTATTAAAGCTGAACGCCATTACAGTAGATGTAAAGAGCACAAATGAATGCAGCTCTGTAATAAATTGAATACATTTAATGCAAGCAATGTAAGTACCTGACCTGCTCCTAGCCTTTCAGGGTCTATTGTACAACAGATCTCAGAGATGGGGAGTGACAAGCAGCACAAGCAGCCAGGTGGGTGTGCTGTGATTCAAGGAACATGCTGATAGGGGCAGAGAGCAGAGTGTCAGAGAGATGAGCTCATTAGCCTGCTGCCTCTTCTTTCACTGTCTGTGTGGAGGTCGGGAGAGGATCTATAAATCAAAGTAGAAATGCAGCAGAGAAAGGTAAGATCTTCTCGTCTGTCAAGCAGAACAGTGATGTAACTCTCAGGTATGTAACTCTCAGGACTGGATTGACAAAAATACACATTACTTAGTAGGAAAAACCAGTGGCGCCTGGTGCACCAGCTGGGGAAGGGGGTAGGGTGTGACAAACAAACCACCCGACCCCCCAACCCCTCCAACATTCCAGCATTCCAGCACCGTGTGGTACTCACACGGTCGGGCTCTGGCATTCGCTGTGATGCAGAGTGAGATTGCTCCCTCCGATGAGGATGGCCTCCTCTGGATCTCCCGGATCTCCATGTACATCCTCCCCAGTACCAGCCAATACAGTCACTTCTCCTCTCGGCCAATCAGGTCTCAGGGCCCATTTCCTGATTGCCCAGGAGGAGAAGCAGGAAGACAATAGTGAAGAGGAATTTTGCTATTGCCATACAACAATACACCCTATTTTGAAGCCAATTAGAGCCTCAGGCTCTAATCATGTGCTTCAAAAAAAACCATAGAAATTCATGTGTCCGGGACCTTACATGTAGATTAGGGGCCAGTGCATTGGATTAGGGGGCGGTGCCCCTGGGCCCCTAATGAAGCGGCCGCCACTGAGTAAAAGAGGTTCCACATATGTATTTCATCTGTAAATTTAGCTGTTTGCATGGGGTTCAGGTTTAAAGACTAGTGTTGAGCGAACCCGGACTGTAACGTTCGGGTCCGTACCGAACTTTCGGGTGTCCGGGACCCGGACCCGAACACGGACATTTCAAAAAACGTTCGGGTTCGGGTTCTGGGTTCTTGTCAAAAGGTTTTTATTGAGAATACAATAGAAAACAGATAAACAATGCACGGCAGTGCACACAATAAGGTCGTCATTAGGCTGTAAACAGGCATATACCTCAACATTGCAAATTGGGAGAGTGAGAGCGCTTATATGAGTATGCACATATATGGAGGGGAAAAAAAGGGAAAAACTCCTCGTCTGGGATCAATTTAAAGGATAGTAGAGCTAATGAGTAAGGCTTGAGTGTCCTGATGGTAGTCACTAGATGATCCTATCTCACCCTGTGGAGGGAGGGAAGGGAGGAGAGAGCCCTCCGTGTGGAGTTGTACAGGGTCGTCAATCTGCACCTGCTTGCCACCCCAAATGGGAACAAACTGTGGTCAAGCGGTGATGCAGAGTGAGTGGAGAGAGGGCGTTGTTAACAATGATAGGGCGACTAGCAGAGGTGAACAACCATATAACGTCATGCCTATAATGATCCAATGTGCAACTTCAATGAAGAAGTGTCAATAAACCTGGACAACATATCATAAAGAGTATAAATAACTATACACCGTGTTGATAAACCAGTAGAGAAAGAATAGATAAAGGAGGATGGAGGTAGGTATGGAGGGAGATGGGGGGGAGGGGATAGAAGAAGAAAAGCGGAGAGAGTGTAGGAAGAAGATCACTTACTGAGGGAGGCGGAACGGCACGTGCACACCAACAGTCCGGGAAGCCAAGGCGCAGGTGGTAGGATGACAGAAGGGGTTAGCACAGTAAACCAGTCACTCAACATGGTAGCAGGAGGGAATCATCAAAATCAGGGGGGAGAAAGTGTGTGATCCATGGTTTCCAGATTCTCTCAAACTTCCTCACCCTGTTGTTCTCGATAGCTTCCATTTTAGCGTGGACTAGGGCTCTGCCTACCCTGCCTTTAACCTCAGACACCAGTAAGGAGGGCGATTTCCAGGCTTTTGCGATCGTTTGTTTAGCAGCCGTAGTTAACTGCTGGAGTAATTTAAATTGAGTGCGTGAAAGACCTTCTGGTTTAAGATTTAACAATGCAGTGGTCGGTAATGCTTCTATGGTGATACCAAGGGCAAGCCCCAGTACTTGTTTCCAGAATATTTGCACCATCGGGCAAGTCCACCAGATGTGGAGATGGGTACCCTGGTCTGTGCAACCTCTAAAGCAGAGGCTCGTATATGTAGGAACGAATTTGGCTATTCTGGCAGGTACTAAGTACCATCTCATCAAAACTTTATAATTGGTTTCCTTTGCTAACACGTTCACAGACGAAGAATGTGTGTTTACCCAGATGTTGGTCCAGTCTTCCTGAGTTAAAGGGCTGCCCAAATCGGAATCCCATTTCATGACGTATTGGTGGGGGGGGTTTTGGGGTGTCTGAAGTAGGGACCGGTAAAGGGTGGAAATGACCCCTTTGGCGTGAGGGCTAGATTTACAGACTCCTTCATAATATGTGAAGTTATCTAAAGGGGGAGTAGCTCGGGCAAGGGGAGAGAAGAAATGTTTGATTTGTAAATATCGAAACAGTTCGTTTGAAGGGAGGTTGTGGGTTTCACTTAAGGCTGGGTAGGCTAGGAAGTTTGAGTGGGACACGAATGAATGAAATCGCAGTAGATTTGCTTGCACCCATACATGGAATCTAGTGGGTGACTCCCAAGCTGGTGGGAAGGCTGGATTTCTCAAGAATGACAAGAGGGGGTTGTGCGCTGATTGTAGCTTGTGTGTGAATCTAAATTTATCCCAGATAGCGAGAGAATGACGAGTGATAGGATTAGAGACAAAGTGTTGGTTTTCTGAATTAAGCCAAAGTAGGTTGGCAGTGGACAGGGGGTCCAGGTCGACAGATTCTATAGCCACCCATAATGGGGCTTCTTTGGTTGCATGGTACTTGACTAGTTGGGAAAGTTGCGCTGCATAGTAGTATGTCTGAAATTTAGGTACCCCTAGTCCTCCGTCAGTGTGATGAGAGAACATTGTACTTTTGGTTATTCGAGGTCTCTGCTTTTGCCAGATGTACGACATTACTCTGCTCTGGAGGAGACGAAAGAAGTAGGCAGCAACTTGTGACGGCAGGGTCCTAAATAAGTAGAGGAGTTTTGGGAGAATGACCATTTTAGTTACTGCGATTATGCCCACCCAAGATATTGGGAGGGGGGACCATCTCTGCATTAAGTTTGTGATGGTTTTAAGCATCGGGAGGTAGTTGGCTACGAATAGATCTGTGTGGGAGGGCGTAAGTTTAATGTCCAGGTAGTTCAGGCTGTGAGAGGCCCAAGAGAATGGTAATGACTTTTTTAGTAGCTGTTCGTCGTGCTGGGATAGTGAAATGTTTAGGGCTTGTGATTTATGTGGATTGGTATGCAAATCGGAAATAGTAGAGAAGGCCTCTAGGGTGGATAATAGATTGGGTGCAGAGGTGAGTGGTGAGGTCAAGAACACAAGAATGTCATCTGCAAATAAGCAGATCTTGTATTGGTGACCTCCTAGTTCAATCCCTTTGATGTCAGGGTGTGTACGTATTAGCTGAGCCAGGGGTTCTATCGATAGAGCAAATAAGAGCGGGGAAAGGGGGCAGCCTTGCCTGGTCCCATTCTGAATTCTAAACTGAGCCGAGCAAAATCCTGCATATTTCACATATGCCCGGGGGTCCTGGTAGAGGGCATTAATCCATGACAAGAAATGCGTTCCAAAACCCCATCGGCTGAGAATAAAATTCATATACGACCAGGAGACTGTGTCAAAAGCTTTCCTTATATCTAAGGATAGGAAAACTGTGGGAATGCCACGTGTTTTGGCCGTGTGGGAGAGCAGTAGGGCTCGGCGGATGTTATCGGATGTTTGTCTAGCGGGAATGAAGCCTGTTTGATCCTTGTGTACCAGCTCTCCTATTATGGGGTTGAGTCGTAAGGCCAGAATCTTGGCTAGCAGCTTTATATCGTTATTAAGAAGGGAGATAGGTCGATAGCTGGCCCAAGAGGTGTGGTCTGCGTTGGGCTTTGGAATCATGCTAATGGAGGCTGTGAGGGATTCAGGACGGAAGGTGTTCTGTTGTAGAAGGGAGTTGAAGGCCGCGGCCATTTGTGGGGCTAAGAGATGCGCAAAAGTTTTGTAGTATGTGGACGAGAGGCCATCTGGGCCCAGTCGCTTGCTGGGTTTAAGGGATTTAATAGCCTGAAGGATTTCCGAGATCGTTATGGGGCCTTCCAAGTGTTCTTTTTGTGTCGGGGAGAGTGTTGGGAGGGATATCCCAGAGAATAACTGATTCGCCTTGTCTGCATTAAATTTATGTGGGGAGTTATATAGGTATTCCAACTTAGTGCGAAAAATGTCGAGCACTTTGGTTGGGTTGCTGGTGAACGCTTCACGGGATGTGCGTAACCGTATCGAGGAGGGGCCTGAGTTGATGGATCTAAGTATGCGTGCCAGGGGGGTGTCAGGTTTATTGGATTTGATATATGTGTAGTGTTGACGCCTACGTATGGTTTTGTCAGCTGAATCTGTGAGAAAAAGGTCCAGCTCTAGGCGGGCTTTGTACAAGTTGGTTTTAGCGGAAGGTGATGGGCAGCTTTGGAAGGCCTCATAGCATTGAACAAAGTTGGCTTCCAACTCGGCGAACCGGACTCTCCGGTCCCTTTTGACTCTAGACATCTGCTGTATAAGTTTGCCTCGAATATAAGGTTTATGCGCCTCCCATAGGGTGAGCACGGAGATGTCGGGGGTGGAGTTGGTGGCAAAATATTCTTTGAGGGCTATTTCTATATCCTGTTGGTATGAAGGGTGGGCTAGGATTGAATCATTCACATACCAAGTGGTGTCTTGTGCCCTGGGAACTAAGGATGAGATAGTGGTGCAAGTAGCAGAGTGATCCGTCCACGGGAAGGGCATGATATTGGAGGATAAAACAGCTGGGAGCATACTAGCAGAGATGAAGATGTGGTCTATGCGTGAGAAAGTGGCGTGAGGGTGGGAGTATAATGTGTATTGTTTGCTAGAGGGATTGAGTTCTCTCCAGGTGTCCGCTAGGTGGAAGTTAGTCAGTGTTTGCTGAAAGGTGAGTTTCGTGGGATTGCGTTGGGGGGGTGAGGGGGATTTGTCCATTATGGGAGATATAACTTGATTCGAGTCGCCACAGATAAGGACTGTGCCAAATTGATGACGTTTGACTCTGTCAAATAGGTGGTTAAGGAAGGGGGTAGGATTCCGATTTGGGGCATAATATGAGACCAACGTGACTGGTACATCTGTTAGGTGTCCAGTGAGAATCAGGTATCTACCGTCTGGATCTCCTATTTGGTGTCCGAGGCTAAAGGGGACAGATTTATGAAAGGCTATTAGGGTCCCACGTTGCTTCGTGGGGGCTGAGGCTAAGAAGAACTGCGGATAAGAGGCGTGAAGAAATCTGGGAGAATGTTTCAGTGTGAAATGAGTTTCTTGCAGGCAAAGGATATGTATTTTCTTTGCCGCTAAGGATCTCAGGGCTTTGGTGCGTTTTTGGGGTGTATTGAAACCCTGAACATTTAAGGTGCATATATTTAAGGGGGCCATGGAGTGACTGGGTAAATATGCTTGACATACTTGCTGTTCCCAGAAGATCTGCGCGCCCCGCGCCTCCACCTCCCATCGGCAAGTGAGGAGAAAAAAGAAAGTCCTGAAGAAGGAGAAGAAAAAGAAGGAAAAGAAGAAAAAAAGGCATGAGTGAAAATGGCATATATGTAAATAAAAACTGCATAAGAAACATTAAGCTGGTGCAAGGGGGGACTGTCAGGGGGAGTGAAGAACACCTCCCCTGAGGTCCCAGGTCTGTCTTGGATGACCCGCATGATCTTGCGGGGGATCTAAGGCAGAAAAAAGGGGGAGCAGGAATTCCACTCCAGTGGACACTAAAAAACCCTTCGAAAGGGGGACATTAGAGTATAAAAAGGTATCATGGTACAGCAGAGTCTCAAAAAAAAAAAAGGGGGAGACAGCAGTCGTCTCGATTTCAATGGCCTTCAGGCGTGGCAGGAGCCAGGCGATTGGTTGCAAATATGAAGAGTAGAAAAATTTTTTAAAGGGGAAATAAAAAAAAAAGGTAAAGTGTTCTGTGTTGCAGCTTAGAAGCTGACAAGTGATAATGCCAGGGAGTCCATTGGGGCCTGATCAGTCCATAGAGTCTTCATCATCGGTCGCAGACTTGTCAGATCTGATGCGTTTGTGGAGGCTCCTCTGTGAGGAATTGGAGTGGTGGGAGGATTGGATGACCTTTTGTGGGGATCGTGAGGCCGAGCGTCTGCGAGAGGTGCTTACAGGCTGGAGTATGTCTAATAAGGTCAATTCTTGGAGGGTTGATTGTAGTTCAGAGGCAGAACGGCAGGTGTATTTGATGTCTTTAAAGGTGAATCTCACGGAGAAGGGAAAACCCCAGAAGTAACTGATTTTCTGTTGTTGGAGAATGAGCAGTAAGGGTTTCAAAGATTTGCGTTTGGCAATAGTGACTGGGGATAGGTCTGGGAATAGCTGATAGGTGAAGCCTTGGAAGGAGAGAGACTCTTTAGCTCTTGCTGCAGCAAACAATTGTTCTTTAGTGCGGTAGTAGTGCAATTTAGCTATGATGTCTCTTGAGGGTCCGTTCTCTTTACGCGGGGCTAGTGCCCTATGTATACGATCAAACTCCAGTCTCTCTATAGGGATGGCAGGTTGGAGTTCCTGAAACAGGGCTGTGATAGTGGAGTGCAGGTCTAGGATTCTTTCTGGGACTCCTCTTATCCTAATGTTTGACCTCCTGTCCCTGTTCTCCATGTCTTCTATTTTTGCCTGCAGTGCAATGTTCTCCTCTTTCAGATTTTCCAGTTCAGCCATATTATTATGCACATTGCATTCCATATCATCCACTCTTACCTCCAGTTCAGCTGTTCTGTGGCCCAGGTCACGAATCTCTTTAGTGAGCTTCTCAGTGATAGTGTCTGAGATCTGCTGGAGGGCCTTATGGAGCATGGCTTCAAATCTGTTAAATATATCCGATTGTCTCACCGTGTGTGTGCTTCCACAGTCAGAGGCTGATTCGGATCCGCTGCTGCGACGCGTCTGTGAGGGCAGCTGTGCCTGTGTTTGCTGCTTGAAGGCCTTCGGCGTGCTGGGCTGGGAGAGGAGGGCCGTCGCCATTTTGGGATTAGGCCGCTGCAAGGCCTTGCAGATGTTCTGCGAATGGAACTTCTGTTTTGTGACCCCTAGGACCATTCCAGGGTGCATCATATGACCTAGCCTCTTTATAACCTGGAGTCACAGTGCGGCATGTCACATGCTCTTGGGTTAGTGTAGGGAGAGGAAGTTGTCGGCGTTTTTGTCAGGGAGAGATTGCAGACATTTTAACATCTGATCCTGCATCCTGAGATTACTACTGCTGTTGCTCTGAGGGATAGATTGCAGAAATTTGAGATTTCACATACTGCTGCTTTGAGTTGCAGATTGCAGATCAAACTCTGCATAACACAACGATCGTTACGATCGTACACAACGATCAGATTGTTGGAGTAATTTGAGATTTCACATACTGCTGCTTTGAGTGACACATTGCAGATCAAATCCTGCCTAACACAACGATCGTTACAATCGTACACAACGATCAGATTGTGCGATCGTACACAACGATCAGATTGTGGGATCGTACACAACGATCAGATTGTGGTAGTAATTTGAGATTTCACATACTGCTGCTAAAAGCGATCTGACTGCACTAGGTAGAGGCTTCTGCTTAGAGGGACAGATTATTGTTCAAGATCAAGAATCATTGCCTACTCCTATAGGGCCAGCTGTTGCTGTAAGTGACACATTATTGTTCAAAAATCATCTCCTAGTTTATTTGATTTTAATTTATTTTCCCTATCCCCATTTTTTGTAGGGCACTTGCCCTACTCTTACCCCAATTTTACTTCCTTTTGCAGCCCTCTAGGGCTTTCCAGGACTTTGTTACAGCCATTTTTGTGCCTAAATGTTCGGGTCCCCATTGACTTCAATGGGGTCCGGGATAACGTTCGGGCAACGTTCGGCGCAGAACCCGGACTTTTTTCCAAAGTTCGTTCGGAGCCTCCGAACCCGAACGTCCAGGTGTTCGCTCAACTCTATTAAAGACTCATCATCATCCCTTACCACTGATGTGGTTGGCTGATGTGGAACTTGGACTGTATAGGTTATAAAAAGATCCTAATGCACTTGCCTCCTGATTTAGCTTCAAATAGCTCAAACATTTAAAGTACATTTGTCATGAGAGATACTGGGCTGCCAATGCTGGTCATTTTCCTGAAAATACTAGCTGATGAGTGAATATAACCTACAGGTATCTCTTTTTTTTATAAACTGCAAATTATAGCTGAAATGTGATGAAACCCCAACTGGTTCTCCTAAAATATTAGCAAGTCCAGGTAACACTTCTACTGTTTAATAAATCAACAAATAGGCTCACCACTGCTAAAAATATTCAGGCTGACTATCTATATTGGAGTTTTGCCATTTTTGTGCTTACCCCCGCAGGAGTCCCCTTGTATGATGGGTTCTCTGTTCTGCCATTACTCTGTAAACCACTCTGTCCCCTCTGACAAACCTGCTTATATCATTTGAAGGCTGCACACACCTGTATAACTTAAGTATTAGGATGCTACTACACTACATTGGTACTGATGGTAGATAAAGTAAAGTCCCGTACACACACCATCAAAAAATTGCACAAAAAATACCACTTTCAAAGCGATTGTGCGATAAAAGGGTTGTTAGTACAGAGCTTTCGAGAGCCGATCATGACAATTCATCCAATATTTTCCATCCGGATATGATCGCAAAATTTTCTTGTACGATTTTCGTTTAACCAGTACAGCTGTCATTCGAAAATGCAATACAAATACACTACAACACATCACATCGCTTCCGGTTTTTTATTCTGCCGTACGAGAATTTTCATGACTAATTTCGTGACTGACGATTCAATCTGAGGTTAGAATGCAAAAAAAAACGGACGATCGTTCGTCCGATAATCTCATCGTGTGTACCGGGCATTCGTGCATTATTGCAGGGCAAGAAAACGGCAATGCAAGGAACAATAAACAAGTCAATGAATACATTTGAATAAGCTAAATAAACTGATGGGAATACTAGCTTCAACTATGCCAATTAACTTAAAGCGGTTGTGTAACCTAATTTGTGATTTTTACCTTCAGGTAAGCCTATAATAAGGCTTACCTGTAGGTAAAATGAATATCTCCTAAACCTGCATGGTTTAGGAGATATTTGTCCTGCATGCAGCTGCTGACGTCCTGGCGCATGCGCAGTGATGTCCCGGCGAAGGCCGGTGCATAGCGCCGGACTTTGCCGGACACCTTGCCATAAAGATGGGCTCCAGTGCGCATGTGCAGGAGTGACGTCTCGCGGCTCCAGCCACTCAACCCAGAAGGATCCACCGAGGGAAAATGTCAGCTCCCTCTGTGGGGACCTGGCAGACCTATCGGAGCTTCGTTCTGAGGTATTTCATAATGAGCTAGTATGCGGTGCATACTAGCTCATTATGCCTTTGCCTTACAGTTTTTTGGGGGTTTCTTTAGGTATACAACTGCTTTAAACCGCAATAAGGCTAAACCATATTAAACTGTTATACACACACCATACACAACATCAACTGTGAAAAGCATGAATGGTTTAAAGAAAAGTTTCACTATGACTCTTGGCAATAACTACTCAAAAAATGTAAACATTCCTGAGAAGGGTGACCCTGGAGATGGTTGCCAAGTACCTGCCCTCTGATTAACAAATTTGAGCCGGCTAACATTGGGGCCAGTCTGTACGGTGGTGCACGTCACTCTCTCTTTAAACTATTTGCAACTCAGCAACAAAGTGATAGGCCACGTAAAATAATAGAGCAGGGTCAGCGCATGCTGAAGCACGTAGTGCACAGAAGTCGCCAACTGTCTGCAGAGTGAATAGCTACAGACCTCCAAACTTCATGTGGCCTTCAGATTAGCACAACAACAGTGCATAGAGGGCATCATAGAATGGGTTTTATGGCTGCGCAGCCAAGCCAAGCCTTACACCACCAAGTGCATTGCAAAGCGAAGGATGCAGTGGTGTAAAGCACACTGCCACTGGACTCTACAGCAGTGGACACGTGCTCTCTAGAGTGACAAATCACACTTCTCTGGCTGGCAATCCAAGGTACATGTCTGGGTTTGGCGGTTGCCATGAGAACAGTACTTGAAGGAGTCTGCAGCAACTGGTCATTTCATAACAGTTTATTCTACTCAAAGTTATACCATGGGAGTACTCCCCGCTTAGTCACTTGCCTCAGTCAACATACCAAAACATTTTGGACAATTTAATGCTCCAGACTTTGTGGGAACAGTCTGGGGATGGCCCCTTCCTGTTCCAACATGACTGCGCACCGGTGCACAAAGCAAAGTCCATGAAAACATGGATGGGCGAGTTTGGGGGGGAGGAAATTGCCTGGCCTGCACAAAGCTCTGACCTCAACCTGGTAGGACACCTTTGGGGTGAATTAGAGTGGAGCCGGGCCTTCTCATCCAACATCAGTGCCTGACCTCACAAATGTGCTTCTGGAAGAATGGTCAAGCATTCCCATAGACACTCCTAAACCTTGAGGACAGCCTCTCCAGAAGAGTTGAAGCTATTATAGCTGCAAAGGTTGGGCCAACTCAATATTAAACCCTACAGACTAAGACTGGGATGCCGTTAAAGTTCATGTGCCTGTAAAAGCAGGCCTCCCAATACTTTTGGCAATATAGTGTTTATGTAATATGTATATGTAATATATTGTTACAGACAATTTTAGAATTTTGTTGTAATTATCTTAGTGTCTATGTACAGGACATCATAATCAAACTATTTATGTTGCGTATGTGACTTATTGAATAAATCTTAACTTATTGTCAATAGCCCAATCCATATTCACATTGATTTTGTTTGTGTAATTTCAAAGAATTCTGCATTGGCTAAAATTAAGTCAAAATAATTAATCGTTCAGACATTCCCTGACACAGACATAAAACTGAGCACCTGGGAGTTGGTATTCTCTAACTGTAGTGGTATCTAGTGTATTTAGTGTCAACAGTACAGTCAGTTAGCCATGGGTTAATAGAGGGTTAACTGTGCTCAGGGTGGCTCCCTTTTAGGTCTGCAATTATGCCTTAGTAAACACACCGCTTGGACACTTGTACCTAAAGATAAGCGTATAATAAAGCTTACCTGTAGGTACAATGAATATCTCCTAAACATGTACCGTATAGGAGATACTCAGTGTTACTACATTCGGTGACGTCACCGGCGCATGCGCTCTGATAATATGGCATACTTATGCCATGCCTTCAGAGCTCCATGACGCAGCCATCACTCCCGTGAGCATGCACGGGAGTGACATCATCTTGGTTTGGCCATTCAAATGGCCGGAGCCTGCGAACCCGGAAGGAAGACTGGGTGAAGATGAAAGCCCTGTCAACAAGGACCGTGTGCCACTGGAGGCTTTGTTTTAAGGTAAGTCTTTCATAATGTGCTTGTATGCAATGCATATTCGTACATTATGATATAACCGTGCGGGAAGAATTTTTTTTTTCTTTTGTATTCGAAAGTGGGGAATCGCACAGCCATTCTGTCATAGTGTAGCGGTAGCAGATAAACAATGGGAGAAAAATTTAGGTTAGTAGTCACACGTAAGCAAACGGTTAGCATTCAAACAGGAGCCTGGCAAGGGAACCTCCCACCATTTGTTAAAGGGAGAGGAGCAGGGTTGCCAACTGCCAGTAAATTTACTGACAGTTTGTAAAAATCTGTGATTTTTACAACTGTCTATAAATATCAGGGTCTGATAATTTGTCATGCTGTGCTGACTTTCTAAGTGTAAATCAGGCAAATTGCTTGTCAGTGTTTTTCCATGTTGTGTTTAAATATCAATTGTCTTCGTCTTTAATAGGAATATTGTTATTTTTCAAGTTGCACGTAAAAAATGTGCTCTGCCAGTAAATTTTCTATGTTTTGCCAGTAAAAAACGCTGCGGGAGGTTGGCAACACTGGAGAGGAGTTGCCTAGACATATGTTAACATATTAGTATGGCCCACTGAGCTGTGTCAGGGGAGGAGGTGAGCTAGAGTCACCCTCCAATGAAACTGCAGTGGGAGGAATTTCGTTTTTTTTTTTAGTTCTTTTGGTGGTAGAGATAGTTTTCTCAAAACTCTCAACCAATGTGTCATATGTCAGTCTCGTAAGTGGATGAATTGCCCTTTTTGGTTTTTGCTCTTTTGGCTCTTCTTGTGGGGACTCTTTACCCTGTTCTGGGGGCGATTGGACAGTCTCTGTATTGTTTGCACCCAGTGAAATTGGCACATCTTCCAGACTTTGGTAACCCTGAGGTATGAATTCTGGGGCCTCAGGGCCAGTGGGATTGCTCTACTAAAATGGGAGAGCGCACATTCTGGTGCAACTCTGCATAGAAACGAATCAGCTTCCAGTTTTTTTGTTTTATTATCAAAGCTTAATTGGACAAGCTGAAGTTAGAAGCTGATTGGCTACCATGCACAGCTGCACCAGATTTTGCACTCTCCAGTAAATCAACCCCATTGTGTCTGCCTCTGCAGCAGAAAGGGGTGAAGTGGCATCTATAGACATAGATGGCCACAACCAGTCTTCCTTCTCCTCTGCCAAAGCAAAAAAAAGGATGAAGAGGACTTACAATCAAACTAAAGACCTAAGCAAAAATGGTATGTGTCCATTTAAAAAAAAGAAGGAAGAGAGGAGCTCCAAGGGTGGTACATACAGAAAACAGGGCAGAGGGGAGCCTAGAGTTGGCTTTTACCACCTCTGATCTACATGCCACTCAAAAATGTATAGTGTATGCAGCTAAGTACCCACTCTGACTGCTGTACAATGTATTAAGTCACAGATATTATTTTTTTAATGATTTTCCACAAATCCCTACTAATAAAACTGAGAGTGGCAGAGATAATCCGCCACTGTGCGCTTTTGCCCCATAAGCCGTAATAAGCAGATTGTCCAACATGCTCTGTAAATAATATCAACATGTTAGAGGAATATAGGATCATGGAAAAGGGTCAGATTGTTTAGAATCATTTGTCTTTGCCAGTTTTCCTGCCAAGCTCTCCTAATGATGTGAGCAAGATAAGGTTTCTCAGCTCTAGCACAATCATATTATTTACACTGGTTTAATTAGTGCTCTAGCAGAGTATAATAAAACTCCCTCTAATCACTTCTGGTTTGTGTTTCCCATATAATTAAGATGTCTCTAGAACTGACCATGAATTATTTGAGATGGCAGATCTGATCAACAGAAGCATGTCTGCAGATGGGTTCTAACCACATGGAAAAAAAAAAAAACATGAAAAGGATATAGAGAAATAATTTAATAATAATGAGTTATTTTTGCCCATAACAACCAGATGTCAATTTTTCCACTGTAGGAAGAATCCAGCTTATTACCCCAACTTTTAACTAAGCTAATAGCAGTATAAACAGTTGATGGGGGCCAAATATAGGCCTTGCTGACCCTGGTGATGGCCTGTTTAAGGGGACAGGATTCTACAGGCTAAGGGAGAAGGCTGATTTCTTCCTTTTTAAAAAAAATATTTTTTATGGAGTAAGATCCCTTTTGCTTATGGTCTTCACAGTTAATGAAGGCATTTTCTCTTGCGTTCACTGACAGACGCAGCCCTTCTTTTGACAAGTGGGTTATATGCACATCCTACCAGGAGTAGAACTAGGCAAATAGAAATAAAGCAAGCTGACCCCTCCCAGGGGGCCATCCTCTCTCTCACATATAACCCCCCTGTTGTGCATAGCATATCAGTTTTATTATGCCTAGTGCAAGGAGTCAGACCTGGTTCCCTTATGGGACCTGCGGCTTCCTTTTTTGCTACCGCTTTTTTTTTTTGTTTTTTTCATCTGATGAAGACAGCTGGGGCATAGAGGATATCCAGAATCCTGTACTTTCCCCAGCACGGCCGAACGATGCAAGCTGATCTTAGCTGTGGCAGGGTCCGCCGCATCGTGCCCGTTCCATGCGGGTGGCCAGTGGGTGACCCCCACTTGCGCCCAGTGACCGGACCTTGTTCCCATCCAGGGGCCTGTGGACTGCAGCATCCCTCTCCGGCAGGGGAGGAAGGTCTGCAACCGGGTGGCTACACGATACGCCCGTCGGAATGGTGAGTGACCCCCTCTCCCCCCCAGGGCAGCGGAGTGGGGGTGGGCTGGGCGCTTGTTAGCGGTCAGGGCCAGCCGGTGGAGGGTCTCTGATTTAGGGCTCAGGTTCCCTTGGGTGTTTGCGCCCCCTCCTACACCCCTTTCCCCCTCCCCCGCACCGCACCCCGCGCTTAAGAGCCACCATGCGACGATCCGTCGCCATTTTGCGTTGGATCGCTGCCATTTTGCTGAAGCCACGGCCATTTTGTTAGGGATTTTGTCCTCTAGTGTCGAGCGGCGGCCATTTTGGATGTGCCTAGGGAAGGAAAAAAACATGCATTTTTAGCCGATGCTTCCTCTTTCACCCTGGAACAGCGTGGATGTTACAGGCGGCGCAGGCTCTCTGACTGGCAGTTCTCTAGCACTCCTACTGGGACGCAGCGCTTTGAGAGGCAACAAACAGCAAGTATAGCTGGGCTCTCCCTGGGGTGCTGATATTGGTGGGTGCTGTCCTCCTGGGTTGTTCTCCCCTGGTTGATCTGTGGGGCAGCGGTGGGGCTGCATTGTGGGGGTGTCAGGTCCTTTCTGCTTGTCAGTATACAGGGGCGCAATGGTGCAGGAACCTGCGGGTCCCTCCAAGGAGGAGCCAGTGGAAGCGCAACCTGCAATAGGGGCTTTGGTGTCCCTGGACCAGTTGAGGTCAGTATTTGGGGTATTTTTTCCCCGGGGGGGCCGAGCCGTACTGCATGGGCCCCTAAGAAACAACCACCTCTCCTCCTTCATCGGGGGAAGAGTCGGAGCCAGAAGTGCCCTCGGTGGTCACGGGGACCCCAGTGGAACTCTCTGAGGGTGAGCTGGGGCTCTCGGACGGCGAGGAAGACCAGGGGGCCTCGGTTGCGCGCGCGAAGGTGCTGGTGGCCGCACTGATCACTGATATCCGTGCATCTTTGCGACTGGACCCAGCAGGGGAGTCGCAGGAGACTGCATACGTTTGCAGGTCTGCTAGGCCACCCAGGTCTCCTAGGGCTTACCCTTATGATCAATTTTTTGACCATTTGGTCTATAGGGAGTGGCAGCGTCCGCAGAATTCCTTCTCCCTGCCCCAATGCTTTGCTACCCGCTACCCGTTTGAGGGTAATTTCGTGAAGAAGTGGGCATCCCCCGCAGTGGACCCTCCGGTGGCTCGCCTGAATAAGGCAACGACCATTCCCTTGGAGGGGTCCCCCTCCTTTAAGGATCCGACCGATAGGCGGATGGAGGCTGTGTCTAAGGCACATTTTTTGTTGGCGGGATCAGCCATGAGACCGGCTCTGGCATCAGCTATGGTGGCGCAATCTCTTACCGAGTGTGCGACTGAGTTGCAAAATGAGTTGAACGGCGGAAGGCCGCTCGAGGCGTCGCAGCGAGCAGACCATCTGATAGAGGGTCTTCGGTACCTGTGTGATGCAGCTCTGGACCTGCTTCCCATGTTGTCTAAAATATCTGTTTTCTCAGTCATTATCAGACGGGTGCTCTGGTTACGCTCTGGGTCGGGTGAACATGCGTCTAAGAAGGTTCTCACGGATCTCCCTTTTCAGGGCGGTCAGCTCTTTGGGGCGCAGCTAGATGAAATCATTAAGGATTTCACTGGGGGGAAGAGTACTTTCCTCCCGGAGCCCAGGCGGTGGGAGTTCCACCACAGAGCAGGGCCCTGCTCTGTTGGGTCAGAAGAGTTTTTTTCGTGCGCCCGGTGCAGCGGGCAAGGGTTCGAGAACTGCTAAGGCTGCCTCGGGGCCCGGTAAACGACCCTGGCAGTGCAAGAGCGAAAAGGCAGAGGATAAGTCCTCCTCCGCATGATGGGCTGCCCCCCGCCCAACTCGCGGGTGTGGGGCCGACTTCTGGGGTTCGCAGACAGGTTCCGACTGGTGGGTGCAGGAAGTGGTGCTGTTCAGGCGCTCTCCGAACCGGGGGTGATTCTGCCAGTACCTCCTTTGGAAAGGTTCCACGGTTTCTGCTCAAACCTATTTGTGGTGCCCAAAAAGGGGGGGTAGGCCAGTTCTGGACCTAAAGGTGCTAAACCACTTTGTAAAAGCGCGAAAATTCAGAATGGAATCTGTCCGTTTGGACGTGGCCGCCCTGCACCAAGGGGACTTCATGGCATCTCTGGATATCAGGGACGCGTACCTCCACGTTCCCATTTGTCTCCGGCACCAGCGCTTCCTGCGCTTTGTGGTGGGAGATCTTCATTACCAATTCGTGGCACTTCCCTTCGGTCTGGCCTCGGCTCCTCATTTGTTCACCAAGCTGGTGGCCCCGGTGCTGGTGCTGTTGAGGCAGAGAGTGGTAGCTTACCTCGACGACTTACTCCTGAGAGCGCAGTCTGCCTCGGCTCTGGAGGAGAACGTGGCTATCACCATGGCCTCATTGAAGGACTTCGGCTGGCTGATCAACCTGCAGAAGTCGTCGTTGACCCCATCTTGTCGCCTGGAATACCTGGGTCTGATTCTGGACATGGGGCAGGCGAAGGTATTTTTACCTCCGGCCAAGTTACTGACTCTGTAAGCAGCGGTGCGAACCCTGCTGTCACGCCAGTGGTCCTCATTACGGTTCTGTATGCGAGTTTTGGGGCTCATGGTCTCGGCCTTCGAGGCGATACCTTACACCCAGAGTCACGCTCGGCTTCTTCAGCGAACGATTCTGTCACGGTGGGACAAGTCTCCACTGTCCCTGGACCGGCTGACCAGATTGGTACATCAGACCAAAGGATCGTTGGCTTGGTGGTCCACATCCAGAGGTGTTCCGCCAGATTTTCCACAAGTGGGGCACGCCAAACGTGGACCTCATGGCGTCCAGGTTCAATCACAAGGTGCAGACCTTTGTGTGCAGGACATGGGACCCGCTGGCGGCCGACACAGACGCGTTGGTAGCGCCGTGGGGTCGGTATCGGCTCCTGTACGCCTTGCCCCCCATCAAGCTTCTACCACGGTTACTACGCAGGGTAGAAGCGGAGGGATTCTGACAATCCTGGTGGCTCCGAATTGGCCTCAGTGCCCTTGGTACGCTGACGTGGTGCAAATTGTGGCAGACGTTCCCTGGCGTCTTCCGCTGCGAGAAGATCTCCTGTCGCAGGGACCCATCCTGCACCCTGCTTTGCCCTCGCTGGCTTTGACGGCTTGGCTATTGAGTCCCAGGTGTTGAGGGATAGGGGTGTCGCTGACTCTGTGATCCCTACCATGCTTAAAGCGCGCAAGTGTACTTCGCGCAAGATTTATCATCGCACCTGCCTGGTGTGAGGCGGGGGTTGGAATCCCCGCTCTTATGTGGTGTCCAGGGTTCTGACTTTTTTGCAGCAGGGCCTGGATAAGAAGTTGGCATTGAGTACCCTTAAGGGTCAGATTTCGGCTCTGGCGATTCTTTTTCAGCGGCCTTTGGCGTCGCATTCTTTGATTCGTACATTTGTACAGGGTGTACGCCATGTGGCTCCTCAGAGAGGGTCGCCCTTGGTGCCGTGGGATTTGAATTTGGTACTTTCTGTTCTGCAGAAACCGCCATATGAGAAGATCAGGGATATTCCCTTACAATTGCTGTCGCAGAAAGTGGCTTTCTTGGTGGCCATTACATCCACTAGGCGGGTGTCTGAGTTGGCAGCGTTGTCCTGCAAGTCTCCTTACCTAGTCCTTCACAAGGACAAGGCGGTCTTGCGTCCTTCGCCTTCATTTCTACCGAAGGTGGTCTCTTCTTTTCACATTAATGAAGATATTGTTCTTCCTTCCTTATGTCCGCACCTGTCGCATCCCAAAGAATTTGAGTTACATTCCTTGGATGTCGTGAGGGCTTTGCGGGTGTACTTGGAGACTACAAGATGCGTTGTTTGTATTGACGGATAGTCCGCGCAAGGGATTGGCGGCCTCGTCGGCTACTGTTTCCCGTTGGATCAGGCAGACCGTGACTCATGCGTATACTGTTCGGGGCAAAGTTCCCCCTTTTCCAGTCACAGCTCATTCCACCAGGGCAGTTAGCACCTCCTGGGCTTTCAGACACCAGGCTTCGGTGTCACAGGTGTGCAAGGCGGCTGCTTGGGCCTCGGTGCACAGGTTTACTAAATCTTACAAAGTTGATATTTCAGCATCTGCGGATGCTGCCTTTGGCCGCAAAAATTTTGCAGGCGGAGGTGTAGGCGCAACTGGCGCCTCCTGAGAGGGCTTGTTGGGTACAGTGGTTATTGTTTACCCACTCCTCTTACCTGACACAGCTTTGGGACATCCCACTTGTCAAAAGAAGGGCTGCGTCTGTCAGTGAACGTAAGAGAAAAAGGGATTTTATTAAAACTTACCGTAAAATCCTTTTCTCTGAGTTCACTGACAGACGCAGCACCCACCCCTCTGTGTTGTGTTTGTACGGCTTGTTACGAACTGATATGCTATGCACAGCAGGGTGTTATATGTGAGAGAGAGGACGGCCCCCTGGGAGGGGTCAGCTTGCTTTCTTTCTATTTGCCTAGGTCTAGGTCTACTCCTGGTAGGATGTGCATATAACCCACTTGTCAAAAGAAGGGCTGCGTCTGTCAGTGAACTCAGTGAAGGATTTTACGTTAAGTTTTCATAAAATCCCTTTATTTTGACCATATGAAGGTTTTATGAGCAGTAACTGGAAATTGGAGAAACGTTCCATATATTGCTGTGAAGAAAATCACAAACGTGTGCAACAAACAGTATTGCTTTACTCTAGTCTGTTCTCCACACTAGTATTGAACATTTGTTAAGGTTTATGACTCATAGGTCACATATTATTTATTACAGGTTCACCTGGTACATCACCAGAGAAATGTGAGTTATTTGGAATTTAAGCTCCTCTTCAGGGGAGCAGGGCTAGAAGAGCCACCGTTCCTTGCCAGTTTGGACCATCATGATATACAAATAGACCACGGGGTACACATTTCTGTTAATGAAGCATTGTTAAAAATTTGGAGCATGGATGTACATTCTTCTTATCAGAAGATAGAAGGTGGAAACACCAAACACTGGCCCTCTCCTCTTGTAGGAGTGTAGTCAGGAGGATCTTAGACTGAAGCTGTGGTTTCACCTTTCTGCGTGGTAGCTGGGCTCTGGTGTATGGGGTTTCTGCCTTCTGTATTCTGATTTGCTTCTGCTAGCCTGGATGAACTTGTTTGAACGCCTGCACCTGTTTTGTGCTTTGGACTGCAGTGGAAGTTTTGCAGTGCTTTCAGCAGCACTTCAAGTTCTTTGAATTTGAGTTACATTTTTGTTATGTTGAAGGGGAATTCACAAAGTGAAGCACTTCAAATCAGTAAAAAAAACCTGAAGATGAGATCAAAACATCATGATCGCCCTGCTGGTGGGCCAGGTGGAAACTTGGAATGTTAGCTCCTGGGACTTCCCTGTCTGTTTGGTACAACCTTTGAGTGCTGATTTACAGGTTTAGGCCAGTTGGAGATTTAATAGGCCAGCCTCTGGGATTTCCCAGTGTCTCACACATGCCATTTCCCAATTCAGTAATAATTTTATAAGCATTAGAATCATAAGAGCATTACCAAATAGCAGATTTTTAAAAACTGTTAATGGAGGCTTAGGCTACATTCCCAGTCCCACTCGCCTTCTGTGTTTAGTTTATTTAAATGTAGGAGAAATTAAATGGGAAATACAAGTAAACGTTATGCTCTCCAGATCAAGTTCTCCTACATTTCAATGCATTTGTGTTTACATGCATTTGTGCACATTTACTCAGTAAATACACAATGTAAGTTATACAATTTAAAATCACTGCATTTATATGCATGTATTGCTTTTAAATGTCTTTTAAACACATATGACTTCACTGTCAGTGCAAATGAAGTCATACAGTTATAATTTTTAACTGCATTCTTTTGTAGGTGAGGGCAGAAGAGTTCAGTGAATGGGAAAAAATTTGCTCCAATTTGTGTTCTTTCAAAATCTTTCATAAATCCTTTATGCAGGGCTTGACTGCTACAGTTTGTGACCTTTAAAGTCTAATGGTAACATTTTTTTTTCATAAAAATGAAAATTCCACTTTTCTTTGTGAAGTGGTCTTACTGGGTATCAGAAAGTTTAGAGACAGAGCTCAAGTTCAGGTTTAAAGATCACAGCAGTAAACTGTAAGGCCACTAGACTCTGTGTACCGATTCAAAGTATGTGAAATTGATCTGCCCGATAGACATAGACATTTCTTATGGATGCTGGGATCTGAGAATGTCTGTTTTGCTTTGCCTATCTCTAGCGGGCAATAAAAAAAAAAAAGATGTGATATCAAGAAAGAGTTTGCAGAAACATCCACAGCACGTTCTTGTTGGAGAAGCCAAAAAGCCAACCAATACCATGACATGTTGGAGTGGAAGGAGGTGGGGAATGATTAGAAGTAGTACACCTTTTTTTTAACCACTTCCTTACTGGGCACTTAAACCCCCCTCCTGCCCAGACCAATTTTCAGGTTTCAGCGCTGTCGCATTTTGAATGACAATTGCGCGGTCGTGCGACGTTGTACCCAAATAAAATTGATGTCCTTTTTTCCCCACAAATAGAGCTTTCTTTTGGTGGTATTTGATCACCTCTGCGGTTTTTATTTTTTGCGCTATAAACAAAACCAAGAGTGACAATTTTGAAAAAAGAACAATATTTTTTATTTTTTTGCTCTAATAAATATCCAAAAAAAAAAAATAAAAAAAAAAATTATTCATTGGGTTTGGCTGATTTATATTCTTCTACATATTTTTGGTAAAAAAAATGCAATCGGCGTATATTGATTGGTTTGCGCAGAAGTTATCGCGTCTACAAACTATGGGAATTGATTTATGGCGTTTTTATTATTATTTTTTTTTTTACTAGTAATGGCGGCGATCTGCGATTTTTATCGGGACTTTGATATTGGGGGGGACATGTCGGACATTTTTGACACATTTTTGGGACCAATGACATATATACAGCGATCAGAAATTTAAATGTCCACTGATTACTGTATAAATGTCATTGGCAGTGAAGGGGTTAACCTACGGGGGCAGTGAAGGGGTTAACAGTGTTCCCTGGATGTGTTCTAACTGTGGGGGGGATGGGTTGGCCGGGACATAACAGATCTAACTGATCCCAGTGACAGGGATCAGTAGATCTGCTTGTCCCCCTCTCACAGAACGGGGAACTGCCGTGTTTACATTGGTGGTTCCCCGTTCTACAGCTTTGCAGGCGATCGCGGGTCAGGAGCGGACATCGAGTCCGCCCAACCCGCGGGCACGCCCACGCAGCGCGCGGCGGCCGCGTGTGTGCGCCGCCACCTGTGAGTGCGCGCAGGGGGCGTGTAAAGGGGCGGACGTCCATGGACGTCCACCCGGAGATTCAGATCCGCGCTGTAGACGTCTTTCGTCTATAGCGTGGATCTCTAGAGGTTAAAGAAAAAGCACTATGTCTATGTTGGGTAAAAAAAAATATCACTAGACAATCCAAAAATAAATTATCCTTATAGTTTACTTGGCAAAAATACATTTCTTGAATCAAGAACTATACATCTCAAAGCCTTATACTGCAGAGATGTACTTATAATAAACCAAGGTCAAATATTCCTTCCTATATTAATAAAACATCTAACCGTCATGTTGAAGGTATTCCTGTACAAAGTAGTGTCAGCTGTATCAAAGTGACTTTTTTTCCTTTATAGCCATTAAACATACACTGAAGAGTGATGGTGTGCCAGGGCCATAAATCCCCAGGTTTCCAAACACAAATGTGTAAACGGATACTGGGCTAATATATCAAAATCATTCCTATGTTGGTTGCTCAATCAATATTGAAGGCATGCATTATAGGACATCTATAAATGGGAATAACAAGGCTTCACCACTAAAACAGGATTTCTGGTAAAATAAGTTGCTCAGTCTTGGGCTTTAAAAATACATAACTAAACAGGAATAGACAGATAGATAGATAGATAGATAGATAGATAGATAGATAGATAGATAGATAGATAGATAGATAGATAGATACTAAAATATTTTTTATTTAAACTCGTGCAAGTATAATATAAAATACTGCCTATTCATATTTCTGATTTATCCCCTTCTTCCAGGAGATAGAAAGCTTAAGGTTGCTCTATATGCTGAATACTGACATTCTGAATGCTATACTGTGAATAGCTAGGGGTATATTTCCACATACCCCCTGCAGACTGTTGCTTATAAAAAGCCCGGTGTAGGATAGTATGAATAATAAGATATTACAAGCACCATATTCAAACCTGCTTTGAATCCAACACTGCACAAACTCTCCCACCTCACAAGTGACAAGCTTTTGGGTGAAGAGAACTTAGTATAGTGAAACTTTGGGAAAAATTAATAATTACCATTAATCTTTTATTTTGAAAAATTATAAAAGATATAAAGAAATAAAGCGCAAGAATCGTAGCTTCCAACATTGCATCAATAACCATAAGATAATAGTAATCCAGGCATGCTGTGAGGGGGCAACTTGCTCAAGAAGGGCCAGAACTTCTAGGGAACATAGCTTTATTTCCTGTTGAACCTGCCAGAAGATCTGTGATTTTTCCACTAACTTTAACAGAGTGACAGCGCTACTTGCTCTGCTCTGAAATTGAACAACAATGTTGGCACACTGTGAATTAGTAGTCTGCACTAGCTCAGTGGATGGCCTAATCCAATTTTGGTGTTATGCACCAATGTTGCTGATTCTTGGACCCTTACTCAGAGAAGCCCATGGGGCTGGTCATCAGGGGTAAGGGTTAGGGATGTACGGATACCAGTTTTGTACTAGTGAGTACGAGTAACGATACTTTTGGTCAAGTATTCGCTGATACCAAGTACCGGTACCGCTGCGGTGCGATTTGAGCCCAAACAAAATGAATGGGCTCAAACCGCAATAAGAAGCAAGGAGGCCTCTTAATCTCATGCAGACAGCGTATTGACTATTTTTATGGGCCTTTGGGCCCAGGGGACTCTTGTGTTTTTACATTTTTTTTTTTTTTTTTTGATCAATTTAAAAAAATTTGGATCAATAGTAAAAACACACTTGATGTTTTAAAGATGTTGTAGTATTATATGTGTTCCCTTATATTGAGGCTTTTAAAGCAGACCTTAGCCCTCCCTCTCCTCCTCTCTACCCAGCCACCCTCCGCAGTGCTGATATATCGGGTTTCTTTTTTTGTTTACTTAATGGTATTTTCAGACCTAAAAGGCTTGGCCCACCCCCAACATCCGGTTTGCACCTAGGCTAATGAAGTGGTGCTCCCTGTGCCTCCTGGGATGCATGACCACAGTCCCATTCAGTAAGGAGGAGGGGGGCGGCCTAGCGGTGCCTGCACCTGGAGGAGCTGGCAGCTGTCACAGGCAACATGGCAATGCCAGACCCATGCAGCAGTTGCAGAGAGGAGGATCCGCTGGCTAGGTGAGTATCTTTACTCTGCAGGAGACAGTAAAAGGTAAGCAGGGGAAACAAAATGGGGGTGAGGGGAAAGGCTGAGGTTCCTCTTTAAAGTTCATTTGATTATTAATTTTTTATTGCTTAATAGAAAAAAAATAACAGGGGTTCCAATCCTTTGAAATCTATCCAAAACTATACAAAAATAACTTTTAGATATCCTTTAAAATTTGTGCCTAATATTTTGAGGTTCTGAGTACCAGCTAGTGAAAACATGTAAGTTAGTTAAGATTACCAGCGAAACACTGCCTACTGTTACTGAGATTGAATTTTTGTGACCAGTAGGCATCCTTAGCCTTTCCTAACTGACCGCTCAGAGTGCAAAATAAAGGAAAGTTGTCCTGCCATCTTGCCCTAAGATGGTGGCTGCCATTGGTGAGTTGTCCTTCTGTTAAAAGGATAGTTCACCTTTACAAAAAAAAAAACTGCCTATGCAGGTAAGGGATGTTTGTAGATTAAAACAAACTGTGCAGCTCTGACTAAAAATGAATAATACCCTTGCTATAGATTTAGGCCATTTATGTACCTCATGAAGCCTGACTGGAATACTCCCAGGACGTTGCTAAGTGAGGCCTAGTCATTACTGCTCACCTCCACCATCACAGGAGAGAGCTCTTTCTCTGATCCAAACCTCTCACATGCTCTCTCTCTCTCTCCCCTAACACAGTAGCTTTGAGCTCAGCATTCGATCGCTCACTCCTGTGATGGTGGAGGTGAGCAGTAATGACTCGGCCTCACTTAGCAACATCCTGGGAGTACTAAGCAATGTTCCTGGGAGTATTCCAGTCAGGCTTCATAAGGTATGCAAATGGCCTACACCTATAGAAGGAATTTATTCAACTTTAGTCAGAGCTGCGCAGTTTGTTTTTTATCTATGGATGCCACTTATCTGCATGGGCAGTTTTGTGGTAAAGGTGAACTATCCCTTTAAGGACAGTTCCAGTTTTCAGCTTTCAGCGTTGTCACTTTGTGAATGACAATAGCGACATGATACACTGCACCCATATTAAATTGTTATCATTTTTTTCAGACAAATAGAGCTTTCTTTTGGTGGTATGTAATCACCACTGTGTTTTTTATTTTTTGCTAAACAAACAAAAAAAGACCGAAAATTTTGAAAAAAAAAACAATTTTCATAGTTTTTTATAAAAGTTTGCAAACAGGTCATTTTTTTCCTTCATTGATGTGCGTTGATGAGGCTGTACTGATGGGCACTGATAGGCTGCACTGATGAAGTGGCACTGGTGGGCACTGATCAGGAGGTACTGATGAGGCTGCACTGATAGATGACACTGATGAGCACTGAAAGGTGGCACTGATAGGCACTGATAGGCAGCACTGAAGGACACTGATAGGCAGCAATGAAGTGCACTGATAGGTGGCACTGATAGGCACTGATAGGTGGCACTGATGGGTACTGATAGACACTGGTAGGTGGAACTGATAGGCAGCACTGATAGGTGACACTGATGATGAGGCACTGATGGGCACTGATTGGCAGCACTGATGGGCACTGATAGGTGGCACTGGTGGGCATTGGTGGGCACTGTTAGCACGAGGGGGAAAAAAGCTGATTACCGGCTTCTGTTTACATCATGTGATCATCTGTCATTGGCTGACAGCTGATCACGTGGTAAAGGGCCTGGATGGGCCGTCTTTCGGCAATAGCGTGGGCACCAACTAACCTAGGGGTTCTTAAACATTTTAATCTTGGGACTGAAATAAGAAAATTGTTTTTGTACTGAGACAAAAGAATAGAATTATTACCAAAATGTCAGCAAAGCCAAACAAAGACAAATAAAATGGCTATTCTTCTCAATTTCAGAAAGCCAAAAGAAATACATTCATTGTCATATTTTCTTTTTGAAATTTTTAACTAGTGCAGGATGTCTTCATCTTACAATCTTATCAGTGTAAATTCCTGTAACCCCTCCTCAACCATAGTCCCTGTGCTGTTATATTCATTTATTTCACAGTTTTCAAAAGGGGGGGGGGGGGGTAATGTTAACTACATTTTTGTTGCATAGAAACATATACTTTATGTGATACATTAACTGCATTGTTTTTAGACTATATCTCAGAGTGCGGTAGTATATAACTTGAAACATAGATAAAATGCGCTATGTCACTCAATACTAATTTTGTCCTTCGACAATGTAGGCTGTGTTCACTACACTGTCATTTGGAGACCCATCACAAACACATCTGTGACCCAGTTTAGGTACTGAGCCATGGTTTAAGCAGGTCTTGCCTGGCCTATAGTCAAATGACGGCCTCTGCGGATCTTCTTCGTTCCCGGGTGGATGTTGCGGCATGATCTCTCATCGATGACTTATCACTGTACCGGGCCACTGCCAGTACCATGTGATCGCTGTGACCAATCACAGCAGATCACCTGATAATTGTAAACAATGAATAGCTTCCTTTCATGCAATTCATTATGTACAATTGTGTTGCCAGCCCATCTGTACCGTGTGAATAGCTGTGGCCACACTGAATTAATCAATTTTATTCAATAAAAATGGTGGCTAATAACAGTGAAATTCACTGGTGTAAGCATTCATATTGTGTAAAAAAAAAGAATCCTGATCACTCCTCCAAAGTAGTACAATGTTTCTATGGTAACACTGTATTGTTTTGGTCACAGTTTGTTAAAAAAAATAGTTTTTTGTTAAATTTGTTAAAAAAAAAAAGAAAAAAAATGTTATAGACAGGAAACAAAATTGAAAACATTTATTTTTTTGTTTTTTTATTATATGATGGTGCTGTACTGCACTGGTGACAATATGTGAAAAAAAATTGTGAACAAAACATTTTTTTTTATTTCTTAATTTTCCAAAAAATTGTGACAAAAAAATTACAACTTCAAAAAACTCACCATGCCTCTCATTAAATACCTTGGACTGTCTACTTTCCAAAAATGCGTCATTTGGGGGATATCTGTATTGCCCTGGTGTTTTAATTGATCGATTTTCAGATAGGCTCCTTTCACACGGCCGTGTCCGCGTGCGGGGTCCATTATGCTCAGCGGGGATCGCTCTGCTGATCCCCACTGAGCCGGCGGATGACAGATCCGTCTCCGCTCACTGTGCACAGACGGATCTGTCAGAGGCCCGCTGTCCTCAATGGGAAATCGGATGACAACAGACCGTCTGTCTGTTGTCATCCGATCCGATCCCCAGACAGATGGAAAAATAGGACTTTGTGGTGCAGGATCGGAGAGCGGCGGATGTCAGCATCCGTCACTCCCTTTAAGAGAGTGCTCCTAATCTCAGCTTGTTACCTGTATAGAAGGTACCTGGGAGCCAGAAATCTTGGTAGGGGATGAAATACTTATTTCACTCATTAAAATGCAAATCAATTGATAACTTTTTTGAAATGCAGTTTTCAAGATATTTTTGTTGTTATACTGTCTCTCACTGTTAAAAAAAAAACCTACCATTAAAATTATAGACCGATAATTTCTTTGTCAGTGGGCAAACATACAAAACCAGTAGGGAATTAACCTCCTCCCATCCGCGCCATAGCCGAATGACGGCTACAGCGCGGCTCTAAAATGCCGGGAGGATGTCTATAGACATCCTCCCATTTGGCTTGTGTCGGGTGTGAGTGGCGCGCGCATGTGCCGCCACATGCTGCGGGAGCGTGCCCGCGGGTCGGGCGGACCCGATGTCCACCCGGAGACCTGCGATCTCCTTACAGAGAGGAGTAAACACGGCGGTTCCCCGTTCTGTGAGGGGGGGCATGCCAGATCTACTGATCCCTGTCACTGGGATCAGTTAGATCTGTCATGCCCCTGTCAACCCCGCCCCCGCCCCCCCCCCCACAGTTAGAACACACCCAGGGAACATAGCTAACCCCTTCACTGCCCCCTGCAGGTTAACCC
>BLSH010435789.1:1588183-1614054 GCA_018402905.1 Glandirana rugosa
ACATTGTTCTTTTGAGACGATAGAAACCAGTGAGTGAAAGAGAATCTGGTTGGAGGTTTTTAATCCTTACAGGTGTACAAGTCGCAAAGTTGTTAAAATCACATTATCTTCGTATTACTTGTCAAGAAATGTTGAGGAGATTTATCTCAACTCGCTTGGAGACCTTCAAGTCCAAGACGACCAGGCCGGCTTGAAGCCCTGTTTCAGGCCCAGGCCCAGGCCTGCCCTGGGCTTGCTAGCGTGCCTGTTGCTTGGGGTAACTTTAGTTACCCCTGGGTTTGAAAATCCTTTTGCAGCCCTCTAGGGCTTTCCATGACTTTGTTACAGCCATTTTTGTGCCTAAAAGTTTGGGTCCCCATTGATTTCAATGGGGTTCGTTGTCCGTGCGATCGTTCGGGTCCCGTCCGGACCCGGACCCGGACTTTGTCCCGAAGTTCGGCCGGACCAGCAGAACCTGAACTTCCAGAGGTTCGCTCAACTCTATTTAGAGGAGTTGTAAAGAACTGTTCATTATGCTTCTATTACACTAAAATTGTTGAAACGCTGAACATGTGGACATTCCTAATTTTTGGAGGTTGGTCTAAGAGAAAGTGAGTGACCAAAGATAGCAGAGTTTTCTTGTTACAGGTGTGTACATACCCTATCTTGTCCCTGATCAGGAGGATAATGGGAGAGGCCTCTGGCCAACATGATTGTTGCTGGTAATGAACCCCGCTTACATGTATAACTCTTAATAATGATCTACGAAAAATGATCCTCCCTGCATAACAGCGCAATTCATTGGATTATATTGATTTTTTCATCACTAAACTCTACCTTAGAAGGTTTTTCAACTATGTTTAGCTAACTGGGAAATGTAATCTTTTCAGTGCAATTTAAAGCGGAACTTCAGTCATTTTTTTATCTTTCCATCTATTAAATCTTCTGCCCTTGTTTTAACTTTGGATAGTAAAACATTTTTTTCTGCCAGTAAATACCTTATACAGCCCACTTAATGTTTCTTGTCTGGTAAAAAGCCTAGGCGTTTGACATCATGCGCAGCTCTCTCTCTCATTCTCATGAGAGTTTGCAAGGAAGGGAGGGGGGTGAGTCATAAGAGGGCCAATGAGGGCTGCAGAGCTGGAGGTGTGCCTCGGTGTGTCTGTGTAAATCCAGGATGTGAACAGGCAGCAGCTTCAGCTGCCCACAGTTAAAATGGATGCAGCCAGTGTTAGTGAAGGGAGATTTCTGCAGCATATTTGGCAAGTACAGAATCACAGTATATATAAAACAATATGCAAAGTGGTTGGAGGGAAGCTTCAGAATGGCAAATGTTTTTATTACAAATTATGTGAGCAGACTGCAGTTCCTCTTTAAAGTCCAACCTTAGGAAAAGTAGAAGTCCTCCCTTGCAGTGGGTTGCTTCCACACTGCAAGGGTTAACTGCTTGTTTAGTTTAGGGGACGCTGGAAGCAGTTTTACTTACCTATATAAAGAAAAACCCCATGTGCTGCCAAAAAATGTGATGAATCGAAAGAGTTAAATGATGCCCTGATGAAGACACATGGTTAGTGACGATACACGTGGGAGGAGTGAGGTGATGTCACAGATGAGCTATGAGGAGTAACGGCAAGTCTTTAATTGGTTTGTGCCGAATCCTACATTGGAATACTATTTTACAAGTGTTTTTAATATGAGTGCAATACATAATTTTAATAAAATCTTTGGTTTTTACATACTACACTATGGTAGTTTCTCTGTGATTATGAGCTCTATCTAGAGATTAACATGGGGATATCCATGAGGCTAACTGGATTAGGAGAGAGCAGATACCAAACGGCGTCTGAGTGGCGATCATCCTTAAAGGAGTCTACACATCTGATTACCCCTGACATTGGGGTACAGGCGTTTCTAGATCTATAATACATAGATCTAGGCAACAGCTGTGGGGCCACTCTTATATTTTCACTAGCTGGTGGAGCACTGAAGAAGATACAGCAAGGACTTACAGCACTGGGATTTGGGTTTTAAACACCAGTAGAATATTGGATGTAGATGTAGCCAGGAGTTCAGAAATATTTATCTGGCATACAGACAATTCTGTTCATTGCTTAACATGGGGAACTCCCTCTAGTGGTCGTTTGTGGAATAAGACTGTAATTACAGTGAGGATAAAGTATTGTGTGAATTGTAGCGTAGAAAGGAGTCAGAACAATCAGCAAACTCTGGTATGAAGGACTCCATTTCCCATCAGGCTGTGCTACACTGAAGACTTCTGGGAGGTGCAAAGCATTGTGAGAGAAACTTATTTAACCACTTCAGCCCGGAAGGATTTCCCACTTTAGGACCAGAGCACTTTTTGCGATTCGGCACTGCGTCGCTTTAACTGACAATTGCGCGGTCTTGCGACGTTGTACCCAAACAAAATTTGCGTCCTTTTTTCCCCACAAATAGAGCTTTCTTTTGGTGGTATTTGATCACCACTGCATCATTTCTGATCGTCGCTATAAACAAAAGAAGAGCAACAATTTTGCAAAAAAAAACAAATTTCTTACTTTTTGCTAAAATACAAATCCCCAAAAAATATATAAAAAAACATTTTTTTCCATCGATTTTGGCCGATTTATATTCTTCCTCATATTTTTGGTAAAAAAAATCGCAATCAGCGTTTATTGATTGGTTTGCGCAAAAGTTGCCACGTTTACGGACAATGAGAATTAATTTCTGGGGTTATTATTTTTTTTTTATTTTTTACTAGTAATGGCGGCGATCTGCGATTTTTAGCGATACTGAGATATTGCAGTGGACATGGACCATTTTGACACTTTTTTGGGACCATTGGCATTTATACAGCGATCAGTTTACTGTGTAAATGCCATTGGCAGTGAAGGGGTTAACCTGCAGGGGGCACTCTAAGGGTTAACTGTGTTCCCTGGGCGTGTTCTAACTGTGTGTGGGCTGCCCTGGCTGGGGAAAGGGGATGATCACGGCTTCCATATACAGGAAGCCTGTGATCACTGCCCTTCCCCCTCTATGAGAACGGAGATCCGTGTTTACATACACGGACCTCCGTTCTCTCACTGCGGGGGGGCCATCGCGGGTAGCCAGCGGTGATTGAGTCCGCCCTACCCACTCCCTGGCCCCCCCTGGACACAGTGAGCACACGAGTGCGCCTCCGGCGGCGCGCGCACGCTCACAGCACTAGTCATCGCAGCCGCCATCATATGACAGCGGTTTGCAACAACGAGCCACTCTGTCGCCGTCAGACTGCGGTCAGCGGTCGGCAAGTGGTTAAGTGGGAGGAGGAGCTGAGAGCGGCCTCTTTGGACAGCGTGATTGATCAGTGAGGAACCCTGCATGCTACTACAACCAGAGCTAGGCCCAAAGCCTATGTACATTATTCCAGCCGACTGAATTCCCTGCAGGTGACCCAGCTAGCAGCCGCTCTCCAGCAACACAGTGAGTGACCAGCAGAGCCTTCCGATTCTCATCTCTGTCTGGATTGAAGCAGCAGCAGCTACCGCAGCAGTTGTGCCTGTCGATCCATGAGAGCAGCAAGGAGTGCAGCGGATGCTTCCAGGAGCAAGCAGCCAGTGTGAACTAACAGTCCCAGCAATACTACCATTTTCATCTGAGTACCGGATCATTTGTCTACATCCAGTTATTTGGATTTGGTGAGCGGGCCCAGGCCCACATATAAGAGTCCTTATACTGTCTATGCAGCATCTCTTTATTACCTCTTGGATTACCGTTTATATACACTGGATTGCCGTTTGTGACCAGTTTATTCAAGAAGTCAGTGATCACTACAAGGCTATTTAGTGCAGTGGAATTTAACCTTTTTGTGCCTCTCAGTGATTAGAAGGACACAGTGTTCCTAGGTACCTAACTCACTCTTATAGCTGGCAGAAGATTGCTTGGACTCTACAAGACATCATTGTTACAACTACCTCTACTCATCCTCTCCCCGGTAATATACTCAGGGCTATTTATTTGGAACTACTATATCTCCTAAGAACTCTCTAAGCTAGAACAGGAGAATTTAAATAGAAATTCATAGTTATTTAGTGTACTCAAATAACACTAATTTAAATGCTAAGTGAATATATTTGATTTGTGCACTATAGAACCTTGTTAGCTGAATTATAATCCATTGAGTGGTACCAATTTACCCTTTGGGTCATCTATTTGATATAGGGTCGTATTGTATAATTTCCCTTTTCAGTTTCTATAGATATTACCAAATCACCTCTTTTTCCAGTGAACCCTTGGGTATTGTTTAAACTCAATTGGTGGGATTGTATTCTTTTCAACTGTTGTTTTTTGAGAATACTAGGAGTGACAGAAGTTAACAAACTATCTACTCCCTTTGTTCATCAGAATAATAAATTCAACTTGTTGATGTGAAGTATTGTGATATTTCTGTTGCTTCAAGACTGTTATTTCTTGCAGAAATAAGAGTTAAGCAAACAATTCTAACTCTGTGTCGTGGTCTCCATTACTGAAACAGTAATTGTCGATGGAATCTTGCAATATGAGTGAATCCAGAGTGTCAGGGGTGGTAGAGGACTCTCAGAATGGGGAGACCCAAGAGGGAATTGATTCTTTAAGCAACCCTCAAGAGGGCAGTGCTACATACAATATCACAGGTGAAGGCTATACCCAATGGTGCAATTCACACCCATAAAAGAAACACAGCAAGTGGAATATTTCACAAATTGAACATTTTCAATACAGTATGTCAATACTGCTTCCCCAACAAACGGGTCTCCTATACTCTCTGGCAGTTACATGTCCCTTGGCATCATCATGTCTAGTGCAGAGCGATTGTCACTGCATTGGTCTCAACAATGCCAGAGGCACCTGACTACAAGATTAAAGGGGAGAAGAGGCTGCGGTGATCAGTCTAACAGTGGGGAGGAGCCTGTGGGAGTGGAGGATCAGGTAAAAAATAACTGCTTTTCCCAGTCTATTAGACATAATTGAGCAGGTAACCATTGCAGCACGGAGGGTGCTTTTCCCAGAATTCAGTTTTAATGTGGACCTGAACCCCAAAAGATAAGCTTTGATATGTTATAAACAACATCTAGTAATGTATAAAAAAGTAGTCTTAAAAGTAGTACTTATAAATATGTATATTTTGTCTTGCTTTCCTCCTCAAAAAAGAATACTGGCCCTCCATAGGCACTCCTGTGCTTTAAACAATTAGGCACACATGTAGCACATGTATTTACTCTTGCATGACCAGAATGTCCACATAGTCCTTAACAAACAGATCATATTATTGATTTTAGTGATCCCAGAGAATGTGGCTCTTAATAAAACAAAGTTTATGCATAGCAAGGAAGTCGGACACTGATGCACTGGACCCGCTCAGTTGTCAAAGTTAGCGGCATCTGCAACAGATGATCTTGAGCAATTCAAGTGAGTCAGGTGCTAAATAAAGTGCATAAATAACTGTGCCAATTAAGGTGCCTGGCCAAAGGAGACAGTGAATATCAATAAATAACAAGTGTGCGTATATCCTAAACTTCAGTGAGTAATTAAATAATAATAAAAATAATAAATTATAAAAATAAAATAAAAACCTGAAAAACCACACAAATGATAAAAATTCATAAAAAGTTCATAGATAGTTCATGTTCGTCACATCAAGACAGAGATATTGGTGCAATATAAAGTGCACTGTGCAAACAAAAATGGTGACAAAATCTGTGGTGCAGGCTATTGGTGCCAGTGATCGGGGAGTCGGTCTGGTAGCTCCACTCTGTGCATCCAGAAAGGCTCCTATGCCCGTGTGCACGACTATGTGCTCTCAGAGCGCTCAGGGATCCCTGATGAAGCCACGTGACCGTGACGTAACGCGTAGGACCGGAAGTGTGACCCGAAACCAGAAGTCGGGTGAGAGGTGTATGCACCTTATGCATACATGTGTTTTTACTCCTTTTTAAATGTAAGCAGCGATTTTACCATTTTAATAAATTGAATGTTTTGAACTGCTACACTATGGGAGTCTTTGCTTTATACCCCCATGTATGAGTGAGGACCGCTCTCAGCTATACTGGCTATGTTGATCGTTCCACTTTGAGAGGAGGCAGGAGTCATATGAGGTGTTTGGAGGTCGTCTGTTCCACAGCTTCAGCGACTGCACTACTCGCAGTAAAAGGTGTATTTTACACCTACTTGAGGTGAGCGCTCTGAGAGCACATAGTCGTGCACACGGGCATAGGAGCCTTTCTGGATGCACAGAGTGGAGCTACCAGACCGACTCCCCGATCACTGGCACCAATAGCCTGCACCACAGATTTTGTCACCATTTTTGTTGTTTGCACAGTGCACTTTATATTGCACCAATATCTCTGTCTTGATGTGACGAACATGAACTATCTATGAACATTTTATGAATTTTTATCATTTGTGTGGTTTTTCAGGTTTTTATTTTATTTTTATCATTTATTATTTTTATTATTATTTAATTACTCACTGAAGTTTAGGATATACGCACACTTGTTATTTATTAATATTCACTGTCTCCTTTGGCCAGGCACCTTAATTGGCACAGTTATTTATGCACTTTATTTAGCACCTGACTCACTTGAATTGCTCATTATTTCATTATATCAGATTTGTGGAGCCACTCTGGCATTTATTTAGATTTTTTCATTGTGACTTACATTACTTGTCAGGTTTAATACCGCTTCCCGCACTTGTCTATTTACTATAGTCACGAGCCAATAATTTTAGTTGCCTTTTATGCTGACTGCGCAGTACTCTACTCAGTCCATCCCTAGTTATTATTGTGTTTTTAACTAGTATTGCAGCAGCTAGCTTATTTCCTGGTTACCACTCTTATAGGCTTCACACTGACTCACTTCAGTAGTTTTATACGAGATACACACTTCAGTAACAAATAGAGGTTGCGCAGAAGACCTTAATATATTTCACCAGTCAGTGGGAATAGCAGGCCAGTGCCAGCTTCAGGAGTGACAGCTTGCCAGCTCCCAGCTAATCTTGTTTCAACCTTTTGGCAGTGCTGATTCGTAGATATTGCGCCTATCCTTAGATACTAATTATGTGAGTGGGTATTGTTTTTATTGCCTTATAAATTTGCTTGAGATTGATGCTTTCCAATGCCCTTCTGTTTGGTTTTCACTGATGGCACTCCTGTGCCTTGAGCCTTATAGCTGTATATCTGCAGTGTGAGATTATCTAAGGTACTGCAGGTTATGACCTCTAGTCTCACAAGATTTAAACTGAGATTTGGTGATGTCACTACTGTACTGTTCACAATTCTCTTTGCTGGAGGGAAAGCTTCTCCTGAGGACCTGCAGTGCAAGATTCCCCCTGCTTTTCTCATTCATTATGTGGATTGTGCTTTTTACATCTCTACTGCTGCTTCTTGATTATTACTCCACAGGTTTTGGACTATCAGTTATCTAGGGCTGTTGTCCATCCTTTTTGGTACCAGGGACCAGTTTCGTGACAGCCAATTTTTCCAGGGACTGGGTGAGAGGACTGGACATTCATGGAGTCTGCCCTTAGCCCCCCCTTCACACCACAACCCACCTTTACAGTGTCCACAGTCCCCCTTTACATTCCAGTTCCCCCTTGAAAGCAGTCCCACAGTATCCTCCATTCCCTTTCACAGCCCCCCTTTACATTGCAGTGTCCCTTTACAGTTCAGTCCCCTTAACATTAATGTAACAGGGGTTTCACTATAAAGGGGCACGGTAATGTAATGGGGGCTGAACTGTAAATGGGCACAGTGATGTAACGTGGGCTGCACTGTTAAGGGGCACAGTGATGTAACGAGGCTGCACTGTAAAGCTGAACAGTAATGTAACGGGGCTGCACTATAAAGGGGCACAGTAATGTAATGGGGGCTGCACTGTAAAGGGGCACGGTGATGTAACATGGCCTGCACTGTCAAGGGGCACAGTGATGTAGTGGGGGCTGCACTGTAAAGCTGAATGGTAATGTAATGGGGCTGCACTATAAAGGGGGACAGTAATGTAACAGGGCTGCCCTGTAAAGGGGCACGGTGATGTAACATGGCCTGCACTGTAAAGGGGCATGGTGATGAAACACTGACTATACAGTAAAGGGGCACTGTGATGTAATGGGGACTGCACAGTAATGGGGGACTGCACTGCAAATGGGGTAATGTGATATAAAGGGGACTCCACTGTAAAGGGACACTGTAATAATTGCAATGACCCTTTACAGTTCAGTCCCCTTTATATCACAGAGCCCCTTCCAATCACATCCCCCCGTCACAGTGTCCCTTGCAATCACAGCTCCCCTATTACAGTGCCCCTTGCTGTCATGCTTCCCCCCCTCTTCTCTCTCGCTGCCCCATCACAGTGCCCCATTCCAGTGTCTGCCTCCCTTGCGCAGTCCTGCCAGTGGCAGAGTAGAGGCCATTTTCAGCCGCGTGTCTTCACCCGGGTCTTCCCCTGCCACCGATTTCAACCTGCCAGCAGGACAGGGGTCTGGAGATGCTGCAGATCTGGACGGAGGGCAGGGGCTGCCAAAACGTATGTTAACAAGTGGGTGATTAGCCGCTGGTCAATAAGAAAGTCTCTCGCCCTGCAGCTCCTCCCGCCCTCTGCCCTGCTGATAGGATGACATCAGCGGCAAGGTGGGAGACCCGGGAGGAAACACATGCCCCAATAGCTCCACCATACAGAGACACAGAACAGAACAAGGCATTGTAAGTCAGTAATGGGGTCATCCACAGATAGCGTACAGGCAATACTGATGACTAGTCCCTTGATCTTACGAAATGGGGCTAATAAAGTCCTCCCTATCAGCACCCTAATAGAAAAGATAGTGGTGCTATCTGTGTTTCAGGAACATCCTCAAGATTTGCATTGATTTGTAGACTTATACAAGCTCACTGACATTTGTATTAGGAATCAGGTAGGTCATTGTAATGGTCAAGTAGGTCAGTGTAGTTGTAAGGTAGGTCAGTGTAGGTGTCAAGTAGGTCAGTGTAGTGGTCAGGTAGGTCAGTGTAGGTGTCAGATAAGTCAATGTAGTGGTCGGGTAGGTCAGTGTAGTGACCGAGTAGGTCAGTGTAGGGGTCAGGTAGGTCAGTGTAAGGGTCAGATAGGTCAGTGTAATGTAGGTTAGTGTAGTGGTCAGGTAGGTCAGTGTAAGGGTCAGGTAGGTCAGTGTAGTGGTCAGATAGGTCAGCGTAGGGGTAAGGTAGGTCAGTGTAGGTAGGCCAGTGTAGGGGTCAGGTAGGTCAGTGTAGGGGTCAGGTAGGTCACATAGGTTGAGTAAGTCTTAGTGACGAAACATGTCGGGGGCACAGCTGTACGACAACTGACTGAGTAGTGGACGGAGGAGGTTGAGGAGACGCATGTACTGCAGATGGCTTCAGGGTGAGATCCATTGGGCTTGTCACAAGCCGCTCCAGCCTCAGCTGTTGAATCACTATATGTTTTTAATGTTTTATTCTGTGTAAGTATGATGGCTTATGGATTAGTTTTAAATAAAGGATTACGAGTTCCGGCTATATTGCACTAGTGGAGATTTCTTTTCTTCCCCCACATGCATAGCGGTACAAGCAAGTGAGAACCACCAGTGAGAGTTTGATATCTCAAAACGCTGATTTGCCAGGCACGAGAGTGTGTGGCCATTGCGGTGAGTGCATACCCTATGGGAGCGGGATTGCATGACACTCTGGAGGTGCTGTGCGATTACTTTCCATCACTCTACAGCGGATATACCTTTTTTTCCCTGATTCATCTCTTGGAACTTATTTGATTTGGACTATGGACTGTGCATGATATGCATGAGAACTTATGTTGTGCACTTTACTTTATAGCGCTGCCTTGCCACCAACTTTATACTTCTTATTAGTGTGGTATTGGACATACACAGGTCACATAGGTTACATAGACAGGGCAAAGGGGATGAAGTCAGGGGTGGAGCCAAGGGGGTGGCAAAATGAGGTTTCGCCTAGGGTGTCAAAAAAAACTTGCACCAGCCCTGGCCCATTCATAAGAATTGGGCTGCCTTAAAGTGGACCTTTCACTAAAAACCACATCAACATTCAGCTCTGCATGCTGATATGAATTCATCTTACATTCATTAGTTGAATAAGTATTTTTTGCTGTTATTTACAATTACTATTTTCCAACTTCCTAGTTGAGTGAGGCACTGGTGACAAAGCGCTGGCCTCACAGATGCATTCTGGAAAGGCTACATTACCCAGCCATGTCTTCCCCCATAACATGGTGCGCACTGTCACATGTTCTAGGAGGCAGACCGAGAAGTCTAGGCATATTTCCAGGAAGTAAAGGGAGATGGATTCATCTGCCCTTAGTGAAAATGGTCACCATAAGAAGCAACAAATAAAAAGAGTGCAATTATCTATATGTATCTGTTTGTAGATTGCTATTATTAAACATTTCTAAAGATTGCTATTATTAAACATTTCTAAAGAGTCCTTTCTTGTTATTTTTGGATAAGGGTAAAGTTCCTCTTTAATGCAGCACATAACATATTAATGCGTAACGCATGTGCAATAACGCACCATAACATGGATCGCTTTAGTGTAAATAGGTCCTGAATGTTTAGTGGAAGTTACAATCACTGATTTATAAATATACCCCAAAGTGACGGGATATCTACAATTTTATTTATCACCAAGAACAGGAATAGAGAAAACAATCTGCCACCTTTTTCAGTGACAACTGTTTAAGTGTCAATTTCCCCTTATTTTCGAAAGATGACCTCTCACTTCTTATTGTGTATCTGGGACAGGAAGTGAAAACAAATTCCTAAATCGAACAAATAAAAAAAAAAAAATCCACTAAAGCAAAAAAAGCTTGTATTGAGAGGGATATGCAGGCTTCCATTGCTGACCTATTTGGGAAAATTCTGCGGTACACGAGTCCCTGAATTGGAACAAGCATGCGTGAAGACTGACCAAAGCTACCTACACTAGTAGAATTTCATTCAAAGTATTTTAGGAACATTCATTTGATCTTCTAAACATTAGTGGAGTCAATTTGACATTCAATTAAGATTTTAAGGTGCAAGAATTTTTTTTTTTTTTTGAAGGAATGAACAAACGAAACAGTGAATGTGGTTTTCCTTTGGGAAAGTCCATTAATTCCAAAATGTTAAAAGCAAACAGAATTTAACCTCTTGAGATCCACGCTATAGACGAAAGACGGCTACAGCGCAGATCTCAATCTCAGGGTGGACGTCTATTGACGTCCGCCCCTTTGCACGCTCCCGGCGCGCACTCACAGGCTTTGGCGCAAACCAATCAATAAACGCAGATTGCGATTTTTTTTACCAAAAATATGCAGAAGAATATAAATCGGCCAAACCCAATGAATATTTTTTTTTTATATATTTTTTTTTTGGATATTTATTAGAGCAAAAAGTAAAAAATATAGTTCTTTTTTCAAAATCGTCGATTTTTGTTTGTTTATAGCGCAAAAAATAAAAAACGCAGAGGTGATCAAATACCACCAAAAGAAAGCTCTATTTGTGGGGAAAAAAGGACATCAATTTTGTTTGGGTACAACGTCGCACGACCACGCAATTGCCATTCAAAATGCGACAGTGCTGAAAGCCGAAAATTGGTCTTGGCAGGAGGGGGGTTTAAGTGCCCAGTAAGCAACTGGTTAAACGTTGTACTTTCGAACGACATTTGTCAAGTGTTTAAATGTGCTGAGAATTTTTGAACAAATGTTCGCTTCGAAATATTCAAATATATGTCCAGCTTAGGGGTTCCTGATCAGCATATTTGTTAAGGGTCTATGTTTTAGAAGGCTTTAACTCTTTTATGTATTACATGTGTTGGTGGGGGCGGGACTTCACGCTCCTGGTGGTTTCATATGTAAATTTGTCAAGAGGACTGTCAGAAGGAAGCGATCCATGGCTGTGCAGCTGCCAGGCTACTTCCCGTATTTGTCGGTCCCCCCGCGCACAAACCCTTGCTATGTTTCCTGGTCTACATTTGCACATTGACAAGCCTAGAACCAGCATGGTGGGTGCTGCTGGATAGAGGAGAGGGAGATCAGCTAATGTCCATTTGCTGATTTTCCCTTCCTGCTAATGACCCAGAAGCAACATGTAAAGCATCACTTCTGGATTCTGGAGTCACTTTCCACTGTACAGGGGGGGAAGAAGGGCTGTCTGCACTCCACTGGCATCACTGGTAGTGGTAGGCAGATAAGACATCAGGGGTCATTTAGAGAACCTGTCACCAAAAAATGCATCACATAGGGAACTTTTTGTGCCCTAAATAATGAAATAAAAAAGTTTATTAAAAGTTAAAAAGGGTAAAGAATTAAAATTACATCAAACCACCTAAATCCCCCCCCCCCCCCCAAAAAAAAGTGTTTTGAGCCCCCACCCCCACATAAGCACGTGTACAATATTAAATGCATATTATAACTTTAGGGTACAGAAGTTTGTCACCGTTTCATAGGCGCACACAATTTTTAGGCTTGACGTGTTGGATATCTCTTTACTTGCCAAAACCTCACCTTTTATATTTTACCAAAAAATTGGATAATATATTGCGATAGGAAATATTGCATTTCATAAACCATTGTACTAATATTGTGTGAAATTGTAACTACCACTATTTTATTCTCTGGGGTTTTAGGTAATCTTCAGGCCTAAAATTATCTTTTAAACATGTGTGCAAAAGAAAGCAAAAATGGCTCTGGCAGCAAAAAGGTCAAAGGTCAAAATCAGCATTAAAGATGATAAATCAGCATTTTCTGCTACCGACAGACCCGGTATTATTAGCCTCGGTGGAGGTTCATTTTAAATGCAGGATTGCTTATTTGTGGATTTGGGTGGTAAATAGTCTCTCTGTAATCTCATTATGCTGTTTTATACTTCCGCTATTGTGGAGTTTTACAGCAGAGGTGGGAGAAGCAATAAACCTGTCAGAGCTCACATACAGCTCCTGTGGAGGGCTGTGTGTTATTTTACAATCTCAAATATAGAAAAGGTGTAATGAGAGGTGAAAAAATGCCATAGACATTAGTGAACTTCACTTTCTCACCTAAATATTCTATATGGGAAAAAAGAATGTGGACTCCCCTTCAAGATATTATGTTCAGGTGTTTCTAGTGTTTACAGTAACACTACATTTTATTTCAAAAACAAATCTATCTACATGGCTTGTAAAGGCAGAAGGTTTTCTATATTAATGCATTCTATGCATTAAGATAAATAGCCTTTTGTGTGTATCAGCCCCCCCCAGCACCCCCCTAATTACTTACCTGAGCCCCATTTCTCTCCAGCGATGTCCACGAATGTCTAAGCAGTCTGGGACACTCCTCCTGATTGGCTGAGAAACAGCCATTGGCTCCCGCGGTTGTCAATCAATGTCATTCAGCCAATCAGGGGAGAGAGGGGCCGGGCCGGGCCGGGACTCCGTGTCTGAATGGATACACGGAGCTCTGACTTGGCTCAGGTGCCCCCATAGAAAGCTGGTGGCTGTGGGGACACTCAATAGGAGAGAGGTTTCGAGCAGAAGAAGGACCCGAGATGAGGAGGTTCTGGGCTGCTCTGTGCAAAACCAACTGCACAGATAAGGTAAGTATAACATGTTTGTTATTTTAAAAAAACAAGACTTTACAATCACTTTAAGTACAAGATGTGACAAATGAATTCCCAGAATACCCACTTTGTAGCACTATGGTGAAGTCACACAACCATTCACACTCGAGCATGTTCTAACATGTTCTAACTTGCACTCGCCTGGGTCGCAGGTCAGTTGACTTTACGAAGCAGAAGAAAAAATAAGATAAACGTGCTTTGCGCTGTTGGTGGAAAATGAATGACAGGAACCTGGAGCAGCGGAAGAGCGTCCTCTTCAAATTTCATCCGATCTTTTGAAGAATCTGAAGGTGGTTGATAGGGTTATTAGAAGTGATGAAACGTGTTTCCAGTATGATCCAGAACACAACACCAGAGCATGTAGTGGAAAACAAAGAATTCACCACGTCCGAAGAAAGCACACATGTTTGGTTCTCAGTTCAAAACCATGCTGGTATGTTTTTTTCTAGCATAGGAGGGATAGCTCACCATGAGTTCATAGAACATGGTACAATGGTCAACCAAAATTGTTACTTGGAAATTCTGAAAAAGCTATGAATGTTTGGATTCTCCACCAGGACAATGCTCCTGCACATGATGCATTAAGTGTTCACGTGTTCCTGGCCCGGAAATCCATTTCAAAACTTGACGAACCACTTTATTCCCCTGACTTAGCACCCTGGGACTTTTGGCTGTTTCCAAAATTAAAAAATGCCTTAAAGTGATACTAAACACACACTGTTTAATTTACATTGTCCCTTCTATTTCTGTATGTGGATGATGGCACTGTAATTATTTTAAGGGGGTTGTAAAGGTTCCAATTAAAAAAAAAATAAAAATAACAAACGTGGTATACTTATCCACTCTGTGCAAGGGTTTTACACAGAACACCCCTGATCCTCCTCTTCTGGGGTGCCCCGCAGGCGCTCCTGGCTCCTCCCCTTCGTCGGATGCACCAAGGGAGAGCCGCTTTCCCTGGGGCACCTGCGCGGGCATGCTTCCGAGTCCTGCTGCTGCGTCCATTGACACAGACAACTGGACTTGCCCTTGCCCCCGGCTCCTGTGTTACTGGATTTGATTGACAGCAGCGGGAGCCAATGGCTCCTGCTACTATCAATCTATCCAATGAGATGAGAGCCAGCAGCTGGAGCTGCTAGGCTCATGCACGGTGCTGGAACAAATGGGCTCAGGAAAGAAAGAGGGGGGGGGGGGGGTCTGTGAAGGCGCTGCAGCAAAAAAGGTTTTTCACCTTAATGCATAGAATGCACTAAAGTGAAAAACGTAGAGACTTTACAACCCCTTTAATTAAAAAAAATCTAAGTACCCTTTTCCTCATCAATATACAGCTGTCACATGACCCAGATCTTTCCCAGCCTGTCTGCAGGGAAACATAAGCAGGAGGAGCTTCTAGTGCTCTGCTGCTGGTCAGATGTTAAAAATAAAAAATAAAACAGCCTTTGGAATAGAGTAAAGATAAAAAAATATTATCAGGGGGGGCGTGGCCTGGACGCGGTGGAGAGCGGACGTGCTCCGACAGAGCTCCGGCTCCTAGAACCTGAATCCGCGGGCATCTGCGATTCCTAGGGCAGGTGAGCACCCAAAAACATCACCTAAGGCTCCCGCTCGCCGCTCCCTACAGTCTGAGCCCAAAATTGGATCGATCCGCGGCGGACCTCCGGGACGCCCAAAATTTAGCCCGCGGCTCCGGTTACGGCCTAGGCCGCGGCGGCTCCCGATCTCCCTAACGCACATTCCGGAGGCTAAAATCCAGAGAGAGAGGCTCAGGGGCCCCTACGGACACATCCCAAGGATAGTGCCTTACAGGCTGGTCTGTTCCACGGCCGACTTCTGTGACGCATAAACTTTAACCCGCGGCCTCGTTTGCGGCCTAGGCCGCGGCGGTTCCAGAACACCCACAGTTACTAGATTAAAGCCTGAACCCTGACAGAAGAACACAGGGACCCCTGCTACCTTACCCTAGAGACTGCATTGGTTATAGGAGAAGCAGGTGAGACCCTCAGCGTGGTCATAATGGCAGCCTAAATCCGGAGCTTTGGCACCAGGGGAGAGATTGCAGGCCCACACAGCCTTTATTAATGGATTATGGGCAAAATAGGCAGACAGTTACCCTTCTCCCAAACCCCTCAACCACAACCGAACCGTAACCTTCAGGAACTTTTTCGCCCGCGGACCCCAAAAAGTGCAGAGGCCTCTACCTCAGGCTCTGCCCAGAGCCCAGCAGGCATGGCGCGTAAAGCAGAGGACAATTCATCCAAAGCGAACATGCAACTTAGTCACGATAGACTCATAGACTTGATCCAACAGGTCCCTAAAATGTCAGACCTGCAAAGCATAGCCACCGATATCAAGGGAGCCCTCACTGAAGCAGTCCTTGAACTCAAAGACGAACTGCGTGGTGTTTCTGACAGATTGGAGGAAGTTGAGAAGGCGGCAGGCAGACACGATGAAGACATCAGGGACTTACAACAATATAGTGCTAACTACCCCTTTCATATGATCGGGCTTCAACGCCGCCTGGAAGACCTCGATAACAGGGGGAGGAGGAAGAACCTGAGGATAAGAGGCATTCCGGAGAGCGTAGAGCACGACCAGATACCCATGGCCCTCCAATCCTTATTTAATAACCTCATTGAACGCCCTCAAGACTCACAGATCGAATTTGAGCGTGCCCATAGAGCCTTGAGACCTAGGGGCAGAGATGGAGACCCCCCAAGGGACATCATCTGTTGTTTCGCTAATTACAAGCTTAAAGAAGAAATCGCCACTAGAGCCAGAGACCAAGATGAGATCCGCTTCAATGACAGTGAGGTAAAAATTTTCCAAGACCTCTCACAAATCACCCTGGGTCATAGAAGAGCTTTAAGGCCTATTCTCTCCGTTTTACGTGAACGCAGAATAGTCTACAAATGGAAATTCCCCTTCGGTCTGTGTGTGACAATAGGAAACCGTTCCTTTACCCTACATACACCAGCGGATTTACATCAATTCTTCGAATTCACCGCCCTGCCCGACATTCCTGTCCCTGAATGGTACCAGGAGTTCGCGATTCCACCAGCATGGCAGGACATCGCGCCCATCCCCTTGGAACAGCGTACCCCTGGACGCAGATTCAACTCAACGCCATACAGACGCAACAGAAGAGGCCCTGGTACGGTTCAAGTCCCGGCACAACAAGTTGACCCCCCAAACGATAACTGATCCACCCTGTTGAGCAATGTTTTTTCTAGTCGCAATGGCAGTTTAGTCATGCTGGCTTTCCCATCCATCTGCTCCCCTGTCCCCCCTCGTTCACTTGACCTCTATCACAGACATCCAGAAGTACCGAACAAACTGAAGCCACCCTCCTGGTACCTCACTTTAACTAACAATGCTGTTGCCCGCCCATCAGAGGTATAATTCTATCTCTACCATTGTTCTGTTACATGATTTCCATGTAACATAAATATGCAGCTATAGTAATGTTTTTATAGTTGGTTATTACAATGCCATCTTGTGGTTCTTTTGGATATTACACCCTTCTATTGTATTTTCTAAGTGTGTACCTCCCATCCTCTGTGAGCTAATTTCCTCTTCCTAGTTCACTCTACTCTGTAACTTCCTGTTCCGGGTGCACTCTGCTATTCTATTTCCTCTTCCTGTGTCCTCTCTCTCATGAGGTAAAGAATATGGCTACATGCTAGAAGGCCTCTCTCAATCTACTCGCATCCTAGGACACATTACTATGTTTTGACCTGCAGTTACCATCTTTCGACCATCTGTCACATTTGTTGTATGCTGTACCTGCTATTCCAATGAATAAACGCTCGTGGAAGAAATCGGTAATTGGTGAGTCACTATCTGATAAGAACTGTCTGCGGTGATCATATCTGCTTATACAGGCCAGGCATAGAGGTCTCAACAAGGGATAAGTCGCCATTACAACAGTTAGGAGTCAGAATAACCATCATCTCACTTGACTGTCGCCCGCTGGAGGGCAATTAGTCGGAGAAGTCTGCTCACGAACTGGTTAAAGAGATTTTGATTAAGGACTATGGTGAGCAGCTACCAGACTTCGGAGGGTGGAAGTTGATGTGGCGGTGGGTATGACCACCCTAAATAATCTCCTTAAATCCTTATTTTCACCATGCAACCTATCCGTAACAGTTTTTACACAAGGTCATAGTGTAATGTTGCCTGACAATTCCTACCTCCTTTAAGCTAACTGTCTTTCTCCTAAGACCTACCCCCTCTCTTAAACCTTGCCCCAGCTCATTCTTCCTCTTCCCAAACTTCTCCTCCTCCCTAACTGCCTAACTTATGCTTCTAAGCATAGCTCTCCATAACTCATCTATGTGCAATGTTTTAAATGGGTTCAGTTTTCGGTCTCCCAGTTTTAGTTCATGTTTTACTGTTCTTTTATTTGGTATTCTGCTAAAAGGGGATGGAGGGCCCCGTGGTACGGAGCGGGAGTAGACCGCTTAGGGTCGAGGCCTGTCCCACTTGGGGTATTACCCCCTCCCCTTGGCCCAATCATTTGGGCAAGGGGATATCGGGGCTCTCTTGCAGATGGCCGGGAGCTCCGGAAGGCGGGACACCCTCGGTGAGGGCTGGCTCCCGCCTTCTTGGGCCTCGGTTTGTTGCTCCACATCCCTCTGTTTTTCTATCTAACCGAATGGGCTGCCTTGCGGGCTCGGGTCCCTCGCCCTCGAGTCTGTGAGGCCCCCCAGAATGCACAGATGCTAAAAGGTTTACTGTCTAAATGTTATTATATTATATCTCGAATGAGTTTAAGATATTTATGGTTCAAACATGTTTAGAGTTATGCTCCAGTTATCCAAATCAGTTCGAATCATTGGGCCGGCACATCTCTCCCCATTGGTCTGCCAGCTCCTCTCCCCGTGAAGAGCCACTCACCCCCTCTTCAGTCCAGATGCTCTGGGCTGTTCCTAACGAGGCGCCCCCCTAGTGGGTTGGTGTTACACTCACCACCCCACAAGTCCTCGACCTCCCCTATCCCTCTTCATCAATCCTGCCCCCCCCCACCCCCTTAATCCCTCTGCCCATCTACCCCTTCCTAACCCAGCTCCCCACCATTTCCGGCCCCACTGTAACCAATTGACATACCTGTCACAGCTAATACCCCTCCTCTACCTCCATCTTACAAATGTCTACCCCTAATACACTCAAAATCCTCTCCCTAAATGTTAGGGGACTCAACACCCCGGAGAAAAGGACAATGGTCCTGAACGAAATTCACAGACTTCGCGCCCAAATTGCCTTTCTACAGGAAATGCACTTCAGAGGCCCATCCATTCCCAAATGTACGAACAAAAGATACTCCTCTATATACCATGCTTCCTCACCCATATCCAAATCCAAAGGAGTAGCCATTCTAATAGCTGGCAACCTCCCCCTAATAGTTTCAGATGAGCTGGCGGACCCGGAGGGAAGATTCCTATTTTTGAAGGGGTCTCTTTTTGGTAGGCCCATTACTCTCGCTAATATCTACGCCCCCAACAAGCACCAGGTCTCCTTCTTCAGAGAGACATTCAACCAACTAATCCCATTCCATGAGGGCATGGTGTTGTTGGGGGGGGACTTCAATGTCCCGCTCCAGCCTAATATGGACTCTTCCTCCGGTTCCTCCTCTCTACCATACAGGGCTCTTAAACAAATTTCACTCCAACTCAACTCCCTCCTCCTCTGTGATACATGGCGCACCTTACACCCTAACACCAAGGACTTCTCTTTCTTCTCCCCGCCCCATCAGAAATACTCCAGACTGGACTATCTCTTCCTCTCCCAAAAAGATATCCATTTTCTCCAATCAGCAGCTATTGAACCAGCCACCTTCTCTGACCATAACCCAATCACTCTGACACTAAAATTCACTCACAAACCTGCCGGGGACAGATCATGGCGATTAAATAGTTTTCTGCTCTCAGACCTTAATTACAAAACCCAAATAAAAGACGAACTTGAGACTTACTTTCACCTTAATTCCCAGACCGATGCCTCTCAGCTTAGCGTGTGGCTGGCCCATAAGTGTACCATGCGGGGGAAATGCATCGCCCTTTCTACCCATATTAAAAAACTTAAACAATCTAAAGTTGATAACCTTATGGCACACATCCGCAAATTAGAAATCACACATAAACGCTCCCAAGCCACTTCTACTCTGGAGGAGCTCACTCAGGCGAGGAAAACCCTACTTGATGAGCTACATGTACAAATTCGTAAAAAATATATCCTCACTTCCAAATTTTTTTATGAACACGCCAATAAAAATGGCAAGTTACTGGCGAGGCTCCTCCAGGGTAGAAAAACGCAGTCCAATGTTCCCTTCCTGCTTGACACCAAGGGCCATAAGAGGATCAATAATAGAGAAATAGCCAAAACCTTTGCCGAATACTACTCCAGACTCTACAACCTTCCAACTAAAAACCCTTCCAGCAGGAATGAACAACTCCATCACTTAGACATCAGAACATACCTGAATGAGGCCAATATCCCTAAATTAACTGATACGGAAATAGAAGCCCTTGAAAGTCCCATCACCACGCGGGAATTCCTCAACACCGTTAAAACACTTAAACCGGGAAAATGCCCAGGCCCAGATGGTTTCCCCAACCTGTATTACAGAACATTTTCGGATACTCTGGCCCCCCATTTTGTTAAAGCCTTTAACACACTAGCCAAGACCCCACTACCCCCAAGAGAGCTCCTCGAGGCCCACATATCGGTCATTCCGAAACCCGGCAAGGATCACTCCTTACCCGAGAATTATCGCCCCATATCCCTTCTCAATTCAGACATCAAGATTTTCGCAAAGATTTTGGCGAGCAGACTACAACCCCTCCTACACACGCTGATCTCTAGAGATCAGGCCGGTTTTGTCCCTGGCAGGGAAGCGCGGGACAACATAATTAAAGCTATTAATCTTAATCACTGGCTCAACACAACCCGCCGAGAGGGGTTCTTTCTGTCCACTGACGCTGAGAAGGCGTTCGACAGAGTGGCCTGGGACTTTATGTCAAGTGTTCTAAGAAATCTGGGATTGGGTGAGTTTATGATAACAAGCATTCTCAGTCTATACTCGAATCCCAGTGCTAGAGAAAGAGTTAATGGCTGCCTGTCGGACGCCTTCCAGGTCAGAAACGGAACGAGACAGGGCTGCCCCCTGTCCCCCATCATCTTTATTCTCACGATTGACCCCTTATTGAGGCGCATCGATCTAAACCAGGACATCTCAGGTATCCCAATCAAAGAGAAAGAATTTAAATGTGCGGCATTCGCAGACGACATTTTATTATTTCTCACCAAACCCCTGATTACCATCCCAAATGTATTGAGAGAATTTGCAAGATTTGGTAAACTTTCCAATTTTAAAATCAATTTCAAAAAGTCCCATGCCCTGAATGTGACCCTATCAAACTCTGCATATCAAGCATGCGCTGATACTTCCCCTTTTGAATGGCGCTCATCTGATATTCCCTACTTAGGAATTAAACTCCCAGCTAAGCTAAAAGACCTCTATGATTTAAACTTCCACCCATTTTTGCAGAAATGCACCAGTGACCTGGACAGTTGGTCTGGCCTAGGACTTTCATGGTTTGGAAGAGCGGCCTCCCTTAAGATGACGGCTCTTCCGAGATTTCTATATTTGGCTCAGGCTATCCCAATGACCCTACCTAACTCATTCTTTCGGACTCTGAACGCCAAGATCAGTTCCTTTATATGGATGAAATCCCCACCAAGAATCAGCCTCACCCGACTCTCAGCCCCAAAGAGTGAGGGAGGCATCGGATTACCAAATTTCAGAAAATACCACCAAGCAACGCTCCTGACTAGACTAATTGACCACCACATACATTCCCCCTCAAAAGATTGGGTTGATCTTGAAAACCGAATACTAGACGCCCAGTTCTGCAATATGACATGGTCTAGGGGAGGGTTTCAACTCCTGAAAACTAAAGACCACCCATTAATTTCCCCCATCCTGCATGCCATGCAATCTATCTCCAAAAACCTTAAACTTTTCTCCATCCCTGGGCCATTAACTCCCATCAAAAACAATGTTGACTTTCCTCCAAGTCGAGAGAGCAGTTTCCCTCTTCCCAGTGCAATTTTAAATTTAAAAGCTACTCATTTCTTTCGTAATGGCAAGTTTATACCTAGCGATACCCTTTCGGAGGCTCACAACTCCCCCAAAATTGCGCAATGGCCCTATTTTCAGATCCGTCACTATCTTACTAGCACAGCAAACAAATCAGCCATGTCGAGACCACCGACGAGCTTTGAGAAACTCTGTCTTGGCCCCCCCCAGAAACACTTGATAGCAACCATTTATGCCCTTCTCTCCCTTCCTGACTCAAAATCTCTAAACCCATTAATCAAGGCCTGGACCTCCGCGAGCAGGCCAGACCTCACACCAGATCAATGGAGAATGGCCTGTTCAACAGCCCTAAAGGGCACCCTCAATGTGTCAACCCAGGAACACAACTACAAGGTTCTGACACACTGGTATAGAACACCACATCTTCTACACTTAATATCGCCCAAAATCCCAGACGTATGCTGGAGATGCGGCTCTCACCCAGGAACGATGCTCCACATATGGTGGGATTGTCCCCTAATAGTTCCCTACTGGTCAACTATCCATGACATAATCCGTAAAGTCACCTCCCAACAAATAGAATTCACTGATCAACAATTCATCATCCACTTTTCCAAACACATGAAAGGCTCATACAAAAAATCCTTGGTTATGCACATGGTGAATGCTGCAAGGCTTTGCATCCCTGTCCTCTGGAAACAGAAAAAAATCCCCACAATCAGGGAATGGGTTACTAAGTTAAACAGAATTCAAGAGATGGAAGAGCTGATAGCAATCGCTGCTGAGAAAATCTCCTCTTACCACCAGACATGGTCCTGTTGGATCAACTACAGAGACTCGACACAATATCGCAACTTGATAGACCCCATTTGAATTATATAACGTTAATATAAATAAAGAGCAACACTTTATAGTAGACTAACTCCTGGTACACCTTGCCCTCGCCCAATCCCCTCCCCCTCCCTCCCCCCCTATCCCTATCCCCTTCCCTCCCCCCCCCTCCCCCCAACCTTCCTAACGCTTTCCAGTACTTTGTTTGTTGCCCCGAACATACCCCCACATCCACTAAGTTAATCTCTGATTTTTTTTTTTAGACCAATCTTCCTTATGCTGTGCTTTCACATCCTTACAATAATGCGAGTACACTGGCAACCGGTATATACCTACTATCTTTACACTTAAGTATGCAATGTGTCCTCAATTGAACCTCAAAGGTTACGTTCTTATGCTTTATTGTTACTATGTACTTGTTTTCCACTGTGCTTTGATTACTTATTCTTCTAAGTCTTGGCAATGAACATGTACTGTATTGTTGAATATTCAATAAAGCTTTTTTGTGGAACTAAAAAAATATTATCAATAAACAGTTTTAAATTTTCATACAAATATATATTTGAAATCAAATCTTTATTATTTTTGTGGATTCATACCCCTCCAGCCTATGTCTTAGAATAAGAGGGAGATGAAGCCTCTGTCAATCGACATATAATATCCCACCCTGTTTGCGTCTAGCTGGTTAGTGGGCATGGAGGAGGAGGGAGGGAGTGGGCTATCGTTTACTACTGTGTATACGCCCACATGTTTGACTCTATAGTCACATGGCCTGCTCAGATGTGATAGGGAGGAAATGCTCAAGGTAGAAACACTGAGCATGTGCAGAGTTGCCAACACTGCTCTGCAAAATCCATAGCTGCATTTATGATGTGGGTTTAGTGACACTTTAAAAGGACACAGATTTGATGACATTCTGGCCATCCAGCTCACTGCAACAAAGATAATGTGTTCCGAAAAACAGATTTCAGGAATGTTGCTGGCAGTAGCACAGTCATCTAGAAAGCTGCATCGCTTCACAAGGGGACTACTTTGAAGGTGACAACAGCAGTCAGTGTATAGGGTAACACTTGTGTGTTTGGTGCGCCGGCGCAAACCCAAAACAAAACCACAAAATGCAAAATACTTACTTTATTATTTGTGCTCGTGGTGCTACTTGCAGCTAATTGTTTCACCTGTGGTGTAGCAAAACAATAATAGAATCCCACTGGTAGCCACGCTCCCCCTCCTATTGTAAATCAACCATAATATTATACAATATGCATACAACTGCTTTACACCAAAAATTGTGGTAACCGTAAGAGAAACAGAAAAAATATGCAGATATATATATATATATATATATATATATATATATATATATATAAAAGAAACGTAATAGAAACAGAAAAAAACATATATATATACCGTAAAAATGTTTTCTAATAAAATGTTTTTCCTATATGAAATTGTGTATAATCCTCAGTGAATTCTATGAGCATAGTCCCCATGCATAGTCCATTTAATTCCACATGCTCTTATGACCAGGTTGTCTGTGATTCATACTCCACCACCACCTGTCAATCTATGCACTTACCAAACATCACCTGTCAATCTATGCACTCACCAAACACCACCTGTCAATCTATGCACTCACCAAACACCACCTGTCAATCTATGCACTCACCAAACATCACCTGTCAATCTATGCACTCACCAAACACCACCTGTCAATCTATGCACTCACCAAACGCCACCTGTCAATCTATGCACTCACCAATACTGTAAGCCTTCAGCTATAAACCAGGTCGGTGTATTGCCAAATCTGCATCTCAAATTGCTGTGTCACTTCCCAACTTGCTATTTATCCTCTGCACCAGATGGTTAATTCTCCCAGTTGCTCATAGGAAGAGAAACATCTCTTATTGCACAATGCTCCAATGTTTATTTAAAATAGAGGTAAAATGTTCACTCACATGCTTATGTGCCCTTAGACCGGCACTAAGTGGATCCATGTGGACTCCCTAAGAACTCCATCCATCTAATGCTGTTATCTTACAGCAGTGAGGTGAGGGGCTAGAGAGCTCTGTGTTGTCACAGCAAGGAAAGTCACCTGCAATCTGTAATCACGGTGGGACTGTGAAAGGGATTGATCATACTGTTGCACACAGCATACGCCACACCTACTTTATTGGATTTTTGGACTATTACAATATTATTCTCTCTTCCCCCATTACAGTTATCACACTTTTTAAACACTATCGGTTTCAACCAGTAAGTCGGGCCCCATACACGTCTGATATGATATATGACCTTGGATCAACCTTAGGTCTTCAACAAAATGGCTGATTAACTCTTTAGCCAACTACTGACATACTGCAACAGGTTAATAGATCTTCAACAAAATGGCTGATTAACCCCTTCTTGGACTATTGCAATCTTATATTAACCACTTAGGGACCGCCCGCTGTCATTATACGGCGGTACTTTGAAGTAGAATACTGTTGTTATGGAGCAGATAGCTACCATAACCCCTGTATCGCTTTTTTTAGCAGCTGCTTCAGATAAAAGTGGTCTCTGCGGTGGATTTGCAGAAAGATCACTATTATAGGTGGTGGGAGAGTGCCCCCGCCATGCTCCGGTCATCGCCGCTGCTTACCGGACCCACAGGTAGAAGCAGAGACGATCTGATTCGGCCGCCGCAATGCCTGTGAGCCAAGTGAGCGAAAGATGCTGCCCACTCGGCTAAAATTTCAGGGCGGAAGCAACATCAAACATCACTTCCGCCCATAGCTCTTAAAGGGGACATTTTTTTTCCCAACATCATTTTTTTATTTTTTTTTATTTGTTTTTTTATTGCATTTTAGTGTATATATATATATGAGATCTGAAGTCTTTTTGACTCCAGATCTCATATTTTTTTTTTTTTTTGAAAATTCTGTTTATTAAAAGATTTTTGATCCATTCTTTTACAAAACAAAGCCTTCTGGGCATACCCAGGCTTACGAAACCACAAACAACTTGGAACACGAAAGCCTAAACAGGAATTAACAGAGAGTGCTCACGACCTCCCGACACCCGAGGTCACAGGGCATTATAATAGGATGAGAGCAACTTGAAAGCTTCATGCTGAACCATGACACATATTTACCAGTAGGGGCCAAGGAGAAGCATGACCTCAAAAGCCACTATCTCCCACACCACTGGGCCACACTAACTATACCAAAAAGAGATCACTGGGATGCATTAGATGATTCTGATTCCAGCCAGATATGCCAAACTTTTTCAAACTTGGTTGGGCACCCCCTAGCAGCATAAGTGGCTCTGTATAAAGGAACTGTGGAGTTGACCAATGATTTCCAGGAGTTAAGGGAGGGAG
>BLSH010435789.1:1622244-1648123 GCA_018402905.1 Glandirana rugosa
GTCGTCATCTCAACTCGCTTGTGGCCCAAGACGACCAGGCAGGCTTGAAGCCCTGTTTCAGGCCCAGGCCCAGGCCTGCTTTGAGGCTCCTACTCCACATCCACCCCCCTTCCCATTTTTTTACTTGATTTTAATTTATTTTCCCTATCCCCATTTATTTGTAGGGCACTTGCCCTAGTTTGAAGATGATTTTTTTTGTTTTTATTTTTTTTTAAATATTTAAAGTTATTTCCCTGTCCCCATTTTTTTTGTAGGGCACTTGCCCTACCCTTACCCCCATTTTACTTCCTTTTGCAGCCCTCTGGGGCTTTCCAGGACTTTGCTACAGCCATTTTTGTGCCTAAAAGTTCGGGTCCCCATTGATTTCAATGGGGTTCGTTGTCCGTGCGATCGTTCGGGTTTCGTCCGGACCCGGACCCGGACTTTGTCCCGAAGTTCGGACGGACCAGCAGAACCCGGTGTTCGCTCAACTCTACTGCTGCGCAAATACGGTGTGACATAAAGTGTTGCAATGGCCGCCATTTTATTCTCTAGGGTGTTAGAAAAAAAAATATATATATATAATGTTTGGGGGTTCTGAGTAATTTTATAGCAAAAAAACGTGATTTTTACACTAACTCTCAAAAAGAGGCTTGGTCCTTAAGTGGTTAAGTCACTAAAGCCACATTCATATGTTTATGGAGTGTTTAGGCACCTTTTGTGTGTGCACATGTTTTAGCATCATTTAGTTTTTTGAATTATTCACCAACAGAAGATTATGGTACACTTATCGTCAGTGGCGGCTTGTGGGTTTTTGGAAAGGGGGGCAGCAAAGAATCGGAAACACCCAGCACAACCCCCCCTCGACTTCCAGCATGACTCCCCGGCACCTCCCCCCCCTTGCGTGCGTGCATGCGGCCCTCACTGACAGCACCCCCCCCCACGGGAGGTCCGGTACTTACTGCCGGGCTGTGTGTCCTCCTCCGTGTAGGTCAGAGCAGCGGCGGATCCTTCTCCTCTCCTGTGCCTCCCAGACCTTAGCACCAGGCATCCAATAGGATGACCTGGCGCTTTGGCCAGTTAGGAAACAGGTCTCACAGACCTGGCTCCTGATTGGCAGGGAGGAACGGCAGTGTGAAAATAGTGAAAATTAATTTGCTATACAGTAGTCACACAATTTGGTGGGATAGGGTTGCACTCTCTGCGCCCCGATCCCACCCTATTTTAAAGCCTATTAGAGCCTCGGGCTCTAATCAGGTGCTTAAAAAAAGAAAAAACACCTCCTCCCGTCCCCGCCATAGGAATCCATGCTGCTGGCGTTCTGAAAGGGGCCGGGCGCATGGATGGGGGGGAGGCGGTAGGGATGGGGGCGCGGCGCCCTTGCGCCCTTAATACCCTTGTTATTTCCATTTAGTGATGTTGCACAATTGTTATAGGGATATGTAGTTGTTTTATTTCATTTTATTTTTCATACCAGTAAGTGGTTAGATACATGATCACAATACTACAGGTTTTGGTTCACAACTTACAATAATTATACACCACAGAGCAGTACCACCCATTGATTTCTTATGATACCTAGTAACTGCAGGATTGGTTAAATTGATGCTTGCGGCAGTCGACCTAGTATATTTCACCCCTATTTGATAGCGCGGGAGTACCCTATTGTCTATTGCAGTCAGTAGACTGTCCATAAAAATTAGTAACAAAGGTCTGGCTATCACTTGACTGAGTTCCTTAACCACTTCAATACCATGCACTTATAACACTTTCCTACCAGACCAATTTTCAGCTTTCAGTGCTGTTGCACTTTGAATGAGAATTGCGCGGTCCTGCGACGCTGTACCCAAACACATTTTTTATCATTTTGTTCCCACAAATAGAGCTTTCTTTTGGTGGTATTTGATCACCCCGGCACTTTTTATTTTTTGTGCTACAAATAAAAAAAGACAAAATTAAAAAAAAAAAAAATTCTCTGTTTCTCTCATAAAACTTTGTAAATAAGTAAATTTTCTCCATCACCGATGGGCACTGATGAGGCTACACTGACGGGCACTGATGAGGCAGTACTGATTGGCACTAATGAGGTGGCACTGATGATGAGGCACTTATATGCAGCAATGATGAGCACTGTTAGGCGGCATTGATAAGCAGCACTGATGGACACTGATAGGTGTCACTGATATGCAGCACTGACGGGCACTGATGTGCACTGATAAGCGGCACTGATGCGCACTCATAGACGGCACTGATTGTCACTCATAGGCGGCACTGGGCACTGATAGGTGGCACTGATAGGTGGGCACTGGTAGGTGCCACTGGTGGGCACTGTTATGTGGCACTGGTACGCACTGTTAGGGGCACTGGTACGCACTGATAGGGGCACTGGTGGGCACTGGTGGGCAGATGCACTGATGGGGGCCCATTCCCTGGTGGTCTAGGGTGGCATCTGAAGGTGGCACTGAGTGCCATCCATATTGGGCACTGTGCCCCTTACCTGGTGGTCTAGGGTGGTTTCCCTGGTGGTCCAGATCGGCTCCCTGGTGGTCCCTGGTCGGCTCCCTGGTGGTCCTGGGTGGGTACATTGCTGGTGGTCCCTGGACAGGCACCCTGGTGGTCTAGTATGGCGATCCTAGGGGGGGTGTGCTGATAAACCATCAGAACAAACCCCCCCTGTTAGGAGAGCATCCGATCGACTCTCCTCTACTCAGGTCTGCAGACCTGAGTACAGGAAAAGCCGATAAATGGCTTTCCTGTGTTACACTGTGACCAGCCATGAGTGGTACGATAAACGGCTTTCCTGTGTTACACTGTGACCAGCCGTGATTGGTCACGGCTGATCACATGGTAAAGTGCTTCAGATGGAAGCACTTTACCGAGATTGGTAATGCAGGGGGTCAGAATGACCCCCCACACCACCGATCGCCTCGATGCACGTCTCCCCGGGCGCGCGCCGGCATGTTATCCTGAGAACGTCATATGACACCCAGTCAGGATTCTGCATACGGCGGTCGGGAAGTGGTTAAGGACCCTCGGGTGCAAGTCATCTGGTCCTGGTGACTTATTAATGTTGAGTTTATCAAACCTATTTCTAATTTTGTCCTCAGTTAGCCATGAGGGTGCTTCCTGTGACATGCTATGAAGATTGATATTACAGTCTTTGTTACTGAACCCCCCGTTTCCCTTGTGAAGACTGATGAATTCAAAACTTTCGCCATCTCTCCGTCATTTGTAACCAGATTCCCTTCCTCATCCTTTATTATGCAAAAATGTTCTAACCTCCTTTTCTTAATATTTATATACTTAAAGAATTTCTTGGGTTAATTTTTACTCTCCTCTGCTGTGTGTCTTTTGTGTTCTATCTTATATTTTTTGAAGGCTTTTTCCTTTGCTTTTATATGCAATTTTATGCTGGAAATAAGCCACACGGGACTTTTTGTTGGCTTTTTTGAATGTATTTCCCCTAGGAATGCACTGACCAATACCTTTATTTAATATGTTCTTAAAGCACTCCCATTTTTCCTCTGTGTTCTTTGTTCCTAGGATTTTATCCCCATTTAATAACTTCTAGCAAAGAGCGTAGTTTAAGGAAGTTGGTCCTTTTGAAATTCAGTGTTTTGTATTACCCTTGTGTTTCCTATTTCTGTGATTTATACTAAAACGAATTGACCTGCGGTCGCTGTTTCCTAAATTGCCCCATATTTCAAAATCCGCTATTAGGTCCATATTGTTAGTAATCAGTAGGTCAAGTAACGCTTTGTTTCTTGTTGGTGCATTCACCACCTGACCTACAAGACATCCTGCAAGACATTTAGGAAATGGCAAGCTTTAGATGAATAAATGTGTGGTTCCTTCCGCCCAGTCTATATCTGGATAATTAAAATCTCCCATTATAATGACACTTCTCATCCTTGCCGCCATTCCGAACTGTGATAGAAGGTCCGCCTCCCCCTCCTCTCTCTGGTTGGGGAGCCTATAGCATACTCCCAGTATTACTTTCCCCTTGGTTTCCTCCCTATGAAGCTCAAACTATAATGATTTCACCTCCTCCCTTGCTCCATTTGTGATGTTGTCCCTCACATCTACTTGGACATCATTATTGATATAAAGGCAAGCCCCTCCCCCTTTTTTACCCTCCCTATCTCTGCGATATAGAGAATACTCCTGAATGGTTGCAAGCCAATCATGAGAGCTATAAACCAAGTCTCTGAAATTCCCACAAAATCGAAATCTTCCTCGTACATCAGTAGCTCCAATTCTCCCATTTTGTCAGCCAGACTTCTAGCATTAGTGAAAAAGCCTTGTAGTTTTGCCCGGTCACATACTGTCACCCTGATGGTTGTTTTGAGCCTGCAGTTTGGATTTGTCAAGTTTCTCACGTTGGATTTAGGTACTCTAGCTACCCTACCACTAATGCCCCCAATACTACCCTTTGAAACGTGTTCCATGCTGGCTATCTCTACATCTGGACGAACCCCCGTCACCTAGTTTAAAAGCCCCTCTAACTTTTTGGACATCTTCTCTCCCAGGCGAACTGCACCCTCCCCATTTAGGTGCAGTCTGTCTCTGCTAAAGAGCCGGTAGCCGACTGAGAAGTCAGCCCAAATCTCCAGGAACTCAAAACCCTCCTTTCTACACCAGCTCCAGCTCCTCAGCTACTTGTTAACTTCCTTAATCCCCCATTGCCTCTCTGGTGTGGCTTGAGGTACCAGCAGTATTTCTGAGAATACTACCTTGGAGGTCCTATTCCTCAATTTAGCTCCTAAGTCCCTAAAATATTTTTTTAGGACACTCCATCTTCCTCTGACTATGTCATTGGTGCCAATGTGCACCATGACAGCTGGGCCTTCCCCAGCCCCTCCCAATAAACTGTCCACCAGATCCATGATGTGCCGACCCGAGCGCCCGATAAACAGCATACAGCTGGTCTTTATGACAGATTATCCTCTCTGTCCTTCTAATAATTGAATCCTCTACCACCAGAACCTGTCTTTCCTTTCCCTTGGCTTCACCCCCGCCCTCACTGGAGGATCTTATCCCCTGGCAGCTAGGGGCGTCACTCTGCTCCTGCAATGCTGGTCCCTGACTGGTTTCCGCAATATCACACAATGGGGCGTACTTATTGGGATGTTCCAGCTCAGGACTGGCCTCCCTGACTCTTTCCCCTCTACCTTTCCTAACTGTCACCCAACTACTCTGCTCTGGTGTCTGCACCTCTTTATCTCCATCCGCCTCTGTGCTGGTCCCTGCCGGCACCTGCCAGGTATGATCCGAGCTCTCCTCTAGTATGGAAAGCCTTCTCAGTGTTGACAGTAGCTTCCCTAGATTCAGAACCTGGGCTTCCAGTGAAACGACATGCTTACATTTTGCACAGCAGTATTCGCCCTCGATTGGATGATCAAGGGATGCATACATGCCGCAAGATGTACACCGAGTCGCATCTCCACACCCGCCGGGCATCGTACCCACTAATTTAATTGGGATTGGGAATTAACTGACAACTAGCTTCCTGACTCTAATGCTCAACGATACAATACACAGGTGCTCAATTATACACGGGCACTCACAGTACACGGGTACTCACAGCACACGGGTACTCACAGTACTCGGGCACTCACAGCACCCAGACACTCACAGCACCCAGACACTCACAGTACTCGGGCACTCACAGTACAAGGGTACTCACAGTACCCGGGCACTCACAGTACTCGGCACTCACAGTATAAAGGTACTCACAGTACCCGGGCACTCACAGTACTTGACACTCACAGTACACAGGTACTCACAATACAAGGGTACTCACAGTACACGGGCACTCATAGTACTCGGCACTCACAGTACACGGGCACTCATAGTACTCGGCACTCACAGTACACGGGCACTCACAGTACACGGGTTCTCACAGTACATGGGGTGTACTCACTTTTGTTGCCAGCGGTTTGGACATTTATGGCTGTGTGTTGAATTATTTTGAGAGGACTGCAAATTTACACTGTTATACAAGCTGTACACTCGCTACTTTTTATTATAGCAAAGTGGCATGTATTCAGTGTTATCACATGAAAAGATATAATAAAATATTTACAAAAATGTGAGGGGTGTACTCACTTTTGTGAGATACTGTATGTTCTATCATAACACCCCGATCCATCTCCATCATTGACCTATGTGTAGCCCCGGATGGCAATCCTTTAACCAGAGGAAATTGCAACCCTGGTCTTCATCACTGCCACACTGCTAAATCCTTCTCCCTCAGCTTTGATGGACAGGCCTGCCAGGAGTGGAGAGGGAGCAGCTGAGAGAATAGAGCTGAATAAATGAAAGAGAAACAACAGGGACAACATGTCACATGGGGCATAGAGTCAGCTGCCCACAAGCCTGACAGGAATCCACAGACCACCAGAAAGAGAGAAGCCTGAAGAGAGATCCAGCTAGAGAGAGAGTGCAGCCTACACATCTCATATGCCTTTGTCCTGCAGGTACCATGCCTAATGAGGAGGGTCTTGGCTCCCATAGCCTCTTTCCGGGATCCACCACTAGAGGGTGTGAACCCCATGTTGCAGCCGGTGTACCAATGCTCAGTTCATGAGCAGAAAGCCCCCAACAGAAGAGGCAGGAAGAGTACTGTCGCTGCAAAAGTTGAAAAGAGTCTTACAGACTGGGGAAGTGGCATGCTTGGGGGTTACAATAGAAACAACCAGGGTTCTATGCTATATTATAAGCAGATCCAGGTGGAGAGAGAGACTCCATTAAAGAGTTGATCCCCAATGTTATTTCTATGTAAGCACTAGAGCGAGCTTCAGGGAGAGTTCCAGCAAGTGTCTAAAACACCACTGACTATCCAGTGAGACTACTAGCCAGAGTGCTGCTTGGACAAGTGAACCCAGCTGCCCCAATCGCCCGAGGCTCTGAGGAAGGGGAACTCCTCAAAATGCGTCAGCCTATGCCATTGCGTGATAGCCCCAGGGGATGGGGACCACCCACATGGACTCTTATGGAGGAATGATGTGATGTGCTTTTAAGTTTGCTCTTCTGAGTACTATACCTATCTTTGTCAATTAATAAACTTTTATTGAGGATAATGCACTAGGCCACGTGCCTTCTATTTTTTTATGTTTTAGTACTTTGGACCCGCCAGTCTGTGAAAGACAGCGTGCTGTGCGTTATCCACCTAGAAACATCAGAACATAAGCAAAACATTACACCAAGGCCTACCACACAGCGCAGGAGACATATTTGTGTGTTGCCTTGAGCTAGCCAAGCAAGTGGCTGGCCTGAATCTACAAGGCACTAAGGAGAGGTGACCATAACCCCAGAGACAGCGTGCAGCAGAGGCAAAGATTAAGGTGTCCAACTCAGGGTTGCTATGCACATAGACAGTCCTTTCCAATAATTTTTAGGGGCCAAGGCACTGGACACGTACACTTGATGGAGAGGTTCAATCCCCGATCAGAACAGTACAATGGGAGGAACAATTGAAGTCTGTATGCCTATTCATTTTTTTGATGAAGCGCTGTTAAGAGACCATCACTGCATTCTCAGTACAGATCTCTATTGACCAAATGATTTAATTGATCACCTATATACTAAGTTGCTTTTCAGAGGCTCTCTACAGAACATGGTTGTGTTTACTCATGTGAATTTACTCTACATTCATACGTACAAAGATATTTAGGCAAACAATAATCATTTAGCCTTTAAGGAAGAGGGAACACTGCTCATGCTTGTTACTGTGCTCCGCTTTAGTAAACCAGGTTCCTTGAGTGGGAGTCATTAGTAAAATGACAAAATGATTATAAATTAGCAAAGATGAGCTTTTGTTTTGCCACGGCTGGCCAAGCACCCAAGCTTTGACAGTGCATGTCTCTGCTGCAATAAGGAGCCTATCAGATTTTTAAATTTAGACTTCATTTTCACTTTAAGCCCCCATTCACACCAGTGCAACTTGTCATGGGATTTGAGAGATCAACGTCGCATGACAAGTCGCACCCTGTTTCTGGCTATTGAACTGTTCAAATCTGTGTGACTTCAGCATGCACCGACTGTGAAAAGGTTCCTGCATTATTTTTGGCGATTTCATGTGCAACTTGCATTGCCATCTGTACAGGGGCGTAACGATAGGGGTTGCAGGGGTTGCAATTGCAACCGGGCCCCATGGTCCAGGGGGCCCATGTGCCTCCCTTGTACACCTGAATAGGAGGGATGGCGGGGGTGGCATTTAGAGGACCCAATCTCCTTCATTTTCCTCTATCCAGTTTACTTGTCTTCTGCTGTTCCCAGGGCCCCTGTGTGCTTTCCTGGTCCCCCTGGGGCCTGCTGCAGAACTTGTGAAAGGGCCTCAATGCAGTACCATAATAAAGGGACCCATGATAGGAGTAAAGGGCCCCGGGATCAGTGGGAAGAGGGAAGGGCCCTGGCCAGGGGTCAGGGGGCCCTTCATAATTTCTTGCACCGGGGCCCTGAAGGTTCTAGTTACGCCTCTGCATCTGTGCATGAAGTTGCACAAATATTGGCAACTGCACTTGAGATCACACTGACCAGTGGCTTTGAAATTGTGCTACTTCATCGCATTCAGTGTGAACCGGGGCTAAAGGAAGTTGTAAAACAAAAAAGCAGACTTACTGCAGGATAAAAAAATAAAGGCAAAAAAAAAACAAAACGGATGCAGCCACCATTTCTAAGAATCAGCAAGCTGCAATATATTACATTTTTGCTTCTTGGATTAATACCATTTTAAATTCTGCAGGAATTAACATAGAAAAATAAACTTCATTTGGTGCAAATGACAAGACTTCCTATCCCATGTTTTGCCATTTACTAAAGTTGGTTACAACCTGATTGTACAATCTCCTTTAGATCTACCAACAACTATGTAGTGCCTGTTTGGATACAAATTGACTGGACAGATTAGGCAGGTTCTCAGGTTACATCGTTTTGGTGAATATAAAATTGATAGATTGTCACATTGTAACATGTATGATGACCTTCAAGCTGACCATACATTGATCTCATACAAACCCCCCATCCACACAATCGAGGCGGATTGGGGATTCCTTCCTGCTGCACTATTGTATTCTGACAGTAAGGACTCCCCCGCTGTTACAAAACACTGATCAGCGCTGCTGCCAATTGATTGAACAAAAATTTCCCAACACGTCCGTTTGTGGAAAATCGGTCATTATATCAACTTCTCACAAATGTGAAAGACTATAGCTATAGTCCCTGCTGAACCAGCTGCATTTTGATCCATCTGTGGCCAGCCTAAGCCTTGTGAAGACATCACAATGGAAAAATACTACCAGTAGGATCCACAAGAGACATAACAAGTCTGGGTGGGATTCAGCCCACCGGCTTCAATACAAGATAAAACCGACCTACCAGTAATCTCCATTTCCCTTAAATCCCACTCTATGTATATATTTGGCTCCCTCTATTCCCCCTGAATCCCACTCTATGTATATTCCGGCTCGCTCCATTTCCCTTGAATCCCACTCTATGTATATTCTGGCTCCCTCTATTTCCCCTGAATTCCACTCTATGTATATTCCGGCTCGCTCCATTTCCCTTGAATCCCACTCTATGTATATTCTGGCTCCCTCTATTTCCCCTGAATCCCACTCTATGTATATTCCGGCTCCCTGTATTTCCCTTCAATCCCACTCTACGTATATTCCGGCTCCCTCTATTTCCCTTGAACCCCACTCTATGTATATTCCAGCTCCCTCTATTTCCCTTGAATCCCACTCTATGTATATCCCGGCTTCCTCTATTTCCCTTAAACCCCACTCTACATATATTCTGGCTCCCTCTATTTCCCTTGAATCCCACTCTATATATATATTCCCGCTTCCTCTATTTCCCTTGAATTCCACTCTATGTATATATTTGGCTCCCTCTATTCCCCCTGAATCCCACTCTATGTATATTCCGGCTCGCTCCATTTCCCTTGAATCCCACTCTATGTATATTCTGGCTCCCTCTATTTCCCCTGAATTCCACTCTATGTATATTCCGGCTCGCTCCATTTCCCTTGAATCCCACTCTATGTATATTCTGGCTCCCTCTATTTCCCCTGAATCCCACTCTATGTATATTCCGGCTCCCTGTATTTCCCTTCAATCCCACTCTACCTATATTCCGGCTCCCTCTATTTCCCTTGAACCCCACTCTATGTATATTCCAGCTCCCTCTATTTCCCTTGAATCCCACTCTATGTATATCCCGGCTTCCTCTATTTCCCTTAAACCCCACTCTACATATATTCTGGCTCCCTCTATTTCCCTTGAATCCCACTCTATATATATATTCCCGCTTCCTCTATTTCCCTTGAATTCCACTCTATGTATATTTTGGCTCCCTCTATTTCCCCTGAATCCCACTCTATGTATGTTCTGGCTCACTCCATTTCCCTTGAATCCCACTCTACGTATATTCCGGCTCCCTCTATTTCCCTTGAACCCCACTCTATGTATATTCCGGCTCCCTCTATTTCCTTTGAATCCCACTCTATGTATATCCCGGCTTCCTCTATTTCCCTTGAACCCCACTCTACATATATTCTGGCTCCCTCTATTTCCCTTGAATCCCACTCTATATATATTCCGGCTCCCTCTATTTCCCTTGAATCCCACTCTATGTATTTTCCGGCTTCCTCTATTTCCCTTAAACCTCACTCTACATATTTTCCGGCTCTCTCTGTTTCCCTTGAATCCCACTCTATGTATATTTTGGCTTCCTCTATTTCCCTTGAATCCCACTCTATGTATATTTTGGCTTCCTCTATTTCCCTTGAATCCCACTCTACGTATATTCTGGCTCCCTCTATTTCCCTTGAACTCCACTCTACTTATATTCCAGCTCCATCTATTTCTCTTGAACCCCTCTCTATGTATATTCCAGCTCCCTCTATTTCCCTTGAACCCCACTCTACGTATATTCTGTCTCCATCTATTTCCCTTGAATTCCACTCTACATATTCTGGCTCCCTCTATTTGCCTTGAATTCCACTCTATGTGTATACCGGCTTGCTCTATTTCACTTGAACCACTCTCTACTTATATTCTGGCTTCCTCTATTTCCCTTGAACCCCATTCTACATATATTCTGGCTCCCTCTATTTCCCTTGAATCCCACTCTATGTATATTCTGGCTCCCTCTATTTCCCTTGAATCCCACTCTATGCATTTTCCGGCTTCCTCTATTTCCCTTAAACCCCACTGTACTTATATTCCGGCTCCCTCTATTTTCCTTGAACTCCACTCTACGTATATTTCGGCTCCATCTATTTCCCTTGAACCCCATTCTATGTATATTCTGGCTCCATCTATTTCCCTTGAATCCCACTCTATGTATTTTCTGGGTTCCTCTATTTCCCTTGAATCCCACTCTACGTATATTCTGGCTCCCTGTATTTCCCTTGAATCGCACTCTATGTATATTCCGGCTCCCTCTTTTTCCCTTGAATCCCACTCTACATATATTCCGGCTCCCTCTATTTCCCTTGAATCCCACTTTACGTATATTCTGGCTACCTCTATTTTCCTTGAATCCCACTCTATGTATACTCTGGCTCCCTCTATCTCCCTTGAACTCCACTCTACTTATATTCCAGCTCCACTTTTTTCTCTTGAATCCCACTCTATGTATATTCCAGCTCCCTCTATTTCCCTTGAACCCCACTCTTCGTATATTCTGGCTCCATCTATTTCCCTTGAACCCTCTATGTATATTTCAGCTCCCTATATTTCCCTTGAACCCCACTCTACATATATTCTGGCTCCCTCTATTTCCCTTGAATCCCAATCTACGTATATTCAGGCTCCCTCTATGTACCTTGAACCCTACTCTACTTATATCCTGGCTCCCTCTATTTCCCTTGAATCCCACACTACGTATATTCCGGCTTCCTCCATTTCCCTTGAATCCCACTCTATGTATATTCTGGCTCTCTCTATTTCCCTTGAACCCCATTCTATGTATATTCCGGCTCCCTCTATTTCCCTTGAATCCCACTCTATGTATATTTTGTCTCCCTCTATTTCCCTTGAATGCCACTCTACGTATATTCCGGCTTCCGCTATTTCCCTTGAATCCCACTCTATGTATATTCTGGCTCCTTCTATTTCCCTTGAACTCCACTCTATGTATATTCCAGCTCCATCTATTTCCCTTGAACCCCACTCTACGTATATTCTGGCTCCATCTATTTCCCTTCAATCCCACTCTATGTATTTTCCGGCTTTCTCTATTTCCCTTGAACCCCACTCTATGTATATTCTGGCTTCATCTATTTCCCTTGAACCCCACTCTATGTATATTCCGGCTCCCTCTATTTCCCTTGAATCCCACTCTACATATATTCTGGCTCCCTCTATTTCCCTTGAATCCCACTCTATGTATATTCCGGCTCCCTCTATTTCCCTTGAATCCCATACTACCTATATTCTGGCTTCCTCTATTTCCCTTGAATCCCACTCTATGTATATTCCGGTTTCATCTATTTCCCTTGAACCCCACTCTATGTATATTCCGGCTCCCTCTATTTCCCTTGAACCCCACTCTACATATATGCCGGCTTCATCTATTGTCCTTGAACTCCACTCTACATATATTCCGGCTCCCTCTATTTCCCTTGAACCCCACTCTATGTATATTCTGGCTTCATCTATTTCCCTTGAACCCCACTCTACATATATTCCGGCTCCCTCTATTTCCCTTGAACCCCACTCTATGTATATTCCGGCTTCATCTATTGTCATTGAACCCCACTCTATATATATTCCGGCTCCCTCTATTTCCCTTGAACCCCACTCTATGTATATTCTGGCTTCATCTATTGTCCTTGAACTCCACTCTACATATATTCCGGCTCCCTCTATTTCCCTTGAACCCCACTCTATGTATATTCTGGCTTCATCTAGTTCCCTTGAACCCCACTCTACATATATTCCGGCTCCCTCTATTTCCCTTGAACCCCACTCTATGTATATCCTGGCTTCATCTAGTTCCCTTGAACCCCACTCTACATATATTCCGGCTCCCTCTATTTCCCTTGAACCCCACTCTATGTATATTCCAGCTTCATCTATTGTCCTTGAATCCCACTCTATATATATTCCGGCTCCCTCTATTTCCCTTAAATCTCACTCTATGGGGTTGATTTACTAAAACTGTTGAGTGCAGAATCTGGTGCAGCTCCACATTAAAACCAATCAGCATCCAGTTTTTATGTGTTTTTTGTCAAAGCTTAATTGAACAAGCTGAAGTTATAAACTGATTGGCTACCGTGCACAGCTGCACCAGATTTTGCACTCTCCACTTTTAGTAAATCACCCCCATAAGTATATTCCGGCTCCCTCTATTCCCTTGAATGCTGTGTCTTTCCCGCTCTGCTTCCCACGTGGAGTGCATGAAGGATGAAATACAGGGAAGGGAGGGGGGTGAAGGAGAGACGGTAGCGGAGATCCGCAGACCCTTATGTCTAGTAAGCTCTCCATGCAGCACCTGTCAATCAGGACCTCTCTCTGAGTGATTGACAAAGAGCTGTGCATGCTGCAGTCACAATTCCCCATCCACCTGTAATCCCCAGCGGTGTATTGATGAGCTGTGTCTGAGCATCAGGCAGTGTGTCAGCTGCAGAGGAATCATCTACTGCAAGATCCTGGAGCAGGGATTCCCATCTAAGGGGGGGGGGGAAGGGGGGGGAGAGTGGAATACCAGAAACCACCATACCCCCCACCTCCCTGCTACTCCACTGCAGTAAAATGGATTGAATCTCCCCCCTCCATGATTGCTCTCCTCTCCATACACCTGTGCCTTGTAGCATCCATCAGCCATTAGCTCCCCTCTTCTTCCTCCTCCAGGACATTGCAGCACACCATCCTCGTCTGTAGGCATCAAAGGGGGCTTTGTTCCTGCAATCACAGGAGTGCCCCCCCAGCTCCCCCCAGGATCGATATTTGGCAGCCTTGCTGCAACTTGCTGCAGTCTGAGTGGAAGTGGAAAAAAAAGGGAAGTGACCGGGAGAAGCCACAAATGTCACATGTGCTGCTTACGGGGACCTGGAGCCTCCTCAGCAGCAGCATCAGCACCGATCTTGTGGAGGATGCTGCGCCAAGTCACCCACACAGGGCTCAAGTCATTCTTCTACAAGCTGGGCTTATTCGTCAGCAGGCACCCGGTCTTCTTCCTCACCCTCCCCGCTGTCCTCACCATCATCTTCGGCTTCCTCTTCTTCAGCCGCTACAAGCCCGACACTCACCTGGAAGCCCTGGTGGCCCCAAGCCACAGCCTGGCCAAGATTGAGCGGAGCCTGGCCAGCAGCCTCTTCCCCCTCAACCAGGAGCGACTCTACTCCGACCTGCACACGCCGGGCAGGTATGGCAGGCTCATCGCCCTGACCAAGCCTGGGGGCAACGTCCTGGCCCATGCGGAGCACATCCTGCGGATCCACCGCGCAGTGCTGGACATGAAGGTCAACCACCGCGGCTACAACTACACCTTCTCCCACCTGTGTGTACTGGCCGACGGCGACAAGAGGTGCCTGATGGACGATGTCATCGCTGTGCTGGAGGAAATCAGGCTGGCCGCCCTAGCCAATGCCACCACCGCCAAGGTGCCCATCACCTACCCCACCACCAAGCTCAAGGTATGAGGCTGCCTAGGGGCGCAAAGCTTCTAGGGGCTCCGCGGCTGCTCAGTGCTGCTGGCTCCCTGATGGTTGCTGGATGCAAGAGCACAGCCAACTAAAGGGATCAGCCCAGGCAGGGCTTAAAGTAGCATTTACCTAGATAAATGCCCCTACTATTAGTCATGGGACATTCACAAATGGTACATATACTATGTGTGCCTGTATATGTGTGTGTGTGTTTATCTACACATATCAATCGATCCATCCATCCATCCATCCATCCATCCATCCATCTATCTATCCTTAACAGAGCTGACCATACAAGCAAATATGTTTATCTTCTGTACATATAATAATAATAATTAAAAAAAAAAAATATATATATATATATATATATATATATATATATATATATATATGTGAGTGTGTAAATATGATAAATATACACATACAGCTATATATAAGATAAAGTTATATATATATATATATATGTGAGTGTGTACATATGATAAATATACACATACAGCTATATATAAGATAAAGATATATATATATATATATATATATATTATATGTACAGGATAGTGTATGGGTTCATATTGTCAGATGAGGTTACCAGAAGAACTACAATTCACAGTACAGTGGCATGGATCCCCCTCTCCACCAAGCTCAAGGTACACTGCAGGCACCTGCCTATGGGACATGGGGCTTCCTGGGGCTCAACAATTGCTTGGTGCTTGGCTTTATGATCATGTGTGTCACTTGGTGCACGATTAGACCCAACTACACAAAGCAATGTGCCTATGCAGTGGAGTATCATTTACACACACACACACACACATACAGTGGCGTATCATTTTTCTATCCATCCATCTATCTATCCAATATATATATATATATATATATATGTGTGTGTGTATATATATATATATATAATATAAGCAATATCACACACACATGCATCTATCTATCTAGTATATAAATAATATAAGCACACACACACACACTATCCTACTATAAGTCAGTATATATTCACAAATGGTACATTTATATATATGTACAATGTAGTCTATAGTTTGGAAGAACAGTCACAGCAGAGTGGCAAGAGTTCCCCTACTAACCACAAAGCTCAAGGTATGCCTGTTTGGGAGCTTTCTGGGGCTCTGAAACTACACTTTGCTGGCTTCATGGCCACGTTTGTGACTTGGTACATGATCAGACCCAACTACACCAGGTAATGAACTCATGCAGGTGTTAAAGTACTATTTATCTACACATCCATATATCATAAACAGCTTATTCAATGGTTTGCTTGGTCAGCTCTGGCTACAGAAGAACTACAAGTCACAGCACACTGACATTGATTCCCCCCAAAACCAAGCTCAGTGTACACTGCAAGCAGCTGCCTAGGGGCATGGGGTTTCCTGGGGCTTCAAAGCATCTCAGTGCTAGCTTCATGGTCACGAGTATCACTTGGTGAATGATCAGACCCAACTACCACAAGATAATGCGCCTATACAGAGGATAGAACAATATATATATATAGTAGTATTGGACACTCACAGGATTTAGATAAGGACAACTTCAGACTCACCACTGTTATACTTATCCAGTGTTTCGGTGGGTCACAATCCACCTTGGTCAATATGTACAGCTAAATCCATAGTGAGCAATATTCAGCTACAAGAGGAACTACAAGTCACAGCACACATATATATTCTATACCCTCTGAAAAATAATAAGTCCCATCTGAGTATCAGACAGTGCATGCTGGAATTTGTTGTTCTTTATCAGATGAAGGGTTGCGTGTTTCTTACAGGTGGTGCAGACTATCATGGTGGCACTGTTATGATGGTCAATAGTCAAGCATTTGGCTTATCAGTATGTGACTATATAGTTTACTTGTGCCTATCTCTCCATCTCTCCATCTCTCGCTCTCTCCATCTCTCTCTCTATCTATCTATCCAGCTATCTTTCTATCTATTTATCTATCCAGTATATATATACATAATATAAGCAATATCACACATAGGCATTTGCAATGCATTCTGTGTTAATTGCTTGAGTATAATTAAATGACGCCCACCGCATTCTATCTTCGTGTGCAATGCAGTAACACTCTTGGAAGACTATGTTTGGTAAATAGGAATGTTTTGCTATTGACTCCTTGTAGGGGTCCCATGTGAGCTGGATGTTTATTGCAGAAGTTACAGCAGGATATGCATTTTAGTGTTATAGGTTATGCATTGTGAAGATGTGTGTATGCAGAGTCCTTATGTGAAATGTGTATAAATCACTCTGATTTCATTAAGAGAAAGCTGTTAGTGTGTAATAATGACCTCTGTACGCGGTTGCTTAGTGTACTGACAGCCGCTGTGAGCGTCTCTGATTGTTTGCTCTGAGATTGCCGTTGTTTACTCTTTGGAACTGTTGCTCATTGCAGTGTATGGAGTGTACAGTATGCCTATGAATTGGAGGCAGCCTTGTACATTCAGGAGTTATCTCCAGGGGGATGTCAGAGCAGTGCCGCAGCCTCTCACACACCGGCATTCTACTGTCCTTTCCAGATTAATAACACAAATGACCTTATAGTAGAAGAAAAACACATTGATTCACGCTTTCCCTCCGTAGTGTAATACAAATATGACTAAAAAGAAACATTCATTGTTTAGGGTTCTTCCATCTGTAATGTAATAATAGAAATGGCCTTATAGTATAAGAAAAATACATTGTTTAGAGTTCTTACTTCTATAATATAATAACACAAATGCCTCTATAGTAAAAGAAAAATGCACTAATTAGTTTTCCTTCTATCGTATAATACCAATGCTACTGTAGTAGAACATAGACATGCATTGATTAGAGTTTTCCTTTTGTATTGTAATAACATAAATACCCGTATAGTACAGGATACATGCATTGAGTAGATTTTTAATGTCTGTAGTGCATTGAGTAGAGTTTATCCTTATGAAGTGTAATAACACAAATGCCCCTATACATTGTTTAGAAATCACCCTTCTTTAAGATTATAACATAAATGTCCCTATAGTACACAAAGCATGCATTGATTCGAGTTTTCCTTCTGTATTGTAATAGCATAAATACCCCTATAGCACAGAAAACATGCATTGAGTAGAGTTTTAACATCTGTTGTGCAGAGTTGAGTTTATCTTCTGTAGTGCATTGAGTAGAGTGTATCCTTCTGTAATGCATTGAGTAGAGTTTTTCCTTCTGCAGTGCATTGAGTAGAGTTTATTCTTCTGCAGTGCATTGAGTAGAGTTTTTCCTTCTGTAGTGCATTGAGTAGAGTTTATCCCTCTACAGTGCATTGAGTAGAGTTTTTCCTTCTGTAGTGCATTGAGTAGAGTTTATCCCTCTACAGTGCATTGAGTAGAGTTTTTCCTTCTGCAGTGCATTGAGTAGAGTTTATCCCTCTACAGTGCATTGAGTAGAGTTTATCCCTCTACAGTGCATTGAGTAGAGTTTTTCCTTCTGCAGTGCATTGAGTAGAGTTTATCCTTCTGCAGTGCATTGAGTAGAGTTTTCCCTCTGCAGTGCATTGAGTAGAGTTTATCCCTCTGCAGTGCATTGAGTAGAGTTTATCCCTCTGCAGTGCATTGAGTAGAGTTTATCCCTCTGCAGTGCATTGAGTAGAGTTTATCCCTCTGCAGTGCATTGAGCAGAGTTTATCCTTCTGCAGTGCATTGAGTAGCGTTTATATTTCTGTTGTGCACTGAGTAGTGTTTTTCCTTCTGTAGTGCATTGAGTAGAGTTTATCCCTCTGTAGTGCATTGAGTAGAGTGTATCATTCTGTAGTGGATTGCATAGAGTTTTACCTTCTGTAGTGCATTGAGTAGAGTGTATCATTCTGTAGTGGATTGCGTAGAGTTTTACCTTCTGTAGTGCATTGAATAGAGTGTATCTTTCTGTAGTGCATCGAGTAGAGCGTATCCTTCTGTAGTGCATTGACTAGAGTTATTCCTTATGTAGTGTAATAACACAAATGCCCTTATAATAAAATAAAAATATGTTCATTAGAAATCATCCTTCTTTAAGATAATAACATAAAGGTCCCTATAGTACAAGAAACATGCATTGATTAGAGTTTTCCTTCTGTAGTGTAATAGCACATACGTCCCTATGGCACAATAAACATGCATTGAGTAGAGCTTTTCCTTCTGTAGTATAATGAAAAGTCAACTATAGTAGAAGAAAAAATACATTGTTATAGTTCTTCATTCTTCAGTACATGAACATACACCAATCAGCCATATCATTATAATCATTGACAGGCAAACTGAATGACATAGATTTTCTTGCTACAATACTATCTAAAAGTGGGTGAGATATATTTGGCAGGAAGTGAATATGTTGTCCTTGAAGTTGAAGTGTTTAAAGCTGCGAAAAATGGGCAAGTGTAAGCATTTGAGAGACTTTGACAAGGATCAAATTGTAAAGGCTAGACAACTGGGTAAGAACATCTCCAACACAGCAGCTTTTGTGGGACATTCCCACAAAATTGCAGTGGTCAGGAGGATCTACCAAATTTTGTCCAAGGAAGCAAAACTGATGAACAGGCGAAAGGGTCATGGGCGGACAAAGCTCATTGATGCATGTGGGGAATGAAGGCTGGCCATTCCAATAGAAGCATAAGGAGAAAAGAGCATTGCCGATCTGAGTGTAGCAATTTCACAAAGGCAGGTTTATTAAAAGTAATACACTCACTAGACAGGAGTTGATTCTTATACTTGGACTTTTATTATTCTTCCTCCTAGCCCCCCCCACCTCCTCCATCATTGTCCTATTCAGAGAGACATATACACCATACCGCTCTGTAGAAGTGCCTTTGCTACAGCCATAGAGTGTCCAGCGCTTCAATGGCCCGTGTTCTCCCAATCCAATAGAAGAGCTACTATAGCTCAAATTGCTGAAAAAGTTAATGCTGGTTCTGATAAAAAGGTGTCAGGACACAGTGCATCACAGTTTGTTATGTATGGGGCAGTGTAGCCACAGACCGGCCAGGGTGACCATGCTGACCCTTGTCCATAGCCAAAAGTGCCTACAATGGGCATGTGAGCATCAGAACTGGACCACGGAGCAATGGAAGAAGGTGGCCTGGTCTGATGAATTCAAGAATGGTTTGAAGAACACAATGAGATTAAGGTGTTGCCTTAGCATCCACGTTCTCCAGATCTCAATCCAAAAACAAGTCCAATCCATGCACCTAAAGGATCAGCTACTAATAGCTTGGTGCCAGACACCACAGCTCCAGAGGTCTAGTGGAGTCCATGTCTCTACGGGTTATGGAGGGTGGTCATCAGGTTATGATCGGTGTAAAATGCCTCCAAAGCAAAAGAAACATGCGATAAGTAGAGCTTTTTCTTCTGTAGTGTAAAAACACAAATGCATCTATGGTAGAATGAAAACATACTGTTTATAACTCTTCCTTCTTTAGTATAATAACACAAATGCCCTTTAGTACAAGAAACATGCATCATTTAAAGATTTTTTTTTGTAGTGTAATAATACAAATGCTCCTATAGTAGAAGAAACATGCTTTGATTAGAGTCCTTCCTTCTCTAGTATACAACGAATGCCTCTTTTTAAATAAACGCATTCTAAAAAAGTCACAGCTATTAGCTTCAGTCTACAATTTTGTAAGATCATAATCCAGTAACGATCAATTATTATCCGAATAATCTTTACTGAATATTAGAAACATTTGCAGTTAGTGCTGGCCAATACTCCTAATCAGAACTGACATATTGATTAGACTCCAACACACTGCATAGTAATATAGTAATATACCTGGATCATCATATACTCAAAGTTGCCCTTAGTAATGAATAGTCATCTATCTAGGGCCATTCACACTTGTGTGTTGTTACAATGCATGCTATAATGAACTTGTTAACATACGTTGCCACACAGCATGGCAATGCACTTGTGTTTTTTTTCTAAATAGCAAACATGCCTATACTTACCTGCTCTGCGCAAGGGTTTTGCACAGAGCATAACCAATCCTCCTTTTCCGGGGTCCCCTGGTGGTGCTCTAGAATGCATAATGCATAGAATGCATTAACCATGAGACTTTACAACTCCTTGAAGATTACACATAAAACATTATATATTTTCTGAAAGCAGACATCCTAGAGAATAAAATAGTGGTAGTTCCAATTTTTTATGTCACATGTTATTACTGCAAGGGTCTATGGAATGCAACATTTCAGTAAAAAACACACTAAAGTGAATTTTAGGGAAAACAAGCACAATAAACTACCCACACTTTTTGTAAAATAAGAAAGACAAGGGTGCACTGAGTAAATAGATATCCAACACGTTCAACCTTAAAGTTGTGTGCGCCCGTGAAATGGCGACAAATTTCAATACCCTATATGTTCTATAGGCAACTCTTCAAAAGCCCCCTATAGGCATCAGTTTAGTGTTACGGAGGAGGTTTTGTGTTAGAATTATTGCTCTCCCTCTGGCATGCACGGCGATAACATGTGTATCACAATCAATGTTTTTTCGGGTGGCCCCGATGCATACATTTACATTGGTATGTGTGTATATGTGGGGGGCCTCAAAGATTTTTTTGGGGGGGTGGGTTTTATGTGCTTGGGTGTGACTTTATTTTTTTGCAAAAAAAAAAAAAAATCGTTTTTACCTAACTTTTTTTTTCTATTACATAGTAGTCAAAAAGTCCCCTATGTGATATTTTTTAGGTGACAGGTTCCCTTCATACCACTTAAGGACCGGAAGGATTTCCCATGTTAGGACCAGAGCACTTTTTGTAATTCGGCACTGCGTCACCTTAACTGACAATTGCGCGGTCTTGCGACATTGTACCCAAACTAAATTTGCATCCTTTTTTTCCCACAAATAGAGCTTTTTTTGGTGGCAATTGTTCACCTCTGCGTCATTTCTGATCATTGCTATAAACAAAAAAAGAGCGTCAATTTTGCAAAAAAGAACAATATTTCTTACTTTTTGCTAAAATTCCTATCCAAAAAACTAAAAACTAAAATCATATTTTTGGTAAAAAAAAAATCACAATCTGCATTTATTGATTGGTTTGCGCAAAGGTTACAGCATTTACAAACCATGAGAATTCATTTCTGGCATGATATGAAATTTTTTTTGGGACTGTGTTATTGGGGCGGACATGTTGGACATTTTTGACACTTTTTTGGGACCAATGACATTTATACAGCGATCAGAAATTGAAATATCCACTGATTACTGTATAAATGTCATTGGCAGTGATGGGGTTAAACTGCAGGGGGATATCTAGAGGTTAAGTGTGTTCCCTAGGCGTGTTCTAACTGTATGGGGGCTGGGCTGCCAGGGGCATAAGAGATCTAACTGATCCCAGTGACAGGGATCAGTAGATTTCTTACATGCCACCTGACAGAGCAGGGAACCGCCGTGTTTACATCGGAGGTTTCCCTTTTTTCTTCTCTGCCAGGCCGGGTGGAGATCGACTCTGCCCGAGCCATGGCCACAGTTTTGCAGAGTGTGGTGGGCACGAGAGCGTGCGGGCGGCAGTGCGCTCCCACCCACTACAGCGCACACGTGAGCCGCCGTTTATAGACGGCGATTCACGGGACGCTGCCACGGTGCAGCATTAGAAGTATGCAAGCCAGTCAGAAACCAGTCAATGAGACTTGCAGAGTTGCATTGCAAAACATCTTTTCCTGGCTAAGCTAGCTGGGAACACAAAGAGCTTGACCCGGAAGTGACGTCATAGACATCACTTTCCGGGTCACAACAAGAAGAGGAGGAGAGCGGATGTGTGTCCGCTCTTCTCCTTCCTATTCAGCTGCCAGCACCGGCCATCTTGCTCCTGGGCCCGCAGATGAGCCAGCGGAGCCCAAAAAGCATGGCGGGGGGAGCGTGTGTGGTTGGTGTGTGAGCAATCGGGGGCAGCGCTGCTGCCCAAATGCTTTCATCTCACAGGCAGGAGTCTGCCTGTCAGTTTCACACACAATCCCGGTGACCCCTCTCTGTACTACATACGGACATGGCAGCGAAAGGGTTAACCCACATGTAATAGGCTCCTTGCAATAAAAGGGAACATGAAAATGCTGAAAATTTTGCAACTTATTTGCCATGGGAATTTTTAGTCTTAACCACTTCCTGCCCGCCATATAACAGAATGACGGCCGGAAAGTGGTTCTGTTATCCTGACTGGGCATCATATGATGTCCAGCAGGATAAGCCATGATTGCGCGCCTACGGAGTGCGCAGCGTGGCGATCGGTGGTGTGGTGTGCCAGTCTCACACACCACATCTCCGATCTAGGTAAAGAGACTATGACGTAGACTCTTTACCATGTGATCAGCTGTGTCCAATCACAGCTGATCACAGCTTAAACAGGAAAAGCCATGTATCGGCTTTTCCTCTACTCGGACTGACAGGTGCAAGTAAAGGAGAGCCGATCGGCTGCTCTTCTGACGGGGGAGGGGGGGGGGTTTGCGCTGATAATCAGCACATTGATTATCAGTGCAGTCCCATCGAGGATGCCCACCTATGCCCACTAGGGATGGCCACCAGGGATGCCCACCTATGACCAACAGGTAATCCCAGTACAGCCCACCAGGGATGTCAATCAGTACCCATTAGGGATGGCACTCTGTGCCCATCAGTGATGCCTGCCAGTACCTCCCGATTAGTGCTGCCTATCAGTGCCATCTATCAGTGCTGCCCATCAGTACCCACCAGAGCCCATCAGTGCCACCCATCAGTGCTGCCAATGAGTGCACATGAGTGCCCATCAGTGCCACCTATGAGTGCCCATCAGTGCTGTATATCAGCGCCACCTATCAGTACCCATCAGTGCTGCTTATCGGTGCCATCTATCAGTGCCTATCGGTGCTGCATATAAGTGCCTCATCAGCAGTGCCAATCAATACTGCCTCATCAGTACCCGTCAGTGCAGCCTCATCAGTGAAGGAGAAAAATTACTTATTTACAATAAATTTTGTAACAGAAACAAGGAAAAACTTTTTTTTTTCAAAATTTTCTGTCTTTTTTTATTTGTAGAGTAAAAAATAAAAACTCCAGTGGTGATCAAATACCATGAAAAGAAAACTATTTGTGGGAAAAAATGATAAAAATTGAATTTGGGCACAGTGTAGCTGAAGATGACAGTATTGCCTCCTGAACAACTGCAAACTACCATTAAACCTCCTTACAATCCAACTAGCCACAGGTCACTTTTCAGAAGCGGCAATAAACTTGCTGCCCATGTGCACAAGGTCTTCCAGTATGTGAATAGCTTTTATTTTTTTATTTTTAGACAGTAGGGAAGAATTAGTATCCCTACCAAATTTATATTGTTGTCTACATTTGCACTGGGGAGGTTCACCCTCTCAATTTGGGTGAACAAGAGGTAAAGGAAAGTGTTCCGGTGTGAACACCCTTTGCGGCGACAACTGAAGATGCCCCTTTGGCAATTCGCCAGCTACCATATACTCTGTGATTATAATAACAGCTCCTAGCAAAGTGAGAGTGTGGAGCTTGCGTGGAGCTGTCCTTTCCATCAGTCATGATGTGTTGAAGTTGGATCTGTGGGATTACCCAAGGGAGGCACCATTTTTGGAACATATAAGTTACTATAGGTAGATTTGGAGCATATAACACACATTTTATGTGCCTATTGCAATGTATGTTAGCGTTTTGGTCCACAATCATGAACATGTTGTGACCTATTGTATGCAATTATTTACCTGGAGCCGCCTTTCTTAACCAGGGTTTTGTGGAACCCTAGGGTTTCTCCAGAGGTTGATAGGGATTCCTTGAGGAATAAGAACTTTCTGCCTCTCGGATAAGAAACCACTGACACCAATGGTCTTTTACACTATCGGTAAGTGGGATATTCTTTACACTGACCACAAATGTAAGGAACATTGTTCCCAGTGACCACCACACTAATGTACCCTGAGCTGTCAATATAATAATTATTAGCAGGGGTTCCCTGAGACTGCAATGTTATTTTAAGGGTTACTCCATGTTAAAAGGTTGAGAAAGACTGACCTAGAGTGTCTCATATAGCCTATACCAGCCATTCTCAACCAGGGTTCCTCTAGAGGTTCCTAGGGGTTCCTAGGGCTGTGGCTGATTTGTCTTTTATCTGATGGTGCCTGCATAGCCCTAGGGCCTATGCTATTTGGCAAAACAAGCAGCGAGGAACAGTGATCTTTTTAATTGTTTGTAATTGTTTGTAAGGGTAGCAATCTAACCACCATTGTAAGGGATGCATTCTTCCTGCATACTACCATTGTAAGAGGCACTTTCCCCACTAAAGCGGTTGTCTACTCAAAAAATACAAAAAAAACCCCAAAAACCTGTAAGGCAAAAGGCATAATGAGCTCATTATGAAATACTCACCTTGAAATGAAGCTCCCGCAGGGCTGCCTGGTCCCTTCAGGGGGAGCGGACATCTTCGCAGTGTGCATTCTTCTGGGTTTGCGGCTCTGGCGCTGTGAGTGGCCGGAGCCGCGGGAGCCCGTCTTTCCAGCAGGGTCCGGCGCCATCAGTGTGCATACGCCTACGGTTTAGGAGATATCCATTTTACCTACAGGTAAAATAGGCTTACATGTAGGTAAAAATTACTTTAGGGGGTAGACAACCACTTTAACCACCCATGAATTGGTTTTAGCAAGGGTTCCCAAGTCCTAAAATGTATTTTAGGGTTTACGCCGGGGTAAAAAGGTTGAGAAAGTCTGGCAATATGTCTAACATTTTTCATATAGTTATATAAAAAAATATGTGATCTGTCATTTTTTATTGGGTCACTGCAGCCATGGGCCCTAATAGGCTTCAAAATAGGATGTGGCGCAGAGCATTGCTCCATGAGCCCACCCAGGTGTTACAACAGCAAATGAAAATTTGTAACACTGATCCTCAATCCGGCCAACCAGAAGCAGGTCCGAGACCCATTTTCCGAAAAGAGAAGAGTCCCAATTGGCCACCTAGGAGGAGGGGGGTAACGGAAGCCGCCAATGCCCGTGGAGAGCAAGGGAAGGGAAAGCTGTCGCTGCTGCTGAGCAAGGGAAGTCGCTGGTGAAGCGCTGCATAGATGGGGTAAGACCGACTGACAACGGGGGGGGGGGGTTGTTGCTGTTTGCCCCCCCCAAAAAAAAATTACCATTGGCCGCCACTGCTTTATAGAGGGGTTGGGAAAGGGGAGAGGCCAGAGATCAGCTTTAGGGCTCATTAACTTCAAGTGCAATGATCTGCATTGATTAGCTAGATCAATGCAGGTCC
>BLSH010435789.1:1648133-1672373 GCA_018402905.1 Glandirana rugosa
TGGGGGGGGGGGGGTGTTTGCCCCCCCCCCCAAAAAAAAATTACCATTGGCCGCCGCTGCTTTATAGAGGGGTTGGGAAAGGGGTAGAAGAGGCCGGAGATCAGCTTTAGGGCTCATTAACTTCAAGTGCAATGATCTGCATTGATTAGCTAGATCAATGCAGGTCCAATGAGAAAAAAACTGTTCTGTATGTACCCTGTTCCCACCATACAAGTGCATTGACGCGCTGTGCATAAAAGTGCAGTATGTCTGCATAGTTGTAAAGTAAAAAAAATAATAAAGTTAAATTGAAGCACTGTGATAAGTTGTTACAACATATCGCATCACGACAACGCACACCATGCGCACCATAACACGCACCCCTTGGTGTAAACAACCCTTAATGCATTTAAAAACACATTAACATATGTTCATAGCGTTTGCTAATGTGTAGCAATTTCAATGGAATTTGATACGTATTTGACTGGAAAGCTGCCCAGACCCAGAGGCACATACTAGATCTTAAACCTTGCATGTAATTAGCATTGGAAGTTGGTGGCTTGTATCACAGCTTGTCAGGCAAGCAAGTGTTGGGTAACACAGAGGCTAAGTAGTTGGAACTCTTACCTAGCAGCTCTGGCTTCAATCTCAATATCTGCATGGAGTGTGAATACTCTCCATGTGGTTTTTGTCCAATTCCCTCTCACAGTCAAAAGCATGGCAACAGTATATTGTCTTCCTAAATGGCCCTGTGTTTATGAGTGTGGTAGGGACATTATTATTTATTTATTTGTTTCAGGTACTTATATAGCGCTGTCAATTTACACAGCGCTTTACATATATATTGCACATTCAAATCAGTCCTTACCCCCAAGGAGCTTACAATCTAAGGTCCCTAACTCACATTCATACACATACTAGGGCCAATTTAGACAGGATCTAATTAACCTACCAGCATGTCTTTGGAGTGTGGGAGGAAACTGGAGGAAACCCACGCAGGCACCGGGAGACCATGCAAACTCCAGGCAGGTAGTGTAGTGGTTGGGATTCGACCCAGCGACCCTTTTGCTGCCAGGCGAAAGTGCTACCCACTACACCACTGTGCCGCCCTGTGAGCTCCTTGGGATGGATGTATATGGTTTAATGCACTTTGTAATATGTTGCCACTCTATAAATACTGAAAATAAATAACTATTACCAAGTTATATTCACGTTGGCATAAAAGGTATGCTTTTTTATCCAGATTGAAACTCTAGTATACAAAACCAAAAGACAGTTACTCAATGACTTCATTTAGTTTATTAAACAGTACAGAGTATGTCCAATATATAGATTTTAACCAGGCTTCTAAACTTGCCAATCAATGAGTGACGGCTCACTATGGCCACACAGATCGTATTATGTGCTGGCACATTGCTAACTGGGGAATTGACTGACACAAAGAATTTCTTCCCTGCTACAGGAAAACATGACACTGTCCCATTCTTCCTTGTAATTTGTATTTCCAGTCCAAGGACACATTTCCACTATTTTGTTTAAAGAACAAACATTTTGTTTTTGGTATGCAGCTCTTTCTTTTCTGTTACGCATGTGTTTGTCACGCTGAGCCACTGAAAACCATTTTATACACAGTTACAAAGTTTGTCGTTTTGAAAAAAGAGACATTTTCATTGAGTTCAATTCATAGAAAAAAAAAATAATTAAAAACCTGCATCCACAAAACCCTGAACGCCTAATTGTTTCATTAAAGCATGGTCCGCTTTGCTCCAACAGAGAATAGGCAAATTCTTTTGGATCCCTTAAGGCAGGGGTCTTCAAACATTCTAAACAAAGAGCCCCCGATGACGTCAACTCTGACGAAACACATAGTGCAGAGCTGAACACTGTACACCTGCATGCAGACACTACATTGGTCTAAATGTGAAGGACCAAAGGTTTTTACAAGAGCAAATATATCATTTGTGAAAACTGTACTGCTACACAAGGACTATGTGGGACATTTGGGTCAATTTTTATTTGATGTGGGTCAGACGGGTGCTGAGACCAACTCCCACTGTCACATAGACTTGGATGCTGCTAAGTTATATCTAGCTTTTATTTGATACACAATGATTAAAGTGGATGTAAACCCTCACATGTACCCAGTGAAGTGAACAGCCTCAGATGATACACAGAGATGAAACAAATCCTCCTCCAAACAAGTATACATGTATATCTGCTGTCTTCAGCTTTATATACTGTTTAGAAAGTGCATGTCCTGTTAAAATTTCCCCTTCCTCATTCAGCAGTAGCAGTGCAGTCTTGGATTACACTGGTAGACAGCTGATTGGAGGAAAGGCACACACCCCCTTTACATAGGCAGAGACTTTCAGAGCTGTCCTATGAGTAAAGCAGCTTTCTGCTAATCTATTTATAGCACCCATCCTGACGCAAAATTCAGGCTGGTTTTATCACATGTGTTAGAGAACTTGTCAGAAGTTATCATGCTGATAACAGAAGAACAGAGCAGAAGAAAGCCCGAAGAGAGATAAGAAAACACTGCAGATATACAGTATCTCACAAAAGTAAGCACACCCCTCACATTTTTGTAAATATTTTATTCTATCTTTTCATGTGACAACACTGAAGAAATGACACTTTGCTACAATGTAAAGTAGTGAGTGTACAGCTTGTATAACAGTGTAAATTTGTTGTCCCATCAAAATAACTCAACACACAGCCATTAATGTCTAAACCGCTGGCAACAAAAGTGAGTACACCCCTAAGTGAAAAATGCCCAAATTGGGCCCAGATAGCCATTTTCCCTCCCCGGTATCATGTGACTCGTTAGTGTTACAAGGTCTCAAGTGTGAATGGGGAACAGATGTGTTAAATTTGGTGTTATTGCTCTCACTCTCTCATACTGGTCACTGGAAGTTCAACATGGCAGCTCATGGCAAAGAACTCTCTGAGGATCTGAAAAAAAGAATTGTTGCTCTACATAAAGATGGCCTAGGCTATAAGTAGATTGCCAAGACCCTGAAACTGAGCTGCAGCACAGTGGCCAAGACCATACAGCGGCTTAAAAAGACAGGTTCCTCTCAGAACAGGCCTCACCATGATCGACCAAAGAAGTTGAGTGCACGTGCTCAGCGTCATATCCAGAGGTTGTCTTTGGGAAATAGACGTATGAGTGCTGCCAGCATTGCTGCAGAGGTTGAAGGGGTGGGGGGTTAGCCTGTCAGTGCTCAGACCATACGCCGCGCGCAGCATCAAATTGGTCTGCATGGCTGTTATCCCAGAAGAAAGCCTCTTCTAAAGATGATGCACAAGAAAGCCCACAAACAGTTTGGATTACTGGAACCATGTCCTGTGATCTGATGCGACCAAGATAAAGTTATCTTATCCTTATCAACTTATTTCGTTGAGATGGTGTCAAGCGTGTGTGGTGGCAACCAGGTGAGGAGTACACAGACAAGTGTGTCTTGCCTACAGTCAAGCATGGTGGTGGGAGTGTCATGGTCTGGGGCTGCATGAGTGCTGCCAGCACTGGGGAGCTACAGTTCATTGAGGGAACCATGAATGCCAACATGTACTGTGACATACTGAAGCAGAGCATGATCCCCTCCTTTCGGAAACTGGGCCGCAAGGCAGTATTCCAACATGATAACGACCCCAAACACACCTCCAAGACGACCACTGCCTTGCTAAAGAAGCTGAGGGTAAAGGTGATGGACTGGTTAAGCATGTCTGCAGACCTAAACCCTATTGAGAATCTGTGGGGCATCCTCAAATAGAAGGTGGAGGATCGTAAGGTCTCTAACATCCACCAGCTCCGTGATGTCGTCATGGAGGAGTGGAAGAGGACTCCAGTGGTAACCTGTGAAGCTCTGGTGAACTCCATACCCAAGAGGGTTAAGGCAGTGCTGGAAAATAATGGTGGCCTTACAAAATATTGACACTTTGGGCCCAATTTGGACATTTTCACTTAGGGGTGTACTCACTTTTGTTGCCAGCTGTTTAGATATTTATGGCTGCGTGTTGAGTTATTTTGAGGGGACAGCAAATTTACACTGTTATACAAGCTGTACACTCACTACTTTACATTGTAGCAAAGTGTCATTTCTTCAGTGTTGTCCTAGACCCCTAGATTGGTTCACAGATTACAGTGCAAACTGTGGATTCATACAGGAGTCAGATCGCATGGGTGAGAACACCCATGCAATCCGATTCCAGTGTGGGAAAAAACAAGTCCCTGCACCTTTTTCTGGGCGAATCCAATGCAAGTTCAGCCATAATCTGTATGGCTGAACTCGAATTGCTCAGACATTGCATGTAATCGGCACCTGTGGTGCGGGTGCGAATCACATGCGATGTCTGAGATTTCACTAGTGTAAACCTGGGCTAAGTCTTTTTAGATGGCCAGCAGTTGAAAAGGTGGCCTAAAAATAGGCCTTGCATAGAGCTTCCATGGTGACTCTCTCAATTACAGTTTTTGTGGAAAGGGCCTAAAATGGTATGGGAAATAACGGGCTCTTAAAGGATAAGTCCAGTTTAAGACAAAGTTCACTTTTCCTTTTTTCCCCTTTGCCCTTACCTAAACTTACCCTCCCCTGTCTACAGATGCATACTTACCTAGATTTGGTGGATGCAGCCTCCAATGTCTGTTTACTTACTAGCCATGTCTATGCATTACAGTCCTTCATTTCCAGTCTTGGGACACAGACCCATAGAAGCCTATGGGGCTGTAATGTAAAAAAGACCCTGGCGGCCGCAGTCGCTGGATCGAGGTAAGTATGCATCTGTGGAGGGAAGGGTGGATTTGGTTAGATCAGAGAAAAGGGCAAAATAAATAAATGTACTGTGTCTTAAAGTGGAATTCCTGTCTAACACTATGTTTAAAAATGCCCCTCTCCCCTCCTGCCACCTATAGTGTATAACCTGTGATAATAAAATGTGTATACTTACCTATTTTTGTCATGTGTTCCCCTGAGTCAGTTAGTGGCAGCTGCAAGGGAGAGGAGAGGGAACTTGATGGAGAATGGCTGGGAATTCCGGGAGCAGTGACATCAACCTTAAGTCTAGCACACACGGGCCGAATGTTGGGTGGCAACATTCAGACTGTGTGTATGGCACCGAAAAAGGTCTGCCAATAGCTCTCAGCCAATGGCAAGGAGCACTGACTGGAGTGCTTTGATGCACTAAACCCAGCACCAAGAGAGTTCACAGCAATATTCTACACAGATATACTGGGATGTGAATCCTACATCAGATCCTGTCCTTCCTCCATGCTCCTGATCCAGCTAATCTACACGGACACTCATCCTGCTTCCAATTCAAACCAGGTCCCCCCTGCTGACCCAGGCTCAGTACAGGAGTACTGAATGTACCACCTTATAACAGCCACTCCCCTTGCAACATCTTCTCATCCTACTGTATTTCAAGCAGGCACAGCCTATGTGAAATTGGCAGTGCAGCATCATTGCATCTCCATCATTAGGTGGACTTCACTGGCAGGATGAATGAGTATTTGTGGGACTTTGAGCAGGACTACCAGAAAACTGTAAGTGCAATGGACTCATGAATAAAGGAAATCTATTAGAGCAGCATGCACTTACATTTTATAACATCAGCACTGCAATAGCAATAGAAGCAATAGTTATGTTTGAAAATCCAATATGAGCTTACTTGAAAAATTTCCTTTCATGTTGTGAATTCTGCATGTCTGCTGACATGGGCGTTGGCAGAACTTTTTTCAAGGGAGCATCATTTTAAGGTCATCCATACTCCGCCTCTTTTTGGCAATGTCATGAAGAGGAGGGCCTTAGTCATTACATAGGTGTGCGCAGCCTATTGCATTAGGGTGTGCAATCCAAAGCTCAAACACATATGCCTTTCTCTGCAGCTTCAGCTGCACTGCACAGTGAATGAATGGGAAGTGCTCTGTGCTGAGCGGCTTCCTGTTCATTCACAAACTAAAGTATAGCACAGTTTACTATGCTTCAGTCATGAATGGACACAGTGAGTGAGTGTGTTCTTTGTGTTCATTTAGAAAAGGAAGGGGCTGGTAAATTACATATTTACTAACCCCTACACCAGCTTTCCATCCTGAAGCATCCCCCGCAGCTGCCGGGGGAGAGGAGAGAGGAGGGAAGCCAGAAACACTGCAGGGGGGGGGGGGGGGCAACAACCAAACGCCTATGAGTCATTATCACATGAAGTGTAGGCATGCAAACGTTTGAGAAACCTGGTGCAAAAGCTTAATAGAGGGATCAAGCTGCCATTGTCTGATTAGCAGCTTCTAATCTGTTTTTATGTTTCCACTACTGACTTTTCTTTCTGAAAATGCCAGCACCATGGCTCTGTTGTACCAATATTTATAATCATTAACCCGGAGGAGGTATGCAGATAAGAATTTTTAACTTTCCTTATGATGTGCATACAGGCTCTGGCTAAGGACCAGTTCACACTGCCGTGACTTGCGCTCCTACTTGTGTCGCCCCAAGTCGCTTGACATTACAAATCCCATTGAAATGAATGAGAGCCATCTTAATCTACACTACTGAAGTCACTCCGACTTCAAAAAAGGTTCCTCTACTACTTCAAGGCGACTTCTATCCGACTTGTGCCCATAGGATTCAATGGAAGTCGCCTCCAAGTCAGATCCCCATCTATATTGAAGCAACTTTACAGGAAAAAGAAAATAATTTACCAAGGTACTCCCCACAAATTACCCAGGCAACCCCCTCCCTCCCTCCTCTGATTGACCACAGGCAAAGTCGCCTGGCATAGTCGAGTTTGAAGTTGCCTGGCAAAGTCGACCCTGAAGTCGGATTGCCTATGTGTGAACCGGCCCTTAGAAAGCATTTAGACCCACAGGTCAGCATTACAGCCAGGTAAAGGGCATTTTTAGAAGGTTAGCAATGATAGCTCACGCATATCTATCATGAAATAATAAATTAAACACCTTGACCACAATTATACAAGTAGTGCTGTTAGATGAGCTCCAGAACATGGACCCAGGCTGCCTCACCTCAGGCAGGTGCTGATGCAGGTGGACCGCTCACACTCAGCTCTTCAGGCGTGCTCCTTTCCTTCCCTCAGGCTCACATTATCTGGAGAAGATGGAGGGGGTGGAGACCAGGCACGAAGGAGGAAGAAGTTCCTCCTCCACTCTGAATGCTGGGGTCTCGCCTTGGTCTCATGACGTGACGTGGGGTGCCGCTGCTGCTGAATGTAACAGTAAGTGACTGCCACAGCTTTGGCGCCCCCCCCTCTTTGCGGCAGCTAGTAGCGCCTGGGCGTGGTGAACCCTGGGCTTCCGCCCAGGATCAGCCCTCAGTATCCGTGTGCGGACACCTTGCTCTGGGGGGGGGGGGGCACACACTTGCCCATGTCTGCTGACCATCTCTTTCCATGTTTTCTGGATTTTCTGCATACTTTGCAGCTTATCCTGTTTCTCTTTTATTCCTAAGGAATACATATCCCATGGTACCCTGCTGCCAGGGCTTCCTGGAACTCTTCTGTAGTTCAGAAGACAGGCTCTGTGAAATGTGTGACACAGCATTGCCTAGTCACAGAGTATAGTGACTACGTGTCACAGCATTCAAGGAAGTAAATGAGTGGGGACCTTCACAAAGTTTGCAAACTTCAAGATTGTTCAGATTAATAGAAGTAGGCTAAAATAATTAAAATACAATGAAATAAATGTATGATTTTAAATTTTTCCTATAGATATGCTTTAACCACTTGAAGACCGGGAATTTTCTGGCACTTTTTGTTTCCATGTGAAAATCTGAGGGTTTTTTTTGCTATAAAATTAGTCAGAACCCCAAACATTATATTTTTTTTAAAGCAGAGGCCATAAAGAATAAATTAGTGGGTTTTGCAATTTTTTATGTAATGTGGTATTTGCGCAGCAGTTTTTCAAGCGCAGTTTTTGGGAAAAAAATACACTTTTTTAAATTTTAATGCAAAAAGACACAATACAAAACCAACTTTTTTTGTAAAATATAAAAGATGATGTTACGCTGAGTAAATATATACCAAACATGTAATGCTTTGAAATTGCACAAGCCTGCACAATGGCAACAAATGACCTAAATTTTACTCTCCATAGGTGACAATTTAAAAGCCTTTACAAGTTAACACTTTAGATGTACAGGGGAGGTCTACTGCTGGAATTACTGCCCATGATCTGATGTTTGCGGCGATGACGCACATGTATGGCAAAATTGCGGTATTATTACTTATTTATTTTACACCGTTGCTTTAAATTAACTTTTTTTATCACTTTTATTGCTGTCACAAGGAATGTAAACATCCTTGTTACAGCAAAAGGCAGTGACAGGTACTCTTTATGGAGGGATCTGGGGTCTATAAGACCCCAAATCCCTTTTTTGCACTTGAAAGCATTCGAAAGCCAAAACCATTGTTTTTGAATACTTTTGATCTTCAAAAAATGACGCCTTTAAGATGCCAGTAAACCCGGAAATTATGCCATGTCATTGCTTCTGGATTACATTAGCGGCGAACCGTTCAAAGCAGATTTCGGCTTTCTTCGGGTCTCCGACTAGCCGGCGGACGTGCAAGCGAATGGGAGTGCCCGAGCGAGCCGCGGATGGCAGCTAGAGGGGGATCTAGAAAAAGGTTGGTGGCACTCCATGGAATCTTTCAAAAGCTTGCAATTTATTAGTCAAATAGCCACATACAGGCAAAGAAACGTAGACGCGTTTCACTCGATAGACACAAGCTTACTCATTACATTATGTAATGAGTAAGCTCATGTCTATTGAGTGAAACGCGTCTACGTTTCTTTCCCTGTATGTTGCTATTTGACTAATAAATTGCAAGATTTTGAATGATTCCATGGAGTGCCGCCAACCTGTTTCTTGTTCCTGTTGACACACGGCGGCGAGCCGAGGCGTGCACCCATGTTGATTCACCTGTCTGCCTGAGCAGTGCGCTCTATTGAACTTTTGGCTGGAGGGGGAGACGTCCCCTCCTGCTGCTTGTAATAACAACCAAGTGGCTGGTTAGCTGCTCTGGTTGTTATTACAAGAGAGCCGACCATCGGCTCTAAAAAAATGGTACCAGGGTGATGCCTGCAGCTGCACTTATAAACCACTTGCAGTGAAATGACTTACCAAGTATGTGATTTAGCGGCAAGTGGTTAAGTGCTGCAGTACATACTGGATAATGTATGTTCTAATGCAGGGCTTGACAAATTCAGGTGACATCCCAGGCGCCAGAACGAAATTTGCTGACCCCATGATGACCTGGTGCCTAGGGTTTGCCGAGCCCTGTTCTAATGGGAGGCCAATGTACTACAATAGCGTTATAAACAGTATTGTGTCCTTGTATTGCTTTACATTTTTCCATGCACCAATCACCGGGTTGTCACCACGTGAGTTCCACACCCTTAAAGTGGCTGTAACCCCTAAAAAAAAAAAAAAAAAACACCTGCAAGGCAAAGGCATAATGAGCATCGCATACTAGCTCATTATGAAATACCTCAGAATGAAGCTTTGACAAGTCCGCCCGGTCACCGAAGAGGGAGCTTCCATCTTCCCTCCGTGGATCCCTCTGGGTTCACAGCTCCGGCGCTGTGAATGGTCAGAACCGCGAGACGTCACTCTCGCACGTGCGGGCGGGAACCCGTCTTTACTGCAAACTTTCCGGCAGGGTCGGCGCTATGCGCCAACCCCTCGCCGGGACACCACTGCACATGCGCCGTGACGTCAGTGGCTGCTTGCAGTAGGAATATCTCCTAAACCATACAGATTTAGGAGATATTCATTTTACCTACAGGTAAGCCTTATTATAGGCTTACCTGTAGGTAAAAGTTACATTTTTGATGATACACCTGCTTTATGAGTCTATACAGACCAGAGATATTAATTTAACATGCCTTTGTTTATAGTGCTGTCCAATCAAACTCAAAGGGATGGTACCACTTACACTGGGATCACTCCAGGAGTCATGGATCTCTTTTAAGAAAAAAGCTCCACATAGAGAATTTATTAAAAACATTCCCCTTTAAAAATGCACTTATAAACATAAGTCATATACACGCATTGTTCACATCAACATTAATCGCTTATGTGCCGATCAGTGTATGGTGTCTCCCCCACCATGTTGATACTCTCACTGTATCTGATGTCCGTTGCCGCATGTTCCAGAGCTGACGCATTTTGTCATTATGACTTCACCTGAGAGTGTGACCCAGGGGCGTACCGATAGGGGTCTCAGAGGTCTCAAATGTGACCAGGCCCCATGCTCCAGGGGGCCCATGCGACTCCCCTGTGCCGAAATACATAGTACCCAGCATGATGCGCGGGAGCATCGGAGGGGGGGTGTGGGAGGCGGAGAGTGAGATATGATGGTGCGGTAGTGTGGGAAAAGGAGCAGACAGCAGCCTTGCGTCCCCCTGGACAGTGATAGCATGGCGGGAGCACGCATGAGCCAGACTGGTAATTTAATTGTAACCCTGTGCCGTGTCCCTGAGCCTGATCCGTGGGAGGGGCACCAGGCTCAGAGGGAAGGGCCCCAGATGAGGGTCAGAGGGGCCCTTCATGGTTTCTTGCACCACAGCCCTGAAGGTTCTAGTTACGCCTCTGGTGTGGCCATTTGGCATTGTGTACCGGTATTTATCAGCTGTCTGCCCAACCATTTAACCCCCTGTCACCCACTGCTGACAATGCACTAGATTCCCGTAATCAATGACAAGAAGTCAGTGAAAACAAAGCTACTGGGGCCACCATAATTCACTGATTCATGATCCCATTAGTGCACTTTCATGCACTAACGTGTACAGTTGGAATGGGTACAGATATTGCACAAGTTACATATTCAGTGGCCACTTCATTGAGACAGCAAACGTATTGCATAATAAGAAGCACAATAAAATCTACAAATTTATTGGTCTACATAAAAAACCAACATTTTTTTTTGTAGGCCAATAGCGTTGCTATCCTTGCTAGTTCACAGAAATGGTTTGTATGATATGACTTCATTGATTTCTGGAGGCTTGGTAGCCTCCAGTGTCTCAATCCAGAGGGTCTCCTTCTGGACAATGCGTTTATCCCAATTTCCACCACGTGGATCCTCTGGTATCACTTCTAACACAATGAATTGGACAAATGAGGTGTCAAATCTATGATATAGGCCCAGGTGGTGGCTTACCGGGGTGATCATTTTGGCGTACTGAGAGTAGTAGACACGGCCATGTATCCTCTGTCTTAATTGGCGAATCGTCTTGCCACCGATTGGCGCATGCGCGTGAGACAGCGGCTGGGTGACGTCAGACACCATTCTGACGCGTGATCCCAAACGGGACAGACATATGAGGAGGTGCATGGCGCCATTCTCTCAGGTGCCCTGAGTGATATGGATGTCCCCTTGCACCCCTCCTTCTACTACTGGGATAAGACCTTAGAACACACTTATGCACAAGCAGGTATGGATGTGGCATTTACCTAGTTTAAAGGTTGTGGCTGTTGGTCCGTCCTTTTCGTACTTACTATTGCTGAATTTTTTACCACTCTAGGCTGTCTAGTTAGGAGTGGTTAGCAGTGGGATTGCCACAGTTTCTGGGCTACTTTCAAGAACACTTACCTTGCATGTTCTCAGGGTAATGTGGTACTAAGGTAATTTGAGCGTCTTTTTATGCTTTATATGCCTTTTGCTGTTGTTGCTATACATAAAACATTAGTACTCACTGAGAACTATTGCTATGTTCCCTTGTAGAGTATCCACAAACCTAGATGGAAATCTTTTATGCACAGTGAAAGCCATTAACCATACAGTTTTACCCTTTATGATATGTAAGTACAAATGGATGTATAACAAGGACCATATACCCAAAGAGATCTCAAAATACTTACCATGAATACTACTATTATATCTACAGTATCTCACAAAAGTGAGTACACCCCTCACATTTTTGTAAATATTTTATTATATATTTTCATGTGACAACACTGAAGAAATGACACTTTGCTACAATGTAAAGTAGTGAGTGTACAGCTTGTATGACAGTGTAAATTTGCTGTCCCCTCAAAATAACTCAACACACAGAGATTAATGTTTAAACTCCTGGCAACAAAAGTGAGTACACCCCTAAGTGAAAATGTCCAAATTGGGCCCAATTAGCCATTTTCCGTGGCCGGTGTCATGTGACTCATTAGTGTTACAAGGTCTCAGGTGTAAATGGGGAGCAGGTGTGTTAAATTTGGTGTTATCGCTCTCACTCTTCCATACTGGTCACTGGAAGTTCAACATGGCACCTCATGGCAAAGAACTCTCTGAGGATCTGAAAAAAAGAATTGTTGCTCTACATAAAGATGGCCTAGGCTATAAGAAGATTGCCAAGACCCTGAAACTGAGCTGCAGCACGGTGGCCAAGACCATATATTAACAGGACAGGTTCCACTCAGAACAGTTCTCGTCATGGTCGACCAAATAGGTTGAGTGCACGTTCTCAGCGTCATATCCAGAGGTTGTCTTTGGGAAATAGATGTATGAGTGCTGCCAGCATTGCTGCAGAGGTTGAAGGGGTTGGGGGTCAGCCTGTTAGTGGTCAGACCATACGCCGCACACTGCATCAAATTGGTCTGCATGGCTTTCGTCCCAGAAGGAAGCCTCTTCTAAAGATGATGCACAAGAAAGACCGCAAACAGTTTGCTGAAGACAAGCGGACTAAGGATATGGATTACTAGAACCATGTCCTGTGGTTTGCTGAGACCCCGTTAAACGTATTTGATTCAGATGGTGTCAAGAGTGTGTGGCGGCAATCAGATTAGGAGTACAAAGACAAGAGTGTCTTGCCTACAGTCAAGCATGGTGGTGGAGTGTCATGGTCTGGGGCTGCATGAGTGCTGCCCGCACTGGGGAGCTACAGTTCATTGAGGGAACCATGAATGCCAACATGTACTGTGATATACTGAAGCAGAACGTGATCCCCTCCCTTCAGAGACTGGGCCACAGGGCAGTATTCCAACATGATAATAGCCCCGAAACGCAACTCCAAGACCACCACTGCCTTGCTAAAGAAGCTGAGGGCAAATGTGATGGACTAGCCAAGCATGTCTCCAGACCGAAAACCCTATTGAGCATCAGTAGGTCATCCTCAAATGGAAGGCGCAAGGTCTCTAACATCCACCAGCATGTCGTCATGGAGGAGTGGAAGAAGACTCCAGTGGCAACCTGTGAAGCTCTGGTGAACTCCATGCCCAAAAGGGTTAAGGCAGTGCTAGAAAATAATGGTGACCACTCAAAATATTGACACTTTGGGCCCAATTTGGACATTTTCACTTAGGGGTGTACTCACTTTTGTTGCCAGTGGTTTAGACATTAATGGCTGTGTGTTGAGTTATTTTGAGGGATCAGCAAATTTACACTGTTATACAAGCTGTACACTCACTACTTTACATTGTAGCAAAGTGTAATTTCTTCAGTGTTGTCACATGAAAAGATAAAATAAAATATTTACAAAAATGTGAGGGGTGTACTCACTTTTGTGAGATACTGTATATCCTCGAACATGATTTCAGATACCTTGTGTGTCCCCACATTCTGGCAAACGTACCACTGCAACTGCTGCATGTATCCTGGGCTCAGAGTGGTCTTAGTGGTGAGGTTATGGATGTCTATGGCGCAAGTGAGTGTTTGTTATTGCTAAAATTGTCTACAAATGGATATGAATAGTTGTTTCCTTTGACATTGTCTGCATATGTCTTTAATATATATATGTATGTTACTTTGAATAGAAATATACAAGTTCCTGAAGAAGCGACTTCAAGGTCGTGAAACATGTAAAGTCGAATATGGTATACTGAGAAGGACAAGTGGACCCCCGATTCAGAGGAATAACCATGTGGATAATACTTCTTTAATGATCATGCAGCCTCTGTATGATACTTTATAGGGGAACCACTTTAGATCCTATTCAGTCAATTTTTCAACATTATATGTTATGTCAATTACCGTCTTCTGTATGGGATAACTATTTTTAATGTAGACCAATAAATTTTGCATATTTTAATACATGCCTTTAAAGTCCATTGTTCTAACTCCTGTTCAATCATATTATTTCAGGAAGTGGCATATTTTACTTAGGGTGCCCTATAGCCATCTTAGGGCACTACATTCAATGAATACAAGAAACACAATAATACTAAATCTTCTGATCCTCTGGATTGACTTTGGGTATTGGATAGTGTATATGGAGGTTTTCTATTTGTACTGTGCGTCTATAATAACAGCTATGTTGCATATCCAGTAGTAATACACCTTATTTTATCAGCAAAACCAACATAATATGCTAAGAATATGTCCTAAGGATGTCTGTGACATTAAAAAAAACAAGCAAAATGATTTGGTTATGAATGTCAGAGTGCTGCGGTATGCACCTAGGTGTCACATTAGTTAAGGAAAATGACAATGTTCTCCCTTATTCTTTGAGCCGTGGCATTGAGATGCAGTAGGCTGTTTCCAGTAATGCTATGATCAGCTGAATTGTGGTCAGTTTGCAGACCTTCTAAGCTCATTCTGTCAGGTTTTGCGGCTATGGAAATGTTCAAATTCTGCCTGAAGATTGATTGGTTAAAGTTCATGTTAACCCAAGAAATAGAACTGCCTAATACATTTCTCTTAACTTACTGCACACATTTTTGACGTTTTTAATTATTCCTCAATGTGAGTGCAGATACCTGGAGATCCTGCGAGTCAGGGCCTGCCCTACCATGGGTCCCGGTGGGTTCATTGGACCCGGGCGGCACTTTCAGAGGGACGGCAAATTGACACCCCAGACAGTGGCGGAACTACCGCTGCCCGCCCACCCCACTCTGCTGCTTATTTCACTGCGGGGGGACAGCCGCTTATCCCACTGTGAGGGGGCCCTGCGCTGCTGCTGTTAGAGGTAATGACCGGAGTTGGCAGAGCACTCACTGCCATACCCACACAGCAGACTGCCTGCCCATCCTCTCCATGGCTCCCCCCATTGCTGCAGACAGATGCCATGTCGAGATAGGATGTGGAACCTGCAGGAGAAAGTCAGCTGACCAGCTGGCGGACAACAGCATGTTAGAAGAGGTAGAAGAGGCATTACTGGAGGCACGACTGCCACTGAGAGCAAGTAAGTGGCATCGCCATTGATCCCATCCCCACCACCGCTACCTCTGTCTGAACCCCCCTACCACCGCTGCCTTTGTCTGAACCCCCCCCCCTCACCACCACCACCACCACCACTGCCTCTGACTGAACCCCCCACCACAACCACCACTGTTGCCTCGGACTGAACCCCCCACCACAACCACCACCGTTGCCTCTGACTGAACTCCCTACCACAACCACCACCGTTGCCTCTGACTGAACCCCCACCACAACCACCACCGTTGCCTCTGACTGAACCCCCACCACAACCACCACCACTGCCTCTGATTTAACAGGAAGAATAATCAGCCAAATGATCAGACAAAGGGTAGTTTTAACTTGAACATTACTATAGTGGTACATAGTAGGATTAACAATGCAAACAGGGTCAAAATGGCAAAAGTGTGTGCAAGCAGTTTAACAATGTTAAACTAATGGTGAAGCTGTACAAAATGGAGATCATAAGAGCAATTAGACATGTGCGGTTTCTTTCGTTCCAAATTAATATTCAGACAAATGTTTCATTATTTGGAGATTCGGATATATCCAAATACCCAAATTACAATATAAATACATTTTACTGAATGCTCCGAATAAAGAAATTAAATTCGGACTAAAATTCAAATCAAATTTTACATGAAACTCCAGTCGAATTCTAACTGTACACATATTGCTGGAATCAAAGACTGTGTATGTTATTACAGTACAGTAGTGTTTTTGTTAAGCCAAAGGTGATTTAAAGAGTCATTGTAATCATTTGATGAAGATTTTTTTTTTGTTTGTTCATTTTGCCACATTCGAATAAAAAAAAAAAAACTAAAGTTATTGATTCGACCGATTCAAAATTTATCGATTTGAACATTTTGAACAAAAAAGAAACTGGTAAATTCGAAGAAAATTCTAAAAAAACATAAAACGAATTCCGAATATGAATTCTGAATATAAATCCCGAATACGAATTGAATGAATCAACCAAATTTAACAAAACGAAATAACTAGATTAACAAATTGAAACAAAATGAAATTAATTTTTTTGTCATGCACGTGTCTAAGAGCAATGCCTCTGTGACTTAGCAAGAACACTATGGGATTGATTTACTAAAGGCAAATCCACTCTGCACAACAAGTGCACTGCAGATCTTTAGGCTCCTTTCACACCGGAGCCGCCCGAACGTTAGCAGTAAAACACCGCTAATTTGCGGCGTTTTACCACTCTTTATAGCGGCGCTATGGCATCGCTATTCGGGTGGCGCGGTGGTGCGCTTTTAACTCCCCCCCACAAGGGGTTAAACAGGGGTTAAAAGTGCCGGTTTGCGGTGCTCCCAAAGTGGTGTGCAGGTGCTTTGGGAGCGCTGCCCCATTGTTTTCAATGGGCAGGGGCGGTATAAGAGCGGTGAATACATTGCTCCCACACCACTGTAAAGATGTGGCTTGCAGGACTTTTTTTACCGTCCCGCAAGCACACCGCCGCAGTGTGAAAGCACTCTGGCTTTCACACTGGGTTGTATTGGGGGGAGTTTTTCAGGCACTTTTTAATCGCTATTTTTAGCTGAAAAATGCCTTGGTGTGAAAGGGGTCTTATATCTGAGGGGAAGATCTGAAATGAGGGGAAGCTCTACTGATTTTATCATCCAATCATGTGCATGCAAAAATGCTGTCTTTTATGTTCCTTGTATGTCCCCCTCGCATCTACAGCGACTACACTTCCAAGTGCACTTTCAAGTGCACTTGTAGTGCAGAGTGGGTTTGCCTTTAGTAAATAATCCTCTATGTGACAGTACAGCACAGTCACTATAAGCCCAGGTTCACACTGTTTCGACATGAACGTCGCGCGACTTCCAATCCGACTTTGCCCTGCAACTTCAGTCTGACTTTGATCGGACTTAATGTGACTTTTTATAATCTATGGCATTTGAGTCCCATCAAAGTCAGACCAAAGTAGTGCAGGAACCTTTTCAAAAGTCGGAGCAACTTGTGTTGGATCAGTTAAGACGGCTCTCCCAGGGAACCATTGAATTTGACATATCATGTGACTACCATGTTGCACCAGTGTGAACCGGGCCTTAGGCTCTGTAGTCACAGATACTAGAGAATGCCCACTACTTCAATAACATAAACAGCTACTTGTGATTAGCCGCTGCAATAGCTTCTGGCAACATAAAGTCTAGAGTAGGTTTGGGTACACAGGTGAACAGCTGAAGGGATCTCTGGACTGGCACCACAGGCAAGCAGCTTGAGGAGTCCCAAGGCTGGCACCACAGGTGAGAGCCTAGAGATGCAGGGCCACCCCACTTGAAGCACAGTATTCTGGTACTTCCTGAAGTGGCTGTGTCTTTTGTAGAAACTGCAATGTGTTAGGCTCCAGCCCGACTGCCCGCACTTTAGGACTAATAGTGAAGGACTGTATACCTGGCTGCAGATCACAAGCCCAACCATCACTGCAGTCACTCTCTGCTGCAGAGGGTGGGAGAGAGTGAATCTTATAATCCCTGGGCTTGCCCAAAAGCCCAGGGGATTGTGGAAAGGGAAGAGGTTATTGTGGAAGAGATTATTGGAAAAGGTGTTAAAAGAACACACTCCTGCTTATGAGGATGGTGAATCAAGGGTCATCATGCTAAGGAAATGTGCAAGACTATAGGTAGCAAACATTAGCTTAAAGTGGAAAGCAAGTCCAAACCTCACAAAACCTAAATCTACTTCTACCCCCATTCTACGCCTATTCTATCTGCTTTGTAAAAGGAAAGATTCCTATACTTACCTCTTCTGAAATCGCTGCAGTCAGGTCACACCAGGGCTGTCAGTATAGAGGGACAGCTGACAACAGCAGCCATTGTTAGCGATTTCTTCTTTAAACTGAAGCAGGGTTTGGAGAGATCATAGGACAGTATCAGATCGACTTCAGGATGGGTAAGTATAGAAATCTTTCCTTTTATAGGGTAGATAGAACAATGGGGGTGGGAGTAGATTTAAGTTTAGTTTTGACTTGCCTTTCACTTTTAAAAGTATACAAAGCCAACTTTCTTTTCTTTTCTTTTTGGGTAAATTATGGAAGGATTAGCATCCCTGTTGGGTTTCTAAATGTAGTATTTGTCCCTGCTGGGTAGATTTATCCTCTCTTTGTCCCAGTGACTATTGTCAAGTCATTGGAAATTCATAATTTTATACCAAATTAAAAAAAAAGTTTTAGTTTGTCGAGGCCACCTGTCATATTACTAGACTGGTAGAAAGGGGGGGAGGGGGAATTTGTTAGTACGTTTGGTACATAGACATGGCCACCGTAGCAGTATTTATTTAGGGAATTTATGTGAGAGGTAGAAATTGACCATTGCTCAAGGAACCCCCTAGCAACCTCTGGAGAGGAACCCTGGTTGAGAACCCCTGGCCTAGAGCTTCAGACATGTTACCATCACTGAAGGAAGCCTTTAGCAGCATTGTCTCCAGGTAGGGTAAGTATTTTAAGCCTTACATTTGTCTTACACACGTACAATACTGTATATAGATTTATGTTAATGTTTAAAACAGAGTTCCACCCACATTTTTCATTCCTCAAAATGCAGAACTAATATGCATCCTTAAAACAAATTGGCAATTTTTTTTTTTCTGTTCACTTACCGTATTTTTCGCCGTATAAGACGCACTTTTTCTTCCCCAAAACTGGGGGGGGAAAGTTGGTGCATCTTATACGACGAATAGACGAGAATCCACGGAGCGCAACACCGCCGGCTTTGGCCTAGCTCCGGAGCGGTTGGCCATCTTGGTACACCCAGCGGCGGTGCGCGCTGACGTCATCACCCCTCTGCTCGTGGATCCTACCAGAGCGTGAATCTGCAACAGCAGTGAGGTTTGTTGGACTGGCTATTAGGGAGCAGGGGCAATGCAATGTTACTGCCTATTATTACTATGTTGGGGGCAATGTTACTGGCTATTATTACTAATGTGGGGGCAATGTTACTGGCTATTATTACTAATGTGGGGGCAATGTTAAAGTACTGGCTATTATTATTAGTGTGGGGGCAATGTTGCACTGGAACAGTGATGGTGATGACGAGTGGGGGGCAATGGTGGACATTACAGTGATGAGTGGGGGCAATGCTGGACATTACATGGTTGACATAAAATTGTTCTTAAACTGCTGTTAACTTTATACAGTTGATATAAAATATTTTACTACAGTATTTGGTTCAGAATCTTTTTTTTCTAGATTTTCCTTCCTTTAAAATTGGGTGCGTCTTATATTCCGGAGCGTCTTATACGGCGAAAAATACGGTACCTGTTTTATGCCTATATCTAATTTCACTTCCTCCTTTAGTGGCCTCGGCGCTGTACATCATTTCTGGCTTTGTATTGGTTCCCAGGAGATGCGTGTCATCAATCCCAGGAGGCAATAGGCATCGCCGGCTCATAACAGAAACCCTACAAGCTACTGTACTCACTTGCACTGCACTGTGTGGAATTGGCAGGTGCATGCAGGGTGACCAGCATGCATGGAATCCAGGAAGAAGGACACTATGGCTTCAGATGCCCACACTGGAGGTGGCCGCGCTGTGCAGGAACTTCACAAAGTAAGAAAACTATGCTGCGCAAATAGAAAACCAGGTATAGTTTACAGCATATCTTTGTTACATTGCACGAGGCATGAGTATTGTAGGGGTATCTTAAAAGTCATATTTCGGCTGGAACACCTCTTTCAGTACAGGTCCATGTCAACCCCAGGAAATTTTTACTTAATGTCCTGTACAAGTTGGGCAGGGCTCTTGTTATAAGCACAGTTAGGGTTGCCATATGTCCGGGATTCACCCCGACAGTTAGGGTTTGGAATCATGCATCCGGGTTTCAGACTGCCTGAATCCCGGACACATTATTCAGACTGGACTATGGCTTCCTAGCAGGGTTGCTGGCTGCAGTTGTCTCAGCTAAGAGACTCTGTTCACACTGCCCAAAGCCAGCACTAACAATGCCCCCAAAACACACACACAGACAGAAGAGGAGAGAGGGCTCGCTCTGCACCTCTTCCTCCCACTCCTACCCCTCTGTGGCTGCCCACAATCCAATTTCCAGTGCTGTGCCTCAGAAAAGGAAAGTGGGGACCTGAGATCTGAAGTCCAGCAGCCTCAGATACATCTGGATTGTGTGTACACTAAGGTACATCAGGGTCCTCAGAGCACCCCTTAAACCCTTACACCAGAGGCCACAGTGTTCCCCCTTACAGCAGAGTCTTCTCCGTACATCAGAGTTCTCAGTTTTCCCCCTTAAATCAGGGTTCCCCCTATGTTAGAGTCCCCAGAGTTCTCCCTTACATCAGAGTCTGCAGAGTTCCCCCTTACAGTGAAAGGGAACTCTGCAGACTCAGATGTAACGGGGAACTTCAGATGTGAGTTCAGATGTAAAAGGGGAACTCTGTGGACTCTGATATAAAGGGGGGACTCTTGTTATTAACTTCATTTGATTGCAAATGTTCTCTTTGGACGGGCGTCATATGACATCGCTGCCTTTGAGAAGTGATATCTGAAAGGTGATTGCAGCCGCAGGCACCATTCAGATATTGTTTTTTTCAGCTAGCGATTCTGAAAAAGATAAAAGTGGACTTAGCGGCGGATTTGCCGCAAGATCACTTTTATCAGTGGCGGGAGAGGTGCCCCCTCTCGTCGCTTTCTGGTCATCTCCGCCGCTTATCGGACCCCGCCGGCAGCGGCGGAGATGATCGGATCCGTCCCCCCCAGTGTCCGTGAGCCGAGTGAGTGGCTGAAGCCGCTCACTTGGCTCCATAGTACGGCAGGGCGGAAATGACGTCAGAAGTCAAGTCCGCCCAACGGTCTTAAAGGGCCCATTTTTTTTTGGGCTGTCATTTTTTCAAATTTTTTTTTTTTTTTCTTTTGCGTTTTACTGTAAATATGAGATCTGAGGTCTTTTTGACCTCAGATCTCATATTTAAGAGGTCCTGTCCTGCTTTTTTCTATTACAAGAAATGATTACATTTCTTATAATAGGAATAAAAGTGATCTTTTTTTTTTTTAAAAGAACAGTGTAAAAGAAAAAGTAAAAAGTAAAATAAATAATTAAAAAAAAAACAAAATTTAAAGCGCCCCGTCCCAGCGAGCTGCGCGCAGAAGCGAACGCATACATAAGTCCCGCCCACATATGAAAACAGTGTTCAAACCACACATGTGAGGTATCGCCGCGATCGTTAGAGTGAGAGCAATAATTATAGTACTAGACCTCCTCTGTAGCTCAAAACTGCAAACCTGTAGAATTTTTTAAACGTCGCCAATGGAGATTTATAAGCTGGAAAGTTTGTAACCATTCCGCGAGCGGACGCAATTTTGAAGCATGACATATTGGGTATCATTTTACTCAGCGTAGCATTATCTTTCACAATATGGAAAAGAATTGTCCTAACTTTACTGTTTTCTTATTTTTTAACTAAAAAAACTGAATTTATTAAAAAAAAAAGCAATGCTTGGAAGACCGCTGCGCAAATACGGTGTGACATAAAGTTTTACAATGACCGCCATTTTATTCTCTAGGGTGTTAGAAAAAAATATATATAATGTTTGTGGGTTCTAAGTAATTTTATAGCAAAAAAAATGATTTTAACTTGTAAACACCGAACCCAAAAAAACAGGCTCGGTATTGAAGTGGTTAATAGCAAAAAATATATGTATAGTTTATGCTAAAAAAATTGCTGTGCGCTGCTTAAGTGTTCGGGTTTCACTTGAAGAAAAGGTGGCAATCCTAAGCACAGATTAGCTTTATTTTTGATATAAATTTAACAACAATAAAAATATATTGACAATATCAAAAAGTCACATAAATTAGCATTAGTGAAAACTGCACATCCCTATACTCAGTAGATCCAGAGCTTTGGGCAGCTGAGGACAAATGTATCTTCACATTTCCTGTAAAAATTCACGTTTGTTACGGCCACATCCCTCCTCCCTTCCTATTAGTCATTTAATATGATAATTCGATTAAAATGCCTCTAGGGAGGTCAGTGAGCCTAACACACCACAGGAAAAGTCAAGATTTGCATATTATTACAGCAGCCAGTGTTTCTGAATCATTTTGATGTGCGGTTTTCACCAAGGGTGTCATCTTTTTATGCAATTTGTTATAATACGCAGAGTTTACATTTCATGGGTTTGCGACAGGTTTATATCAACAACAACAGAACCATAAGCCTCATGAACTGCACCTAAAAACACCTTCTTAGCATTCATTTAAAACAAGTAATCCATTCCCATTAGGGGCATGCGTCTTTACTAAGGAATATAGTTTTATCGCTTCTCTGTGTTTTGGCTAAGATCAAATATAGAATCTGTTTTTATTGGTTTGGTGGGTACGGTGGGAAGGATCCTTCTGCCCCCTGGGTTAATTCTGGACTGGTTTGCCAGGCTTGTCTCCAGTTGAAGGTAGGATTCTCTCCAAGGGCTAATTCCTTTCTGGTAGTAATGAAGTTGAATATGTCTGGCCAGGGGCTGGGAGGCGTAAAGAGCTCCTGGTGATGTGCCCCCTGGGAATGTCATGCTATGGGTGCCAGAAAAACACTTTGGGCTGCAACACCCCACTGGCATTTAGTCATATCACTCTATGCTTTTCTTGCACATGCCTCTGGAGCAGGTCTTTTTGCCAGCTTGAAGTCATTTTTATACAGATGGCTAAGCCTACATAGCACTTTTTAAATGTATTTTCACTATTTGTCGTTGGACACTTGCACGGCGATTATGTGTTTTTTTTTTTTTTCATGCAACCAACCAGGGGGGGTCACTCTTCAGGAGAGCCCCCCACCAAGTACTTGGAAGACTAGCTTCTGCAGGTCCCCAATGATTGGAGTCCATCTGGCTTCAGTAAGCGCTTGTCCACCCATCGATTTGATAGTGTCAAAAAAGAGTTAATATTCCTGGCATGCCGGAAATGCTAGCTGTCTCCTTGATTGTGCTCTCAAACAAACTAGAAAACCATTCAATGGGTGGTGTCATAATGGATCACATGTGCAGCATCATGGCAGTTGCAGATTAAACAGAGGCTAAGATGTCAGCTTCCTTAGCTGAAAACGATAGGAGAGTATACAGCCACTTTAAATAGACCACAGAGTTAATCAGTTAGTGTGTCAGGAACCTTGCTCCTTGGGGGGAAGTGGTTTCAGGGTTTGAGGCCCCTCCCCTTTGGAGGTTTGACCAAAGGACGGGCCCACGGGGATTTTAGGCAGCACTGTTACCCCATAAAAAACAAAAGTATAAGTAAGTACAAAAATTGGTCTTGGAGACGGAGCCAAACTCTATAGACCAGGATATACTACATGCCTGAGGGTTTGAGAACTCTGACACGTGTATATTGTTGCCAATGGGTTCATGTATTTGTATCACTGTATATGTTTTGCTCTAACATGTAATTGTGACCTTGGGGTCACATTGTCTATGCAAGATACCTTTTTACCTCTTTCAATAAACCAATTTTTGTACTTACTTATACTTTTGTTTTTTTGGGGTAACAGTGCTGCCTAAAATCCCTGTGGGCCCGTCCTTTGGTCAAATTGTTTTGCATAAGGGAGGCTATACTGTTTCTTTGTTCACATGGCATTGAGAGATATAAGGGGGATTATGCCACTTTTAATCAATCCCCTTTGGAGGTTGGCCCATTACTGTACCATCATGCACAGGGCCCCCTCTATGCTGCTATTCCAGGGCCCCCTCTCTACTGCCATCTCAGGGCCCCCTCTCTGATGCCATCCCAAGGCCCCCTCTCTGCTGCCATGCCAGGGCCCCCTCTATGCTGCCATCCCAGGGCCCGCTCTCTGCTGCCATCCCAGGCCCCCTCTCTGCTGCCATCCCAGGGCCCGCTCTCTGCTGCCATCCCAGGGCCCCCTCTCTGCTGCCATCTCAGGGCCCCCTCTCTGCTGCCATCCCAGGGCCCCCTCTTTGCTGCCATCCCAGGGCTCCCCTCTCTGCTCTCATCCAAGGACCCCCTCTATGCTCTCATCCCAGGACCCCCTCTCTGCTCTCATCCCAGGGCCCCCTCTCAGCACAGGACCCCTCTCTGCTCTCATCCCAGAACCCCCTCTCTGCTCTCATCCCAGGACCCCCTCTCTGCTCTTATCCCAGAACCCCCTCTCTGCTCTCAGCCCAGGACCCC